>CAOKZL010001173.1:1800000-2119237 GCA_948472985.1 Iguana delicatissima | reverse complement strand
CGGAGAGAGCGACCTTCCTTCCACAGGAGGCGCAGCGTTTGAAAAGAGCCGACATAAACGGAGGGCAAGGCCAGAAAGAACGCCAAACACAGTCCGAGATCCGAAATCGTCGTCAAGCCAGAAAAAGGTCAAACCGATCAAGAAAATTACCAAGTCAAGTCCGAAATCCATGAGGGGTAGTTAAAAAGCCAAATCCGAAGTCGAAAATACCGAAATAACAATCCAACAAGCAAGCCAACAAGCAGAACCTTCTGAACGCTGAGGCGGACAAGAAAGAACTGAGGAGAGACCGTTAGTCGGCGGGAGGAGCATGCGCAGTACCGACATGGGGGAGGGGTTCCCGCCAAAGCTAACGAGCTCTAGAATTTTCCGAACGCTACCGCGCAGGCGCGAAAGCTCCTAATGTATGAGGCACAGAGACCACGAAGAACATTATTAAAACAAACATCAAAGCCAAGAGAACATGAAACACTCTCTCCTCGTTCCAAGCATAAATAACAGAAAAAATAAAAATCTAACTATAAAATATAGATCAGAACTCTTTATTTAGAGGAGCACACATAGCTTCTTCTGACAACAGTGACTGATAGAATGATCCTTCTCTCTAGTTATATCTGCTATTAAATCCAAGGCTGACTGCTCCATTGTTTGTAGAGCACAGTGCTATACTCGTAGAGTGAATCACAAAAAGAACACACTATCAAGACACTATTAGCGTTATGAAAAATACTGACTGTGACTGGGAGTGTGGTGTGGAATAAATGAGCAAAATCTTTTCTTCTTGGCCAATATAATATCATAGACATGAAGTAAAAACACTTAACAGAAATCAAACAGAAACATGAAAGTCGAAATTGCTGCCATCCTGCTACAACAGCTAAGTTACAACACAGTATTAAGAGTATAAAAATCATCCCAAAGAAGTATATGTCACCTATCAAGACATGCACTTTTGACTTCTTGCAACACTTTTAAATAAATAGGAACCAGTATACTTTTAGACCAAACCAGACTCCACTGGTGATGTTAGGAATGAAATAATTCCTTAAGAAACATATGGCACCCAATTGTCCAACAGCTGCCTAATTAAAATCTGTGCTGTCTTCTCCACAATGATGGGACGTGGAAAGGGGGTTTCTAATTCTGAATAATTAATGTTGAATAATACGCTGGGCTTCACTAAATGCAACTGAAAGGTGCATTTTCTACTCCAGGATGAATTCTGTTTCCTACCAATTGAATTTGATTTTATCATAAACAACAGTTTATTTTGAAATTCAACCTCTTCCTTCCCTTGCAACCCTCGTGGTGTTGCTTTACTAAACCTGACTTTACAATATTTTTTCACAGTATTTTTGAGGTCCTATTAATTATCAAAAACATGACAGATTTTACCAGTGCACTGTGGTGTAATGTTTCTTTAAAGCCAATCTGCTTTGACTGAAGCTGCACATTATTCATGGACTGAGGTTCTTGTGATTGTCAGATCTCATCCACAATGCTTATGCTGGTGTTTGTGAAGGAATAAATCTAACCTCTGGTGCTTTTGGAGACGTACCAGCTTGCGACTCTGCTTTATGCTAATTATCATAGCTGACATTACATCTATGTTGAACTTGTTGGCAAGCAAGTTACTTTGCTGGCAAACAAACAATTGCGAGTTTTGGGGTTTTTTTGTTTTGTTTTTTAAGATTTGCTTATATTGGAAAAGGTTTCACCTTTTAAATGATGTTAATATATTGTGGCAGAATGTCACTTTGATGGGTAAACCAACATATTTTCTAGAAATATATGTAATGTAGTACTGCCATCTACAGTCATCTGCAGGTAATAAGCAAAGCAAGATTTCATACTTTATCTGGGGGTACAGGACCTTACTACATATTTTGGAAGAGAAATGTTTCCTCTGCATAGTATCTTTTTCGCTTCCACTGGATGCATTTCAGCAGAAATACGGATGATTATGCGATTATGTCTGAACCAGGAATGTGCATATAAGACCATGCAACCTTTTTCATTAGAATACACAGCATTATTCAAACATGACATACCTGGGCAATTCAACAACTGTGGTTCTACCATACAACGTGTATAAAACACACTGTGCTGTAAAATACATTCCTTTAATCATGCCCCATGATTAATATGCAATATGCAGAACTTTCGTTAACTTTTAGGTATAAAGATTGCTTTAGGTCAATGCTGCAGCAGTGGACTAAACATGCACAATGGGGCTGACTCTTTCCTCCCATGAAATACCTATATTGTTCAAATCTGCTCTTGCTTACCTCTCCACTCCAACTCCAAAGCAGATACAGGGAGATCAGAGAATTAATTCCTCTCTCTTTGCTGGTGGAAGCAATTCCACTGATAGGAGCAGTTAATTAGATACAACCCTATGCAGGAGGCCATATAGCTTAAGACTTTAATAAATTCCATGAAGAGAAATGTAGTCTCTAAGGATCTATCAGACTCTGATAATTACTACATTTGGGTCTATCACATATTACACAAACTTTTAAAATCTAGGGTCCTTATTTTTCTCTATATATTGCAGCTGAGTTTCATTAATCAAAAGGAGAAACTAATTTTGAACAGTTTATCATGAAAATATGGGAAGAATATCTACACTGAAATGTCAAACTGACTATATAAGAAAAGTTCCTTTCAATATTCAACTACTGTCACATCTAAAGAAAATGAGCTTGACTGACTTTAATCAAAACCAAACCACTGAAAAATAACTTACTTTTTAGAGCACAATATTTTCATAAAGAATAACAGTACAGTGAAACAAGAACATCTCGAAGGAAGCCAGGCCAAAAGCATGCCAAAACAGAAAGGTCTTCAGTCAGCAAAACAAGGCCAATAAAGTGGCAGGTAGAAGCGGTCATTTTTTAAATCTATATTCACTTCAGATAGATCCTAACTCTGCTAACTCTAACGACACACACAGAGCACAATTACTCACATATGATAACCAATCTTCTCCTTTGAGAACCAGTAGAAACCACAGAGATATGAACAAAGTATTACTTGCATTGACTCCTAAGGGCATTTTCAGTAAAGGATGCTGTAAACACTAAACAACTTAAGTCTATACTTACCCAAGAAAAACTTGTTTTTGAGTAAATTCTAACTGAAAGCTCCACAAGGATTCTTCTATTTACTAGATCAATGTTCCACTTACTACAGCAATAGAAAAGTTTCTTTCAGAAGGATCCCACACATAAGGTCAAGGGGGAAAAAAAAGACACCTACTGTTGGTGGGTATGAATTCAACGCCCTTAGAAGTAGCACACAGGGGTTCTAGGAAGCTTTTGTTTTGCATGTTTGGCAGAAAGTCCAGAGGAATATGGCAGGCTGTCAACAGCTACAAAAACAGAAGGAGGCAGCTGCTGGGCTGCACTTATTTGGGGCTGCCAATTCATTTGAGAGCAACACAATTGTGTGTATATGTATGCATATACATTGCTGTTGTCATTTCAATGTCAAAGGAATCTGCCATAATCTGCAAATCACACTCATCCCACACACTCAAGACAATAGACTAAATCTTGAAGTAAGCTGACAGGACCAACAAGTGAGCAGTCCAACAGAAAGCTGCTTAATTATATGATGCTTCTAATATGCCAGCATGCCAGTACCAATACCTCAATATAGACACAATACTCACAGATGTGTTACTACTAAAACAAATACAGATGAGGAATTAAACATGGGGGTGACTTGATGAGGAAGAATGTATGGTCCTTACTTCCTTTTATATAATTACTCTACTTAGTCCTTTATCCACATGTAGTTGGGATTTAGTGCTCTGCTATCAGTGTCAAATAACAAAGAGACATCATACTGAGAAGTGCAGGTTAGCTTAAAGCTGAAAGTATTTTCACTTTACCTTCACTTATACTGTCTTGCTAACAGGTGATGATATTTTGACAGCAGATGGTTGATTGTACTTGTGGCATCATTTGCAGTTAATTTAAGACCTTGTACTACCTTTTCAAACAAACAACTACTGGCTGCAAGAAGCCAAAAGGCTTCTCTCATTTAAATGAACCATAAAAAGAAGTTACTATGCTAGATAACAAAGTTACTGTCCTGGATAAATATACCCTCGTTCCTTGTCATTTTGTTAGGATGAGAAAATATTTCTAGTCCTCTTCAAGTTTATTCATGGAAGTTGTATGAGACACTTAAAACTTAAAAGTAGTAATCAGTAATATAAAAATATTTTAAGGAACCAATTCCACATTAAATAATTCGTATATTAAATAAATTCACGTACAGTGCTGAGTACCCTAAACGCTACAGACTACCAAGAATTCTGGAATTTCTTAGTATCTTACTACACCGAAACTTTGAAAACAAGTTCACAGATCTGACTTTGAGCTATGTTCTTTTCTTTTTCTCCTCTTCCACTTCAGCCCAAAGCACTATGGTTCAGCCTAAAGATTTTAAGATTGAGATTGAAACCAAGTGTTGAAGACCTGGGGACCAATATATTCTTGGTGTCTGTCAGACACCAAGAGAGACAGCAACGAGGAAGGACTACAAGGCCTGTAGACCCTTCACAGGAACAATGGGCAACTGCTGCATCACATGGGACTCTGGAGGGCTCCCGTTTTCCCACTCCTACCATGGAAAAAACTGAGAGCCCGAAATTGTTTTTGCCCCCAAATAACCAAATTGGCACACACAAGGCCTCATGGGATGCCACTGATCATTTTGCTGCAATTGGGGATATTTCAGTACCTTTGACTTTTTCTAACGCTATCTATGCCTTTTTGCAAAACAGAAATGTATCTGGTCTCTGTGTTTTTTTTTAAAAAAAGGCTTGTATGGGTCTTAAACAGACCACCTGCAGCAACTGCATCCCAGAAGCTTTGGAGAACCGATCGTCATTTGGAATTAAAAAAAAAAGCCTCCTCTTAGGGTTGCAGGGACCTCCTTTACAAGCCACACATGTAACTGACAAACCACACTTTGTCCATCCTTCCCTTAGGTAAGAACCCTGAATCATGTGTAGATGGACTTCTTATGTCACTACAGCTTATTACACCATCTTTGAAGGCAGGTAGTTCCTTTTTTAGCCTCAGAAACAAAGCTGGGGAGTAACTACCTAAATAATATTTTGTGAGCTGATAGAAAATGTTTCTATCATTGTAGTGGATTCCAGTTTTTCAAAGACTGAAGTGGATGCTGATTCAGTGTATCAAAGGAGAGCAATGGAAGGAGCACGTACTAATTGTAGCACTAAAAACCAATATGATGCTGATATGACGATATCTGTCACTTGAAATACCTTCCCCCAAAGAGGGGCCCTCAGCAGATAGATCTTCTTCCTTCTTATCTGACACGTGCAAGAACAAAATGACCAAATAGATAAACCAAAGCCAATTGTGGCCCTTTATGGTACTTTGCTCCCACAAGGAGAACAGTGATGAAATAGTGAGACCCTCTGAGCTACAGACTCCAGAAAATAGCAACAAAGCATGCCAAAAGTGCTGAGAAAAGAAACTAGAAAACCAAATCACAAAACAAAAAGGTGGCAGGGGAGGGAGGAAATTGCATACATATAGTAAAATTAAGTTTCTATCTGTCTGTATCGTGTGACAATCGTTCAATGGATTTCCACCAAAATTGGAAGGAGATCCTTGGAAGGCACCCGATTATTTTTTTATCACATTTTCAAATCTAGAAGGCATTTTGGGATGGTTGCATATACAATATAGAGTAGACTATCAGGCATATATGAAATTCACTTTGAGGGACCTGGCAGATGCTCCACTTCTTTTTTCTTCTCCTATTTAGAAAGAGTACTTGGCACATAATTTGGAAGACTCTGATGAGTTTAAAAAATGCAAAAAGTTTTGCCGTAACAGTATAAATAATATTAACTCTTTGTTATCATACTTAGAGGTAGTTTTCACCAAATTTGGAGATGATATTTGGGAAAGTCTGAATTATTATACAGGTTATGTGGTCTATGTAAAATTTGCTTTGGGGAGGCCTTAGGGGCACACTAATCATTTTTTCATTCCCATAGTGTAATGTGTTTGGTGGCTAAGAGGTATGCTCTTTTGAAGGCAAAGTCATTTCCTAGAAGCTGTTGTGGCCTCTAAAACAGAACTGAGCAAGAAGGTGGGAGCTATATATTACTTTTTACTTTTTAGCTATATGTTACTTTTTAAATTCCCTGCTCCATTTTCTTTCTTCAAGATAAAAAACATTTCTCATGACTGTGGAGGTTCAGGGAAAAAGGGGGCCCTCCTCCATCTCAATGCTAACTTAGGTCTTGAATAGGAGCTACAGAATTTCCCCCAAATTCTAATTTTTTGCCACTACCACCCAGACGTTGCCTAGAAATTCACAATCTCTGTGTTCAAAGATCTCTTTCTTTCCCTCACCTCCCCCTCTGAGTGAAAGAAATCCTATCCGTGCATGGGAATGGAAAGGAACAGTTACAAGTTGTTATAAGCACAGATAGATTCTCAAAATCAGCTAAAGTGTTCAAAATAATAGAGTTCTCACACAGCTAACTAGACCCATTCTAAACTACTCACAGCAGTAGGTCAATTCTGAGATGGTATGCTGGGGAAGGCCAGAAGGCGACCTTATCTACTTCTCTCACCCTCCTCATGGTCTCTTTGGCATCCCTCACCCTCCTCATGGTCTCTTTGAAGCTTCTAGAAGCTTCTCTCCTTTCTCCCCCATGATTGGAGGTCACGTGAGATAGATGGCCAATCAATGTAACCTAACCCTAGCAGTCCATTAACTCTTTGTAGGTGTGAGGGAGAACTATCTCCCTTAAGCTCTGTTACCTAGATATGGGAAACCCCATTATCACAATGACCTTAATAATCCCCAAAACGTTAGATCTTCATGTACAATGTAACACTAGAGTACAAAGATTGCACGAATCAGGACTACACATGCTGGTTCACTGCAAATATGATATCCAACATGTTAAGTAAGGGAGGCTCAATCTCACTCTTTGAAACAACCATAATTGTGTAGGGGCTGATTTTCTAACAGTTAAGCAGAACTAGATTAAATTCTGAAAGAAATAAGAAAAGGAATAGAAAATAAAATACAAACATAATGTAACACAAACTAAGTGCTTTCTAAAATGAATACTAGACTGTTAGACACAATATTTTACAGAAAAATATTCAGAAGAAAGAAGAAAGGACTTACCCTTGGACTCACTACAGACAGAAAGGACGGCAACTCTGTGATTTGACAACGTTGTTTCCATGAGGTAGCTGATCGTTGATGAATGATGCAATCAGAGTAGCCAATTACTGCTTTACAGTGGCTTGTGAATACAAGGCTCTAAAATAAATAAAATTCAATATTTATTCTAAAGATCTGAAAATATTTTTATAATTAATCTCAGAACTTGTAAGTAGTTACAAGTGAATAATTAAAGCACAACTAAGTTACCTTACATTTCCCTAACCTACTTAGGGCTAACGACTTCCTTCTCAGCACAACTGTAACTATTTAGTGATTTTTACAGTTACTGGTTGTGACCCCAACAAATGGTAGACCAGGAATATTACATGGTTCAAGTTCTGGCTCATGCTGATGCCTCATGCCCTGTTGGGGATACTAAAGCTACAATGAGGTGGACAGAAAGATAGTGAATTTGTACCACAAGCCAGCATTTTGTAGCATTTGGATTAATTATTTTACTTACTTTTGAGAAAAGCAAAAATACTCAAGAGTTACTTTTAAAAAGGAAGGGGGTTTCCTGGAACTATGAATGTAATCATTTACTTTTTTAAGCTTTCTAAGCTCTCTCTATTTCAGAAAGGTTAACAAGCAAGCATTCGTTTTTCAAGGTACTGATTTTCCTTCCTTTGATGCCATTCTAAGGCCACCACTATTTATTTCTGTTTTCAGTATTTATAGTTGATACAAAGCTACACTGATGCATAAGGCCACTATTAAAAAGAACTTCTACAACAAAAGGAATTATTTTATATTTTCTAATCACAATGTTTATTTCTGATTCTTGCACAGAAGTTAGTGTAAGTACCCCAAATACTCTTTCCAGCATGTATTCATAAGCCCAGAAAAGTGGGAAACCCCGGCTCCCATGCCATCCCATATGATTGCACCTCGCACATTTACAACAGACTTCACACCTGGAAGGTGCAAATGGAGGCGCTGGCTGTATACCTTGCCTCTATGTCGGAGGTAGACATTTGGTTGCCATAATTTGTACAATCACAACAGCTTGAAAAAAAGAACCACTGTGATTTCACATATTGCGGTAACTGTTATGCAACCACATCTGCCATGTGGAGGAACTGATTTCATCTTCACATAGCTCCCAGATGGGCTACGAATTTTCCAGTGACACTTATGCACTCCCACAGACACTCGGACAGAAGGATGCAAATGTCGGAAGAAAAAGCATACCCTAGTTTACCTATAAGATTAGTTCACATTTTCATCTGTCCTGTGAAAATACGTACTGCTGCTCTCAAACTACGCAATCCAAATGTGAATAGCTCTCTTTTAATAACCATATTTTAAAAATGAAAACCATTAATTATTTGGTTGAAGCTAAAATGAGACAGGAAGGGGAAAAAAAGAGTGAAAAGACATTAGTAGAACTAGCGCTACCATTACATAGGACGAGGCAGTCTAGGCAGAAGATAGGGGGGATCATGAAAGAGCAGCAGATTGTTAGTTATTTAACAATCTGCAAGGCCAACTGTATGCAATTAAAGGTTCTGTTATCCATCTTGGTCAAGACAAGGTTATGATTAGAGTTAAGAGCTTTGGTGGTTAGGTGTGGTGGGGCTTATCTTCTTGTGAATTATTCAAAGTTTCAAAAACTGCAGGACCATGCAAAACAATAGAAATTATTCAAATACAGTTGATGTACATAACTTATATCAACTGTAAAAATAGTTCCTCTGCCCCACAATTTTATTTTATTAGTCCACAGCACATATAGCAGCCAGACTGCTAACTGGAACACTGTACTAAAACCACGTAATAATAGTTTTAAAGAAATTGCATTGGCTGCTAACACACTTCTAGTCTGAGTTCAGGGAGCTGGTAATAATATTTAAAGCCTTGAATGGTTTAGGACATTGCTACTTGAGAGACTGCCTCTCTGTATACATACGCTTGCTTGAGAATTTAGATCTATTTGATGGGCCCTCGTATTGTGGGGATAATACATTGTGGGAGGACATGAGAGAGGAATTTCTCTACAGTGGCACCTCAGCCGTGGAATACACTCCTCTTGGAGGCCTACTGGCAAGCAGCACCCATGTTATTCTGGTGTCAATTATTAAAGCCTGATTTAGTCTTAAAGTGTTAACTGACAAATGATTCAATATATTTTTAGTTTTTTTAAATTATTTATTATTTATTATTTTTAATTGATTTTATTGTATGCCTTCCTGAGATCTTTAGACACAGGACAGGACAGAAATATTTTAAATACATACATACATACATACAGAATGAGAGGCTGGCACTCACTGTGAATGATCATTCTTGGATGACTGCCTGAGCAATCCACACTCATGGGATATACTCAAGTCTATATTCATGGGTCAGTGTGCTATTCACTGTCATTTACTATAGCTTGTAACACAGCCCATCCAAAAGGTGTCTGTGCAACCCTGTATTTGTTTAATCTATAGTGTCTTTTAAAGGTCATAAGTTCCTTCCAGCCTGCTGCCTTGCAAACTTCTAAAGAAGCAGATACTTGAAAATCTCTTGCTCTGGCCGTGGATCTAGTCAAATGTGCCCATGTATTCTTAGGCCTCTTTATTTTTAGGCAGTTATAACAGAGGAAAATACAAACTTTGATCCATTTTAACATAAATTTTGATGCTTTGTACCCCATAGACTTAGGATGAAAAGTATCAAAAAAGGGATCTGAACAATGTAATGGCCTAGTTCTCTTCATATAAATCCTAAAAGCTCTCCTGACATCCAAAGAAAGTTACTGCCTCTTTAAAGGATGGGATAGATTTGGGCAAAAAGTTGGGAAATGGATAATCCTGCCACAATCTTTCACGGCTAGACTTTTAAGAATGAATGTTGAATCCAAACATCACTCTGTTTTCCTCAAATTTGCACTATACTGGATTAACAGAGCCACCATCTTGGACACTCTTTGCACCAATTGACTGCTACCAGAAAAGCCACTTTCATCGATAAAATCCTCAAACATACCTCCTCCATCGGCTCAAATGGAGGATCTTTCAATGCAGTTAACGCTAAATTCAAACCCCATGATGGGAATCTCTGAATCATAGGATCAGCCCCCTTCAAGGAAGTTTTTCACATGAGGACGACTGGAAAGAGGTTGACCTTCAGGAGCCAATGTTGTCGACAATGCTGCCTCTTACTTTTTAAAATTTTTGGTCTGAGTCCCTTCTCTACAACATCCTGGAAGTAGTCTACAGTGTTTCCTACCTGACCCAGCTGATGGAAACTCTCTTATCTGTGCACCACTCCCGGAAGGACTTCCAGGTTATCTCATATATTCTTATAGTCAACTGCCTCCTTGAGAGAGAGTAGGGCTGACATCTTTAACAGAAAAGAACTTTGAATTCCCACCTTGCTCAGTTGGCATGAGGGCTAAACCAAAGAGTGTGGATTGTGCAGTCAGTCATTAAGAGAATGGCTACATTCTGAGATTCTTGGAGGGTATTCAGTTATTGACTTCTTAAGATTTCCTTTAAATCAAGTTATTTGTGTACTTCTACACAACTGACAGTATTGCTTACCTGTAGCAAAGTGCAGCTGTGCAAGTTGGGAGGGGAGAGTGGAAAACTGACATCCAGCAAGAAATCTTTGTTTTTCAGACATGAAGACTTATGCTGGTCTTCTTCCAACTCTCTCCAAAACCGAACATGGTGGAGCCTGTAGGTGGCTTTCAGAGACAGGAAAAGAGCTAACCATCTGAAACAAACCACAGTAGATATTCTTATTCACAGCTTTGTGAACAAGAATTTAAAGATGGAGAAAGCCTGTCATTTTGTAAAGTCTTACTGCTAACAGATGTGTCCAGAGCTACATGTTTTTTAAACAAAGAGAACAAACAAACTAACCTCTTGGCACTGGGCTTACTAGCTGTTGAACCACATACAAAAAATAGCACACAAATACATAATAAATCTATGCATGGTGGTTGAGACACCTTGCAGAGAGCCTGAAGCACTATTTCCTGTGAATATCCTCTGTCCACGCATTTGTTTTCTTATTATTCACAAGGCATTTCAAATTCCATGTACTGGACGACAGATGACAGTCCAGTCCAACCATCTCAACTGTGGCTTCAGTCAAATTAAAATACTTTCCAGGGTATCATCAAAAAGCATTAGTATAGTTCAACACACATCAGGCTGTGGGGGAAAGCCCCAGATTTTTTTTAAAAGAACGAGAAATATTAGGGATATTTCAAGGAACAGAAACACACATCCAGCAACACTTTGATGGGTATAACTAGACCAATAAGACATCATCCATGTGGCCATTGTGTCTATTCCATGTACAGTCATCCCTCCACATTTGCTAGGGTTGGGGAAAAAACATGAATTCTAGGTCCTCTCAAATCATATTTAATGCACCAAAATAAGCATGATCCCCATATTTAACCTACCATGGATTCCTTTGAGGCATCAGGTTCCTTCACAAGGCAGAGGTGGGTGGCTGGTGAGGCTTACCACCACCTCGACTGCTGCTCACACCATTTTTAATAGGGGCATACAAGCCTTGTTCACAGTTTCTCAATCTCATGAGGCTTGCAGTCTCTATAAAAATAGCATATGGAGACAGCAGAGGTGACAGCAAATAATCCGTGAATAATCAAATCCGCAAAAAGTGAAACCCGCAAATGTGGAGGGCTGACTGTACATTTTCAAGATGACTGAATTAACAGATCATACTAACCAACAAATGTACACTCTGCATCATTTCACCATTTGCAATAGCAAGTTTTGTTATATGTTCCATTCAATGCATGTGCCTAAAGATTTATGTTGGAAAAACAACCAGACACCTCTAGAAACATATAGAGGAACATATTTGTGACATAAGAAGCAACAAAATAGGTGCCCCCTTAATTAGTCATTTCTTGGAAGAATAACACCTTGCAACAAACCTTAAATTTTGGGATTTAGAAAAGGGGCATACTAGAGAAGTCTGATGAGATAAGAAGGCTGGATTTTAAAATTAAAATCTTTGGTCCCCAGACTTCCTCCTGCTCTTACCCATTTCCTCTAAATTTTTCAACAGTCCTCTTTCCTTCAGTCCAGTTATATTGGAGTATCCTTGAATGTTATGTACAAAACCATTTCTCCTGACCATCTACTGACAATAAAAAACCTTGAGGCTTAAAAATTCACATTTCTTTTATCTGTCTAGTAAACAGTTTGAGAGTTCCAGGTCTAGTTAAATTTCAAACAGGTGTGTACAGGGCATAGGTAAGGTACAAATGTAATAACTATCTCATATATTGCAAAATTACAAATTGTTTTATTATGTATTTATGCGTTGTCTTTTTGTATGATTTTATGTAGCCCCTGCCTTTGAAAACACATATAGGCCAAAACACGTTTGGTTTTTATTAATAAATCATTCATCTATTGAGCACCTTAACATGACTCTCCACTTCCTTCTGTGAGCTTTATTTGGGTGCTCCCCAGTTTTTGCTCCCTTAGATTTTTTGCCTGGTCAATACATTGGCATGGAATATATAAACAACTCTCCAATGCAAAAACACGTTAAACATGTGCATCATTTTTCACAGGTTTAAGTGAAGTACAAAATACAAAAAAGTCTGTAGAGATCTTTCCTAAAAACATAAACCATATATTCTCATTTTCCGTATAGTTTTTTAACTAGCAGTCCTCACCTGGCTAAATGTCCCTTATGCATGAGGTTTGCCATCTCTGCTGGAGAAACATCAATAAACCGTAGGAAAGAGAAACAACTCTCTTTCTCATTACCTAAAATATAAAAATGACAATACTGTGAGTAAATACCTGGTGCAAATGAACAACAGACACATAATAACCACCTGAAAACTACTGATCCCATCTTTTCATTGCCAAACTGTGGATGTGTCAAACAGTATCTGCAACAAAACACTGCACTGTGAAATCTTTCTTCTTAGGTTTTCAAACACTCCCTTCCACATTTGCATATCAGGTTCTCAATTACCATTTGGCATTCCAAGGACAATGAGCACATTCAGTTCTCACTGAATGCTTTGTCCATGTCAAAGGACTTTTTCCTAAACATTTTTTGTATTTCTTCAGTTTGGGGTTGACCTGCTGATACTCAAATAAGAGAATATAATTTTATCGGAGGCCATTACGAGAATCTGGTGGTTTGACCATACAGCATTTGTAACTCACATGAGCTACACAGACAGAGTAGATGATTTGCATAGTTAGCAGCCATCCCATTTTCCTATTCAATTTGTTGCAACTATCCTGACTTTAAGAAAAGTGACTATCAGTATTAACACCTTAAGGCAATCCAAAAAAGGGCTCAGACCACTGCTCAAACTGTGGCTTATGAAATGCATTGACAGTTGCTTCTTGTGACCAGCAAGATCTCTTAATATGTCCACACACACAAATGGAAATAAAAGAGCCCAGGACAAATGATAGTGAAAAACAGAGGAGAGTTACAGCTAAAATGAGAAGGAATAAAAGGTTCCTTTTCTGCAGAACCAGATCTAAACCCACTAACATCAGTAAAATGTCACATGAACTAAATTCACCCCAACATTTCTTAAGGATTTTTAACATACCCTTTCTATGGAAGAGAGATTGCTGGATGTGGTCCGGTGCAAAAGGAGAAAGTAAAAACTGCAACCACCTAAAAATTAAAAGAAGAGTGTAGTAGTTAGAGTTCTGCCTGGAATTTATGAAGTCCAGGTTTAGGTTCCAACTGAGGCATGAATGATTGTGAAAACTTTCACCAGTTACTCTTTTCAGACTGAGCTACCACACAGGGCTGCCATGAGGCTAAAGCAAGAAAGACCACCTTCACTTCACTGAGGAAAGGTGGGATACAAATGTAATTAGTAAGCAAGAATAATAAGTACAAATGTGAACTTTTCAAAAGTGTCAGTTAAATCCAGTCCCAATTTTTGCCTAACAACCCTATGAGGCAGGTTAGGATTCTTCATTCATAAAGGTAGTTTTCAGAGAACACACCATGTTAGTCTCTTGCAACATGAAAAGGAGGAAGGAAGAGGGATGGGGAAAAAAAAGAAATGTGGCAGCACCTTTAAGACTGACTGGTTTTTATTTTCACATAGGCTTTCATGGATATAAACCCACATCTTCAGATGCAGCACAGAGTGAACTGGATAGTACAGTTAAAGAGCCGTCAAACCAAATAAAATCCTCCAAACCCAATCTCATGGCACATTTTCTTCAAAGGCCTGCCTCCCAGAGCTTGTGAGAGGGCAGACGTTTATTGGCCTACTAACGGTCTCCAAATCTTAAACAATTAATCACTTACAACAGGATATATAACATGGAGGTAATACAGAGTGAAGACCTTGCCACAAACCCAGTTGCCAACTCTGTCCTCAAGTCTACTGTGGGAGCAGTATTACAGGGGCCAACAACATCACTGACAACATCACAGGTACATTTATTTACTGTTCCTCTAATGATATATGCCATTCTATACCAGCAATGCCTCTCTATACTTTGCATTGGACAAACATGGGCACAAATCTGACATCAGAAATGGCAATACCCAAAAACCAGCTTCAGAACATTTCAACTTTCCTGGACTCACAGTTTAAGAGATTTACAGGTTGCAATCCTTGAACAAGGAAATTACAAAGGAAGACTGCAAAGAGAAGCTATTGAACTGAATTATATTCACAAATTCCAACCAATTACCAGAGATATGAACAAAGAGAATGGCTTTATGGTACACTATGTATATACATACAGGAATCCTTGCTACTATGAATATAACAAAAGGAATCTTCTCAGAGAGTTTTGAACCCTGGGAAATCGCCTTTTGGAAAGCATTGCTTTCATACATTAATACTAAATGACCCCTGGAAAGGTTTGAAAGACGTGTATCACATTATACAGCCTCTGAAAATTTAGAGCAAGGGTCATGATTTGCATCTTTCTGGATCCTATCACATTCCATTACACTCTCACGACTGCATAAATATGCTTTATACCTGAGCATTTATTATCATCCTGTACTGCATCTAAAGAAGTGGGTTTGTATCAATGAAAGCTAAAATAAAAACTAGTTTGTCTTAAGGGTGCTGCTACATATATCTTTCTTTTCCTCTCCCATCCCCACCTCTCCCTTTCTCCTCTTCATTCACAACAAAATCTGAGAGAAAACAATTGTTTTCTTTTCTGTAGCAATGGCAGCCAAAAAAAAAAAAAAATCCCACTGACTAAACAGATGGAACTTACAGAAGCTGAACGAACACCAACATTACTTACCTGTCCCGTGAGTGGTTATATACCCTGATCTGCCCATGACGGTAAAGAAATTTTGAAATCTGGTATGGCTTTAGTGAAATGTGAAATGGAGACCATGTTTCTTGTCGTTCAAAGAGTTCTGGATGATTGCAGACCTGTAATGAAATTTCATTATTTAACTAATCAGACACGGATAGGAAAATTCATCATGTACATGATTTAGGTATTCTCAGGGTATGAAAAAAAAAAATAAAGGTGGGCAAACATGAAGCCTAAGCAATGTAACTCCTCCTATTCTTGCCTTCTCCAGGTCCATCTCTGCTCCCCTTCTCACTTTCCTCTGTAGAAATTTACCATCCATTGCAAGTATTCCAGCTGCAACTGTATGTTACAGGATAAAAGTTACATCTGAGGAATGACTGAAACTTGTTAGTCTTGTACTCTGGGGCAAGAAAATGCCATATCTACCCATGCTTATTTTCAAGGGTTCTTGATTCATTTTGCCACATATCTCACCTTCCTGAACTGCATGACTAGATTCATGAGGCTACTAGTAGTATTCTGTGCTTGCTGGGTGGTGCCCATGGAGGACTGCAAAAGGTCATCAATAGAAATTTTGTTCTTCAAAGCTTGATACAGCAGTTTCTGTCGACTAGTCTGTGGGCAATACATGAGAATCTCAATCTGAAAGACAAAAAATAAAAGTTAAAATGTTACTATCAGAAGGTAACATCAAAGCCAAACTTAATACTAACAAGTCATGAAAAATTATAGCCGCTATTACCCCCATGCAGAAATAGAGTCATAGAACCATAGAGCTGGAAGAGACCGTCAGGGCCATCGAGTCCAACCTCCTGCTATGCAGAAACACCCATCAAAGCATTCACAACAGATAGCCACCCAACAAAAACCTGCAAGGAAGGAGACTTTACCACACTCCAAGGCAGTATACTCCAATATTTGCACATGTTTTTGTTCAAGGGTCTATGAATAAACTTTTCTAGAAAATCATTTACTGGCAGAGAATAATTGAATATCTGCAGTGTCAGCATGACAGAACTTTCATTCTCTCCCCTCTTCCTGTGGCTCTCAGCACCACTTGGAAACCAGCTCCATTCAAAGACCTCCACAGCAGGTCATTGGGGTACCTGGGGAACTGCAGTTAGGAGGGATGGAAATAAATTCTGCTGATGGAAGCACTTTAATGAGGGATGTATTCTACTGGATCCGATAACTTGGGACAGTTGGTCTTCAAAGCCTTTTGAAATTCAAAGGTTTCTTGAAAGCTCTGGAGTATCTTCCAGCTCGTACGTTTGGTACTCCTACTAACACTCAAATCTCATGGTAGACTAGTGAGATGCATCCAGCTATCAATGTGATTGCTCTAGAACATGATATTTAGCTGTGCAGCAAAGTGTCCTAATTTTTCAAGGCTGTCTGATCAATGAAACGGACAAGATCATCTTTGGCTGCAGCACTGTGACTGGGAACTCTCAATCAAAAGAGATTGAGCTGTCTCTTCACTGATGTTTTTTAGGCAGCAGTTGAAAACACATTTATTCATGCAAACATCTGGGTGAGAAACAAGTGTACAATTTATGTAGTTGCTGATCCTTGCAGATGTTATCTGCAATCTTATTGTTTTAATGGTGTTTGTACATTGTACTGTGTTTTATGTAGGTTCTTAGGTATGTAAGTTCTTTTGAGTGGAAAGGAAAGATACAAATAACCATATTGTCTTTTCAAAAGAAAACAAAGTAGCACCTCCAGATTAAAACCAATCACAACAGGCACTCATAAACAAATTCAAAACCTGCTTAATCAGGTAAGAAGAGGAAATGTGCTGAATTTCCCTAAGAAGAGAGTTCTGTAGTAGAGATGCTGCCAATAATGGTCTGGCTGGCAATGGGAACTAGCCTCACGGTCGATGACTCCTTACTGCAGCCTGTGTAAAGTCAGTTTCCAGTAGTGGTTCAAAGTCCAAGAAACATGCAAGGTAGGGCAAACTAAGACAGTAAACACTATTTGTCCAGTAATAATCCTCCATTGCTGTCACAGCCAAGTACCGTTTCACAGAAATTTATCGTTGTTTCTTCATAATAAAGTGCTAGCTTGAATGCTTTGGACGTAATTATGCACCTCCTATTGTCCTCTTTAGACTTTTAAGCCCAATCTTGCAATATAGTATTCCTGCACTAAAGTGTCAAATACTGCAAATAAAAGTCCAACAAAATTCAAACAGCTGACATGCAATCTGACATTACTAATCCTGTCTCATAACATTTCAATTTTAGGGAATTTTGTGACCAATTTCATTAACACATGAGTTCTGAGAGCAGGAGAATATACTATTTGGCCACACTAGCAGAACTGTTAACTGGTTAGAACTAAAGTGCTCCCTCCATTTTCAGAAGAGACTTTGATCCAGTGGAAGCTCCTGTCAGCTGAACTGGAGTCACAGTGGGGAGATGATTATTCCAAATCTTTCTTCTTCTCCTAACCTTCTGGAGAGGTTTTCCAGGGTGCAAGTGGGACTATAGACAGAAGGAGTAATCTGTGAAAATCGTCTCTCTCTGCTTCCTTCACTGGAAGTGTCTGTGAATAAGATTCCATTCCTGTGAATTCTGAGCCCAACCCAATAAATGCCGGAAGAAAGTCAAAATTTGATAACTTTGACTTAATGCTACACATAAAAACTACAAAGCAATGTATAAGAAAAACCCTGAAAATGTTTTAAAAGTAAAAATATCAGCTAATTTTGCCTGGGACCTTGTCTGACAATTCGTTTTCCACATCCTTCTTGATTCTCCTCAACATAAAAGGTTTCAGGATCATATGCAAGCGAGATAGCTGATCTGAAATTTGAGAGAAATAAAAACTTTTGATTAATACATTAATGCTGAAAGCCCACTACTTCTGCATTCTGTTTAGTCATACAGCCGTCAGTGGCTATATTAGTGACTTAAATGATAAGCTTCTGTTTGCTTTTATCTGTGCTATACTATACTAATTCCAGTGTTTAAACTCCCTAGAGTCTTGGTTCTGAGGGGGAAAAAGTGGGATGTAAACAAAGATGATAAAAAATATATTACAAACGTGAAGGGATACAATCTATGTCCATAATTTACAAATGAGAATATTTAGATCACTGCAAATCAGTTTTGAACTTAAAAACTTGTGAACTGTGGTGAGAATAGCAGGGCTTCCACATTTCTCCCTCTGTAGTGCATCTGTGGAAATTTATCCACAAAATCTTTAGTAGTGGAGCTTATGAGCAAAAGCAGAGGACTTCACGTAGCAGTGGCTCCTTCTTTTATACTACTCAGGATGTAACGGTATTGCTGTATTATCTCTGCTGCTGCTGCTCTCATAAACATTTTGGCAGGCTTATTATCCTAGCTTCCACAAATAATTGAACAAAATAAACTAACAAAGCAACATAATAAAAATAAAACGATTTATTATCGTAACTGTGGATAGCTCTCCTCAAGCTGTTGAAGTTTGGTACATAAGACATAGATTCTGTACAGTACTCACTCTCATCGATTGCAGATTTATTCTCTGCATGGCTTTCGATATCTTTAGAAAACCACTCATTGAATTCCTCATGGGAATCAAACAATGTCGGCATAATGAAATGAAGTAAAGCCCACAGCTGCAATATAAGAGCAAAAGAGGCATCAGTCACCCCACAAAATACCCATACTACAGATATATTTAGTTGTCCCACTAAATAGCTATACTACAGAGCCAATGTGGTGTAGCAGTTAGAATGCTGGACTAGATTCTGGAAGACCAGGGTTCAAATGCCTGCACAGTCATGAAAACCCACTGAGTGACCGTGGGTAAGTCATATTCTCTTACTCTTAAAGGCAATGGCAATCTTTCTCTAAATAAATCTTACCAAGGAAATACTATAAGATTGTCTTAAGTCAGAATCAACAGGTACGCAACAAAAAAACTTTTTATTAAATGTGCTAATCTCAAGTTTGCTTGCCAGCAGCAACATCTCAAAAAAGAACACTGATTTATACATAGGCGGACTGGCAACGTAGAAGGAAAGTCTTTACAATTATGACTGAGAAGAACCTCCACATGCTCGACCTGGAGATGGAAGCTGCAAAAAGCCATTCCCTCCACAGTCCAAAGCTCAACTGCTCAGATAAAGGTCTGGGCAAGAGAGTGAGCTTTAAAAATGAGGTAGGCAAAAGACCATTAGACTTGAACAATCTCATTTACTTTGACTGGTGCCACACAGTCTGTACATACGTAAATAGCAGACTATCTGTTGGGAAAGGAAAGCACGGTATACAGACTTGCAGCCTTCCAGTTAAAAAAAGTAAATGTCATGACCGGCTCTGAAGTGCAGAATTATGGTTTTCTGCAATGGTACACTATGAAAGTAGGCAATTCTCTCACTCATGGTAAGTTCAGATGTGCACAACGGTGACTGAATGCTTGTTTACACTTTGGTAACGGCACCCTTTCCAGCTTCAATCATAGTGTGACTTTTTTCCCCCAAGAGGCTGAGAAATAAGCAAAAAAGGAGAAGTATCCAGCAACACAGCAACAAAAATCTTACATCTGTAAGGTGCTGCAAGTACCTTATAGAAAAAAAAATGAGGAGTGCTGCCCCAAGTGAAGTAGAGATCCTCTCCAAAGCTGTTTAAAAGTACATCAAATGTTTAAACCAGCCAAATGTGCAAATCTGTGTGGTACCAGTAAAAAAATGAAGCAGTTAACATCCTTTGTCTTCTTTATCAGATAGTTAGCTTGTATTCAAATTACAAAAGAAATTGTGAAAACACAAAATAATAGGTTTTATACTTTGAGCCACTGATAACTGGCTTATCACAGACCTTTAACAAAATTCTCAGCCCCATGAGTGGGACATAACTTCCCTGCTGCCCTTCATGTAAATCCTGGTTATTTTGTTACTGTGGCACACTTGCTAGGAACAATAAGAACACACAGGAAAAAACATGTGTGTAGCCAGAGACTGGGCTTTTTGTTTGGTCTGAAATTTTGCTACAGCAATTCTCACTGTTAAAGAAATAAGCTTCATCTGAAACTGAAACAACAGAACTATGGCAAGTAAAACAACTTGAGAGTTCCACTTGCATGCATGGTTCTTCACAAGCAAACTTTTTTTCCCCCATTCCACATAGAACAATTAGCTCGCACAACTTCTGTTTATTAAAAATCTAGAACAGAGCCAGCTGAATTGAGCAAAGCATACATACCTCAGCCATTGTATTTTGGATGGGTGTTCCTGTTAGTAATAGTCGATTTCGGCACTGGAACTGGAGTAAAATTTTCCAGCGAACACTGAAATGTATTAAATTATTAAAAAGGAGCTAAAGTAAAAACTTTGAATAAAGGCTATCACTGCTGTTTACACTGGTAGAACATAATTTAATAAGTTATCTTTACAGAATGAATAGAGACTAAATAAATATTCTTGCTGCTTATCCCCACTGTTCTACCCCTCTTTCCCAAGTACATCAAAGAAGTTAGTACAAATCATTTCTTTAATTACTAATTAAGATAGACTGACAGAGTAGTTTCCTTCACTCAAATTGGGAGCAGGCCATTTTAAAGCCAATCACTAGGTATGTGTCAGTGCATCCAAGCACCTTACGTCCAGCCTTAAACAGTTCTAACTTTGAGAGGACCACATGCAAAGTGACCTCCACGGCCAGTCTCATTTGCAAGCATTCTTTGGCCAGCTTTCCCATCCATCCATCGACACTCAACTGGCTAGCTGGCTTCCCCATTCTTCTGTAAGTTTGTAAACACTGGTGGGTGGTGAGGGAGGACTCCTGCTCTCTGCACTATTCTGGGCCCCACCACATGAACTCTGCATATATTATTTTTCTTTCCCAGTGTTATATTGAGCACAAGAATTTCTTTTTTAAAAAAGAGCTGGGCCAGACTGTCCAGAGTAAAACAGGTTGCGATGCTTCTCCTTTGTTTCTGGTCACTGATACCTTTTCACCATCCCACACATGCAGAAGCAGAGGCAGGTGATCCTCCAAACTGCTGCCTGCACCAGTCTGAGTGGGTGATGAACAGGAACACACTAAAGATTCTGTGCTATCACCTCTTGTTTTAAAAAAACTAAGACAAGAGGATTCTCTCTCCATCAATAATCTGACCTGGCCCTGAACTACCACCATATCACAATGCTTTTCTTTCTCCTGAGGGCTTTTGGGCAAAACCTCTGATGCAGAAAGGCAGGGGGCGGTGGATGGCTACAGTAGTTCTTGTAGCTGACTTGCTCAGTGCTTCTATACAATGTCCGGCAATTTAAAATTATGTACATATAATACACACACACACAAACACACACACACACAGTATACAAATTATATACATATACACACATATATTTCAAAAGAGAAGGAAAGTGCCATTGCCTGTGTGCCCCCCAACCCAGTCTCTCAGGATCTGATCATGTTGGTACTGTCTCCTAAGGAGACAGACAGAACAACAGTTGAGTGTATTATGACTTATAAATACATAAGGAACATATATAGAAATACATAAATACAAAATACGTAAGGAAATGAAAAATACAACATCCTTAACATTTATGTCCTATATCTTAGCTTCTCTTCTATAAAGGACCATAAAATTCAAGTTTCTTTTTTGTTTGTTCATTTACCTGGAGCTACTTTTGAGTGCTTGTGCCTCATCTAGCACCATATATTGCCATTTAACCCGTTGGAAATACTTCACATCTTGGACTACAAGTTGATAGCTTGTGATTACCACATGAAAAGGAGCATCTTGAGTATACAAAGTCTTCTACAATCCAGAAAAAAAAACACAGGAGTTGTGTAAACCAAGTTATTCATCAGTGGCACAAATACCAAGCACTCAAGATCAGATGTGTTCATGTCATTTTTCCCACCTATTCCCAAATTCAGAGATTAGCGGGGGGGATTCTAAAAACCATGATGAAAATGCTTTTATTACAACCAATCAAAATATCACACTACTCTATTGTGGCTTTTGGGTTAACAGAAAGAATAAAAACACACTTTTAAAAACCTGTTTAATAGTAATCTGTTTCCTATCTGCAAACACTCTCTGATACTGCAGAAACTGTGTCCCTTATCTTTCACTTTAAAAGCTCCACACTTTAATAAACTCATACACTGAGTATGGAGGACTAAGAATATGACTTTCAGTTAACTGCAAGGAGTGAGAAAGATTGGGAGCAGTTAAATCAACCAATCACTTTGGTCTGATGACTTTCCCTCCACTCCGTACACAGTAACAGATGTTACTTTGTGTGAATATCTCCTCTCATCAAGCCAGAGAATCTACAGGACTTTCCGCAGCGGCAGACACTTGTTTCAAGATGGGGAGGCCTTGCACATTCTTTATTTCAGGCTCTGCATCATAATGATTGCATTCCAACATATACCTCTATCACACAGGAAGAAATCTTGTGATTATAGTCAAGACAGTGAATGAAAGCACCATAAAACACATTTAAAGATTCAAGTCCTAAATTGCTCCTGATTCATCTCATTAGGAAGTGTTCAAACGTTGGAGCAGGAATGGATATTCCCGTACGTTCGGGGGCAAAGAATATGGAGGTAAGGAGAACAAATATAGATGCTGTCACTGGGCTGGACTTCTGGGGCTTCAAAGATAGCAGGAGAGTTGCTTTTGAAAGTATAACAGACAATGGTAAGAACTGGGTCTTTAAGGACCCTGGGGGATGGAAGGCTATTACATATATGGCTGAGATGAAATATAGAGGGAGGTGTTAGAGGGGGGATGAACAGTAAAATAAAACTGAGAAGGAGAAAGCCACTATAGATATATTGATATTTTTTGGGGGGAAGAATCTATTTCTGTAGTCTACTGTAATGGGACAACAACTGACAAGACAGCTTTTAAAAAAGGAACAAAGAAAGAAAAAATGAAGGAAGCAAAAAGGAAAAGGAAAAGAAAAAGAAAAAGGACGGAAAGTGTATGTGATAGTACCTGACTCCAAAATTTTCTGATTACTTTTCGGTCATGTGGATTTCCCCAGTAAGGTAGCACCTAGGATAGCCAAACAAACATTTTCCAAATAAGCATTTTTAACACAAGACAACAAGAACTAGAAGTCTATTTTATTTCTGGCAGCAAAAATCCCAGGAAGCATTACTATTAATCACATAATAAAAGCAGAAAACTTAAAGAAAACTTAAAACTCAAACTTAAAGAAAACTTAAAATCAGAAAACTTAAACCCCAAGAAAGGCTGCCTATTAAGAAATACGAAATCTATTAGCTAGTTTCCTAATAGTAGTAGTATTACTTAATAATAAAAGTGGTCAGGGCAAAGGCAAGAAACACTGTCATGAAATAAGGCTTTGTAGGTCATTTCAATTTTCAGCTGAAGCAAAGTATTTAGAAGAGACATAAAGGCAGAATAAATGATTAAGCTGATTTTTATAGCATCATAATACCAAGCACAGCTGTTACCTTAAACCTAGGAACAAATCTGGCAAACTCCTGATGCCAGTTGTTTAGTGTGGAAGCTGGTGAAATAATTAAGAAGGGTCCCCAAATATTTTCTCTCTGGAAAAGGAAAAAGTCTTAATTAAAAGGAAACCACATTTCACATAACATTCAAATGAAAAGCCAACACTGTTTACAGGAGGAATGTATAATTGTAACAAAGCTTCCTACTAAAAACATATAACAAGGTTCATCAGAAGTGTAAAATGTACAAAGTTTACTGTGCTCTCCTTTCATATTCATAGTATTTCTTTAAAAAAAAAATAAAGAAAACAAGTATGAAACTAGGTAAACCCAATCATTTCTTTGTAGGAAATGAGACACAGCAGTGTTTTTACTGTACTCCCCTACCAACTTCTGTTCTTCCAGTTCAGAAAAGATTTTTATTTAGCGCAAAGTGCAGTGCCATATTTATATAACTGTTGCTATTCATTGGCCTAAATCCTGTTGTCTCTCCTGACTACAGTGGGATTTGCCTATATATTGATTCAACAATTGACTGAACAAGACTGCTTTAGTTGAGACTAACCAACAGGATGCCAGCCATTAAGTGAAAATACAGGAACTATCTAAAACAGGTAAGTGCCAAAGACCTTTTCATGGCCAAAATGGGTTTGCAGTCTTATACAGATGAAAGTGAAGGAAGAACACAACTGAATAAAGATAGAAAAGGATACTAGGGACAACTAACTAGTACCAGGGAACATGGAAACAGCTGAACTACGGTCCAGTGATGGTTTTGAAGAACAAGAGAATACAGACTGACTTTGATTATGTAGGGAGTGTAAGCAAATGATAATGCTTAGAGACATAAAGTGGGGTCTATTTGAAGCATGTATTAAGTACCTCCCCTCAGTTAGGCATGTAAAGCACAAAGAATCCACTTACTTCAGCCAGATGTGCTAACAAGGCAATACTCTGCACTGTTTTACCCAGACCCATTTCATCTGCCAGGATTCCATTAATGCCCTGCAAGGAAAGCAAACAATTTGCAGTTTACTCCACAAATGAAAAAAAAAACACTTTACAGTGTGCAAGACATAAACATATACACAAGAGAAAATCAGTATAGGCAAGTTTCAATTTGCATTGCCCCATTTACAACGTTTCAAACATACACAGTATTTCCAGAAGAAAACAAATAAATGAAAGTCTCATCCACAATGCATAGCACTCCCAGCATGTCTGTGCAGTTGGCTCAGGTAGAAGAGCAAGGTGGGAAAGGCATGAGAAAGAAGAGAGTGAGGTGAGAAAGAAAGGATGTTTGGATTTTGGCATGGAGTTTTCGGCAGTTAGAAAAGGTAACACTACTGGTTTTCTTTTACTGCCTAGGAGGGGAGTGGAAGGATGAAGAAAGGAACAGCAATCTTGGTATGCTGGAAGGAACGGGTTTCCTCTGCCTGCTTAAAAAGGAGAGTGTGTGTGAGTGGGAGAAAGAAACTGGAATCTTGGAATTTTGGTACAATTGGAAGAGGTGTCCTCTGTTTGTTTAGTTTGAGAGTGAGCAACTAGAGCCAGTTTACTGCACTTGGCAAGCCTGCTGGAGAGGACACAGCAGGAGATGTGCTGTCTCTCCTGTTGTGCCTTCTGCACCTGCTGCAAAAGACATAGCAGGACATGTGCTGCCTCTCTGTTTCCTGATGTACTTTTTCCACTTGGCAAGCCTGCTGGAGAAGGCAAAGCAGAACACAGTTCTTACCAGTTGCTCTCTTCCTGTGTGCTCCTTGGAAGAGGCACTTTCAATGAATGGCAAGCCAGCTGACCCTGGCCAAGACACCTTGGGATCAGCAGTTGTTGCCTCTTCTGGTCTCTGTAGCCTGGTCTCCAAAGATTCTCTACAGAACTGGTTCTCCCCAAGACACACAATTTATGCTGGCTTCAATTTACTTTGCAAGTCCACCCCCACAACATAAATTCAGATATTGATGACTACCATCTTCCCTCAGACAGCACAAAAGATGCTATCTGAAGAGAGTTTTATAGTTTCTCTACTTAAAAAATAGACTATCAGGTTAGTCTTGAAAAACATGTCTTGATTTGTTGTCATAAAGATTTGTTCTTTTAACTATAAAACTGTGAACCAATACATGCAAGTATAATTCATTTCTCTCTGGAGCCATACCAAGAGAGAAATTATTTCTAAAAACTAGTCTTAACAAATATTAGCACACCTGCTCATAAAGGTTGGCCAGCCAGTTCATGCCTTTCAACTGGTAACCTTTCAGTTTACCATTGAAAATAGTAGGCTGTGGAATGTCCTCTCCTGCCCGGATAGATGGGTTGGCAAGACTGTAGCTCTCTCCAAAGCCAGTGCCAGATTTATTGGCAGCACGAAGTGCTGCTGCCCGACTCTCTTTAGCATCTTCATCAAATGACCTGGTCTAAATGATGAGAGAAGAAAAGGGATTAAACTGTAATCCTAGACACCTTGGGTGGGCAGCTGTGTTGGGTGTGGAGACCAATTCCAATACCCAAATCTCTAACAGGCCAGAGTTGCATAATTCCCCCCCCGCCCCCGTCCATGGAAATGACATGACATCACTTCTGGTTTTATTTTCAGCATGGTGTGGCGACAACTGCTTTGTGATTTTTTAAGGGAAAAAATGCCCATTTGGAGGCCAGAGGGCTACAATAAGGGGGTTCACAGGACAAATGCGGCCCGAGGGCTGTATTTCTCTACTCTTGCTATACACAGTTACTAGAAAGACACCCTACTCAGCTTAATGGGAATTATTTTAAATAAACATCTATAGAATTGCAACATAAGTCTGGAATCCTATACAAATTTAGCTGGAAGCCTGTATTACCCTAATAAAGACATACAGGATTGGGCTTAACAAATCAATCTGAATATGATTTCCCCGTCATTGTTTAATTCATTTTATAATTACAAGAAACTAGCCAATCTCTTTATACATTTTACACGGATATAACACATTACCAGAAATTAAGTACAAAGATAACAACTTTCTAGTTTACAAAGGCAAGAGATCAACATGGCTACTTTTTTAAAAAAAACTTTCTAGTTATTAAAAGAAAAACGAAATATTTATTTTCAATACCAGGCACTTAATAATTAAGAACACTTTCCATCTTACTACATAATTCTCTTTCAGTATTTACCTGAGCCTGATGAATCCGGAAGGCATCTTCAGCATTCTTCAGAGCCTGACCCTTGTAGTAGTTACTATCTGAAAATATTATTAATTTTTTTCAAAAAGCCACATGGATTAAATCTCAAGGCAAATTTTATGTTTAAAAAAAACCCCCCACACAGAACCCTAACTTTAGAAATTTCACTCAAACATTCTAGAATTCAGTTTCACTCCTTACCATAATCCTCATGGGTAATGTTGACAACGACACCCCCCCCAATATCAATCTGCCTCTGGATAGAACTGTCTTCAAGTTTTCTTAAGATTTCCTCCTGGATTCCATCATGTCCTATATCGCGTTTGCGGCTCATGAAATGGGCATACAACTCAGTTTGCGTGATCAGAAAGTTAAGTTTTCTCTGCTGCCTCTTAGCCTAAAATAATTTACACCAGAACAAAGCAAATAATTTCATATGTAAAGATATTGCAAAGAAATTAAGACAGTGTATTTAATTTTTACAGCTCTGGACCAACTTTTTAAAAAGCCCTAATTATATTCTCACTTTTTTTTAAATTTCACAGAAATGTCTATCAGTGATCAATGGTATCACTTCCAAAATCTCTAAAGGACTGTAAAGTCCAATTCGTTGTGTCCTTTTACTAATCAAGAGTGAGGATCTTATAAAAATGCACCACTTTTTATAAAATAAAACAGAACTTGGCCAAATTGCACAGAAACAGGAGGTAAAATAGAGCTCAGGCACAAACAATTGCCAGATGAAGAGAAACACAGTAACACCTCCAATACTTGCTATACTATCCGGTAGTAAAGATTATTTTCCAAGAAGTATAGAAAGCAATCCCATTTCTCATCCAAAGGAAAACTGGTATTACAAGTCCTGGTAGCTGGCACAGAAAATTATGGTACACAAGCCAAAACACACCTGTGTTGTTACATGAGTTACACTTTTAAAAGCAGTACCAAAATTTGGATCAATGTATCTTGAAACTTTAAAGTCACTTCACCTGGCAACTGCTCACATAGAGGAGATTTTTAAAATTCAAACTTAAATGGTAGTAGCTGGATCATAATCTTAACAGAGTTTTTAAAAACCTGTTCTGAAGTGGTTTTGATTCAATCTGCAATGGTTGCGGTTAACTGTCTTAGTGCCTCTGACCAGATTTTCATCTTTTTATGAGTCAGGCTCACCTCTCTCATCTCCTCATCCAGTTTACGTTGCTCTAGTGCCTCCTTCTCTGCTCTTTTGCGATGTTCTTTTTCCACTTTCTCGTATTTCTTCCAGTAAAGAAGCATCTCTTTTGTAAGGCGTCGGGCCCTGGGTAATGTCTCCTTGCAGTTCTTTTGGGCTTGGATGGCTGCTCGACGCACCTCTCTCATACACTGGTGAGCCAGCTACCAGGGCAAGGGGGCAACAGAGAAGACAAAAACAAAAAAGAAAGTATAGAAAGGCCATGGGATAGTGATATCCTGAAAGTCTGCACAGGATGTACCTAGTACTGTATTTCTCTTAGTGCTCCAGCTGACATGTCAGCCTACTGTTTTTTCAAATATATTAAAATAATTCACTTCTAACTGGATTCAAAAATAATATGCATATAAAATACCATCACTATCAACAATCTATTCTTCTAGAATCAGAGTTTTCTTCTCAAAATAAAAATACGCATAAATATTTTACTGTTGCAATGCACACCCAAAACAGTAATGTTTTACAGGAATAGAAAAAAGTGATGTATATAGACAGTGACATAACCAATTCTGCGCTGGGAGAAAGGCAGTATTCTAAGTGAAACTAAATTAAATAAATATTAGTATTGTTATTTTACAAAAAAGGCAGTTCTTACTGCTGAAACAAGTGATTGGGCACAATAATGGCACTGGCATACGTCAATAAACTGAAACTTAACCCAGCAGTAATGGAGATATTGTTAATAGGTAGCTTTCCTGGTGCTGATCTGATTCTGAAAAGCATAGCACTCTCCCTGAAGAAACAGATTCACAATCTAACATGCTCCTTAATGCAGTTTTATCGTTAAACATACTACTAGCCTCTAAGGAACGGGGCACATTTTTCCAGCTTTCTGTGACTGATACCTCACTGGCACAGAGATAATCTAGACTACTGCCCGTGTTCTAACCACCTCCACATTAGACTACGCTAATCTAATATACATGGGGTTGCCTTTGAGGACTGTACAGAAACTGCAGGTAGCTCAAATACAGCTTTAAGACTACTTACTGAGACTGACTGTTACAATCATAGTACATAGTGTTTCATCCCACTTCAATCCTCTCTGGTGTTTACTAAGGTCCAGTCCAAAGTGCTATTTTTGACTTTAAAGCTCTTTATCCTGGGAGAAAAGATACCTGAAGAGCTGCTCATCTCTACATACCCACATGCTTCTCAGTGGTGGTTCCTCAACTGAGGATACTGCTTGCAAGGCTGGCTTGCATTCCAATACAGATATAATTTCATCAGTAGGAAACCCCATTTTTACTCTTCCAAGACTTTGAGTTTATAATCTCGTGAGGTTGTTAACCTGCTTCTGTCACGTTTTGTTATTCTAAAATACTTCGTATGGTAGATTTTTAAAAGCAAAGATGCAGTCTTAAATACACTCGCTTGGAAATACTCTATTTGCTTGTGTATCAGAATCACTTTTTCCCTGAAAAATATTGTTTGAAAATGGAGTGTGTCTTATATGCCAGCATGTCTCATATACCAGCAATTAGTATTTGCTGGCATATAAATAGGGTGCGTCTTATACACCAGTGCATCTTATATGCCAGCAAATACAGTAAGTCCCATGACAATCAGTGAAACTGTAGGCATGTAAACACATACAGAATTGTGTCACCAATACCATAAATATGGTGATTTATATGAACAATAAAAAATAAATTAACCAATAATAGAAAATTTATCAGAGAATGAGTTTCTACCTTATCAAAATACAAGAGAATCCACAGTACATCATACCTTTCTGCTGTTACTTAAGAACAGGTTTCGGGCAGAGACCTTTTGTTTGTATGCCTAAAAAGAAAGGAGACCATCACTTGGTCATATTACTGAACAGTAATTTTAATGTTCCCAAAAATTTCAATAGCAGAACTGAACTACAACAGTAGCACTGAGTACACTGATCACAGCATTTCAAACATCCACCATTAATTGTTTGAATATTTGGCTTATAAAAGTGATTAAATCTTCATTGATGCTACAATTAAACAAAACATTAAAAAATCAAATGTTTCCTTAAATACCAATTAGCCTCACTACAACGGATGAACTATATGTGCTTTTAAGTGCAAGTCGTTTCTTCCGGTTAAGATAAAATGAGTACGTATTCCTCTATATCTTTTTCCTTTCTTTTAACTGCATGAACGTTTGTTTTCCCTACATCAACTGATAGTTATCTCGTGGTACAGAGAACTTCTATTTTAGATATGCTTCATTCTATGGCCTCATGTCTCCCTCTCTTTCCTGCCTTTCCTTCTTTTCCCTATGTCAGTCTCCTGGTCCCTCTTAGCTAAGGCAAAGAGAAAGTTTGCCAAGCGTAAGCGAGGTTGATATTGATTATTGTACTTATGGTTTGAATAAAATAAATATTTGATTGACATCAACCTAAAATTCTTAAAATCACACCACAGTCCATTACAGAATGGAGCAAAACAGCAATTTCTCAAAAAAGCTGGAGTGTGCTGATCTGCCCTTAACTTGGACAGAAAAGTCTGGGATGTCAACCCATGTCTAAGTAACAAGTTAGAATAAAATATGTTCACGGACAGGCATTCTACAGAGAAAAATGTAAAAATCCAAAGTGTTTGTTAAAGTACTTGACATATCAGGTATCAAGTTAGAACTAAATACATTCATAAATGTGCACCCTAGAATGAAAAATATGGATATCTAAAGTGTATCTTCAAGATGTACCTAAAGCAATTGACGTATCAGGCCCAAAACTTACCACAGTTTTATCTTCCACTACATAAATACACCAAAGTCTGGTGATCACACACATAGATTTGTAAAGCACAACACTTTAAATTATAATATAGATGGACAGCACATAGGTGTGTGCATGTGTGCATATATGTGCATGCACATACTGGTATTTTATAGATATAATCTCTCTATGTAAATATCTATATTTTATATATATTATATTATACAAATATATAACATGTATATATGCATACACATATTTTATAATCTCTATATAAATACTACACCTATTATATATTATACACTATATTATGTCATATATAACACCCATATATACAGGTGTGTGTGTGTAAGATATATATTACACATCTGTTAAAACAAAAGTATGCTAGGCTTCTAGTCGTTTACTGGCCAATTATGGCATTGCCAGTTTTGTTTTCCAGTTGGCAAATGCTATAATTTGCCAATAACCGAGTAGGAACCAACTTTTCCTTATGTCTGCATTCCACTGCATGCTAACCTTCCCCCCACTAACAATTTGGTGCTTTCCTATTGACAAATCTCACCTTCGGCAGCTCTTTTTTAGCAATGCTCAGCCACACTTTCCGGCGGCGAGCATTCAATTGTTCAATGGATAAATGCTTTTTCTTGGACCCTGGAGGTGGAGTATCATGAGAGAACTTGGCAAAAACTTTGGTCTGATGGTGATGGCGTCGTGGAGACTCCTCAGAGGATATTTCTTCATCCCGTCTCTTCTTTTTTTTCACCTTTTTCAATTTGGCTGCAATGGGAACAGTAGGTCATAGAATCATTTTCCTCTGTTAATCATTTTAAGACTCTTAGCATTAATTCACAAGCTTCAAGTGTCCCATACAAAATTCACTTACGACATTTTTATACTGGTTTTCATTTTTTTTTAAAATTCAGAAGCAGCTTACAATATTACAATACAGGAAATATAATAAAATCAAGTAATAAATCTGTGAACCAACTATAAATAAAGCAGTAAAATATTTCCTTGCTGCACTGTGGATCTGCAGATAAATCACTTTAGGACTTGATTCCTGAGGATGAATCATCTTCATTTCAAGAAGAATATGGTTAATTAAGACATTTCTAGAGTACTTTTGCTAGCAGGTATAACACTTTTTCTTCCACAAATGAGATTATGTTCACAGACATTTAAGATGAGGATAAACACTGAAGAGAAGTAAAGTGAACTGTGAAATACTTGAAAGAAGCAATAAGACATCAAGCTGTCATAGACTCAGTAAGACCTAGATAATTAACTAGACTGTGGATGAGAGTCTGTGAAAAGAAGTATTGTACAATGTATGTAATGAGTGAAAAGAAAAACTAAAAGGTTAGAAATAAGTGCTGGCTTTCAGAAAAAAGGAAATCCAATAGAATTTCACTGAAAGCATGTATAGATATTTTTTTAAAATTCTCTACTACTCTCTCGCAATGCTGATCTGGCAACCTTTCATTACAACCTCCTGGAAAACATTCTACAACCCATCAAAAGAAAATGGGATTTGCTTTTAAGTAATAAATCCATAAAACTCCAGGTGTGGGGGTGGTGTTTCTGTAAGATCTTAAAATGTGTCATATACAATAACAGTCATATATCTATGCCTCAAGTACACATTTCCCTCCTTGAAACCTCTTTTAGAATAATTTTTCATAAGACTGAGCTCATGTTTCTGCCTACAACCTCGTCCAAAGGTAGGCAGCCTAGGGCCCATCAGATGTTTTAACTATAATTCACATAAGCCACAACCAGCATGGCTGACGATAGTAGCACATAAGAGTTGTAGTTGTAGTTCATCTGAAGGACATCAGGTTGCTAAACCCAATCTAGAGGTTTATGGTTCCAAAACCTAGATGCTTACAAATGAACTTCTAAGAAGTTTTACCACATTTTGTAACTCACCAGAAATAACTGCTAAAACACTTAAGTTGAAACTCAATTTATTATGATTGTTAAGATTTGTATCTCACTTTTCTTCTAACAGCATGCCACTGTACCAAGTGCTAAAAATTATCTTGTGAACAATGGAGCACACAACATTCTGCACTAACACAAACATACCACTGGATTTTAGTTCTCTTTCTTCATACATAGAACTTTTGCTAAGTAAAAGCCTCTCTGTTCATGGAAGAAACCTTTAGATCTTGAACTATAGATCTAGTTAGTGTACAGGATAATGTCTAAATATGGAGGCACGTACAATCTGATTTTATGCCCTGTCTTTAGTATAAGATATCACTGCAACTGTCTCTCAGCAAATCAGTTAAATAAAAATTACTATTCAATGCTGTTTATTACTGATAACTGGAGGGGAAAAATGGGCAAATATCACAAGAGAAGAAAACAAAATAATACTTACCTTTTAATTTTTTTTCTTCTTTGAATTTCTTTTTCTTGGGTCCTATGAGATGTCGCTGTTGTTCATAGTAAGGATCATACGTGGAGAGCAAACCTGCACTGTAATACTGGTACTGCTGTAACTAAGAAAAGATGGATTGATCTAACAAGTGAGGAAGACCTCTGGACTAGAAAATTCAAAAATATCTCAAAACACTGGAAATTTCTGACACAGGATCCTTTTATGGCTTAAATAAGGTTCTCCAAAGGAACCTAGTAGGTTAAATTTGGTCCTAAGAGAACTATTAAGAGAAACATTCAATCAGCTATCACATGGGATCTTTGTGGGAAGGGGCATGAGACTGCCAAACTCATAGCTGACAAAAGTATAGATAAAAGTTATGTTTTCTTTGGTCAGTTAATAGCAAAGTTAGGAACAAGAAGAATGCCAGAACAGCAAGTATATTTACATAATGACAATAAATGAAAAATCACAGCTCCATGCTCTCTTGTTCTCTGTTGTGCCTCAGGCACAACATTCAGAAAACAACTTGACAAAAAGAAAAAGGGTGTACACTTGCCTCTTTTCAAGCAATGGAATCGGTAATTATGATGGTGCTATTTCTCTAAAACAGATCAAGAGCAGTGTGAAAAGTGTATGGTTTTTTGTACTGATGGAGACAACTTAGTGTTGTATATACATTAATAGCTCAAGCCAGTCAATTTCCCCTCCAGAATGGTTTGCCATGAATGAATTATGCTTTAAAATTTTTACCTCTTTGTCTTTGCTATATTTACTTTGATGCAACTTCTTGTACTTGTGCAATCGCAGCATATTGTGAAGTTCTTCCCTAGAAAGGGTAAATTCCTCTCCTTCTTCCACATCCTCATCAGTTGCTGACTCACTGTCGCTGGAGTCATCACTCAAGAGAATGCTCTGCCAAAATCAAAATAATTTCAGTTCAATAAGAGAGACCAAAATGATCAAATCAGCAAATAAAAAATTGTCAGAGGCACTTAATAGATTAAAGTAACTAAGGTTGACAGAAGGAGTGACACAATTTACATGCAAAAAACTTCCTTAATATTTTCTAGTACTTCTCCCCGCCTCACCTACACTTGTACCAAAAACAAAACAAATCAAAAAACCCTGTAAATAACAAGAAGAAAAAACAAGACTATGCACCTCCTTGTGTGCAAAGAGTTTGAAATTCAGCTGTGACTGAATATAGATGGGAGGATTACAGAAACAGGAAAAGGACATTGTTGGCTACACAGGTTGAAATGTTAAGATTAATGTTGAAGCAAGAAGTGTAGATGGGAGAATTTTGATGAGAGAATGCACTTACAGGTCAAACCACAGAAGAGAACAGAATCTGAAGCTCTGAGGATAACATCTATATACCTGGGGTATATCTCTGAGATAAGAGTCAGACCGAAAAGGATGGCTCTAACTGTGCCCACCACTGGCTTCGGCTCCAGATTTGACTTTTGCTGTGTTATCGGTGGCTCTTCACAGATAAGAAAAGTGTTTCCATTCCATGTTTTGTATGACATGGGTACATGGGTAGTATTAAAGAAAGGATAAAAGCCTGTAACAAGACTGATGAACAATCCACCATTCTATAAAGTTAAGAGGCTATGGAATATATTAGGAGATGTTTCGAATTTTTATTGCTTTCACAAAGCATTCATATTTCTATAAATATAATGAACATAATGCAACAAAACTACAAGTATGAACAGATCTGGATTTCAGAGCAATAAAAACCTTACTTTTAGCCATTTTCTGCTTTTCTTCAATTTGGAAAAGTTATATAGGCTCCCCTTTTCTGTTTTTGGCTCTGTTTAAAGAACACACAAAGAAGAAATATTTCAACTATGTAAAGAATTAAGTGTAAATATATTTTAGACAAATATTTGTACACTATCTTATAGAAATTCTATTCACTGATAATAAAGCAGCTCACTAGCTCATAGGTGCCTGCAAATGGATAGCTTGGTATATGTGACACCCTACTAATAAAGTATAAATTGCTCGGTGGTTCAAATACATGGCTATTCACAAGGCTGGATTACTCCACTATCATCAAATGGAAACTAACACTCACGCTGAAGCACACTTACCAGATTGTAACACTCCATTTAGAGAGTGTGTGTTTAATATTCCAGAACTTCCTCCTGCTCCAGAACTTTCCCCAAGCAGGGAGCTTGTAGGTTCTTCTTTAACTTGCATCAAGGGACCCCCAGGCTGAGGAAGCAGAGGATTGTCATCCAATCCATCTTCACTTTCATCACTACAAAATATATAATTTCAACAGCAGATGAAGCATAGACAGACAGAAAACAACAGCCATGCTGTGGCATAGCAAATTCTCACGAGTGCCGTCTCTAACATTAAATATGTTTGACTTTTTAAAAAAGTATAATTCCCTAAGTATATGAAAGAGTACAATTTAACTTCCTGGGATGCTCTGGTGGTTTAATTTCCAAGGACGGTCCAGGACAGTCTGTTGCAGAAAAAAACAACAGTCTTTTGGCAATTTAAAGCTTAATAGATGTTATTATATACTTTTTTGGAGACTACAGCCCACATAAGATGCATGAAGTCATACCAACCTAACCAAGGATGTATATACTAATCTGTCAATTAGAGTAACACTTCATGAACTAATGATGTGGACTGTAGTACTTGTGTAAGTCTTTAAGGTGCCACAAGACTTTGCTGTTTTAAAATGCTGTTACTGCATTTTTAACATTGTAAAGGAAATCCATGTTTGGCAAAGAGGTTACCACTGTACATTTTTCTATTCTCCACTCCCAAAACATCCCTTTTCCCCCAAGAAACAAGTTTTTTTCTTCATTTTGTCAAGATTTCTAGAAGTTTTTCATCTCTAAACCATTCACAAGTGAACAACAGTCATGATTTTGATCAAGTGTCAAAAATAAGGGCAGTACTCCGTACTATATTTCACCTAGAGCAGTGGTTCTCAACCTGTGGGTCCCCAGATGTTCGTGGACTTCAGCTCCCAGAAGCCCCAGCCACTATGGTCAATGCTCAGGGCTTCTGGGAGCTGAAGTCCACGAACATCTGGGGACCCACAGGTTGAGAACCACTGACCTAGAGGAACAAGAGAACCAGGAAACAGCAGCTTCCCCTTCATTACTGAAGCTTCCCTGTGCATCCTAAAGGTTTGCTCCGTAGATCTGGGAAACCTTCCAGAGTTAGCTTTCAATAATTCCAAGGGTTACAGCAGAGAGAGGAAAAGAAGGCAATTCAATGACAGTACAACACTGGATTTCAGCCTCACTTTGTATATCGTTCAAAACCCTTATTATTTAAAGTCTAAAGTTGATATGATACCAATAGATAAACAGATCTCCCATGAATTTTAGAAGGATTAACTACAACAACAGTGTGCACATATGAATCTCCCACTGCACTTATGCTGATTAAAACATGATGCTGATAGTTGACTCATTGATCTGCAGCCACCCAGTACATCATAGAGCATGCTATTCCCACTGATCACTAAATTCTTAGAAACAAATTTTCAGGAGGTGCAAGAAAGCTACAAATGTAAGGTTGAGAAGGAAAAGCCTGCTTTCAAGAACTTTGTTTCTTTCATGGAAATAAAATTGGAATCCAGGCCATAGTTCTTTGCATCTCAGAGACTTCACATGAAAGCAACAAATCTTTTTTGAGTATCCCCAAGTCAAAATAAGGAAAAGCTTTGTACCTGGACACACTCCTGTTGAAGATGGCAGAAGTCTGTCGTAAAAAATTATCCAATCGAAGAGCTTTTTCCAGATACCGCAGATAGAGGGGCGTTGCCAGCTCTGTGCAGTTGCCATCCTCTCCTGCACCCAGCTCTGAGGCCATAGAACAAATCTCTCCTCATGCAAAGATGCCTCCTAACGCACACCTGTTTAGAAAAGAAAAGAATGCCACCATTGCATCCATTTTTAAAGTAAGTCAGAGGACCCCAACTATGATTTTCCTTGTGTGGAGGGGGGAATACATTCTGATATCACATCTTACGTGAGGCAGGTGCAGACAGACTGCCATTAGATGTACACCATAGAACTGTGCACTCATTCTCCCCACATATTCTCTTCCTGTGAATTTACCATACTCTTCCTCATTCTAGTCAAGGCTCACTCTTAACACAGATTTAAAACCAGTTCTGGAAAACAATTGCCATTGTTAAGGCTGTTGAAAAGAAGAATGGCAAAATTTACATGAGAAGAAACGTGTGAGCATGTGCCTTAAAGTTGCCTGTCAACTTATGGCAACCCCATTAATTTCACAGGACTTTTTAAAGCAAGGAATATTCCAAGGTGGTTTTGCCAGTCCCTTCCTCTGAAATATAGCCTATGGCACCTGGTATTCATTGTCAGTCTCCCATCCAAGTACTAATCAGAGCTGACTTTGCTTAGCTTCCAAGATCAGATGGGATCTGGTGCCTTTCGGGTATTTAGATCAATGCATTTCAACTTTTACCCTTGGAAACCTGTTACAGATTCCTCAAATGAGCAGTACCAAGAAACAAAGGAAACCTACTCAATATTATTGAACCTTTCTTACAATGTGTAGCCACATGAGAGTCACAGGTATTCTAGAGGGTAATCTTGGTTCATGTGAGGTGATCTCCAACAGGTCTAGCCACTGCACTGTATGAAATGAATCTGCATTCTAAAACACACCAAAGCCATCTCAGATAAATCAGTGACAAATAAATGCGGAAATTTTTCCAAAAGCACTATGGAGACCACAAATATAATCAACACCATGTGGTAAGCCACTATAACTTGTGGATGGTGCAGCATACAAACCAGTGTATTTCCCAGTTCTCATCATCTTGCATGTATTTTTCTAAAGACAGCACATACAAATCTCACAATCCCTCTGTAAAATTAAGACCATAGCTCAGAAACGGCACACTATTGCCAAAACTACATACAGAGCGGATACATAAAAAACAAAAGCATGTCTGAATAGCACAGAAATTTCAAACGCTTCAATTTTATATGTATACTGTTGACATCAAAAATTAACATTTTTTTTCTTCTTCAGTGCACAGAAATTAACTAAGAGAGTGCTGTGTCTTCATCAACGGAAAAGGCAAACACAATCCCATTAGAATTATGCTTAAGATGAAAGGAATTCCAGATTCTACTTCTCTATGAATATTAACCACTTCTCTCGATTATGAATTAATGTTACACCTTAACTGAGTCATCTAATCGATTATAGATTTGTTGCTCAATTAAAATCTATATTCCCAATTAACTGGGAATCCTGGGGCCTAGGAGGCAACCTTCTATGTTCAAGTGGAAGAAAGCAAAGTGTGATCATCTTGCACTCCTAGAAGACAGAAGAACTAAAATCAGTATGAGATTTACATTCTATTCTCTTCAGGTTCTCTGAGAAAAATACAAATGCCTGAGACATTCCGGCAAGGACAGAGTTTACCGGTTAACATTCCAACACTAGTCTCTGAGCTAGACTTCAACACTCTCCCTGTCCGAGTGTTAGGAACAGCTAGCCACTCAGTATGAAACTAAAGAACTCCTCTCCTACCAACTTTTCAAGCCCTGGAGCAAAAAAGTAGATAGAAATGGCTAGATACTGCTGCTTCAACTGCCTGGAACACTCCCATGCAGCAGCACTCAGTCAGCTTCTTCCAGTTGCATTTGAGTTAGAAAAGGTCAACATGTGCCTACATCACACGCAATCCCGAATCAGAGGAATTTGATGCACTTCTTAACTGCTATGACACAAAGCAGTCACCCTCCTACTGATCTTGCATTTGGAAAAGCTACTGTGCATATGTGCATACCACACACCTCTGATCAGCACTGCACAATCGATCACATTTTTGCTAGTTCTCCACTGGGAAAAGCCAGTATCCAGTGTAGCTAGACTGGCTGTGCAACTCTGGTTTCCAACCACTGTTGCAGAACTGATGACTCTCCCAGGGTTTGGATCAGGTGCTTGACAGGAAAGGACTCCCTGCTCAAGCTAAGATGTAGGAGCTAGAGTACTTGGTTTTAAATGGAAATACAGATATAGTGAATATATTGGAAAACTGATGAAACACAGAGAACTAGTGGGATGAAAACAAAACTCTACAGCAGTGATGGAGAACATGTGGCCCACCAGATGTCACTGGACTGGAACTAACATTGTCTCCAGCAATGAAGAAAAATGAGGTAAGATATAGCTCAACATACAGTTGATCACACAGCTCTATACCCCTGTTTCCCAAACTTTTTCATTTGCAACCCATTTCCATAAATTGTACTCCTCCCTCACCACCACACCCTTTCTTTGAGGGGAAAAATCTCCATTAGAAAGCATCAGTGAGCTCTGAGGAGACATCCCCATACCCACAGAAGGAAAGAGAGTGTGGCAGGCCAGCCACCATGCGCAGGCCTCTATCCCAATGTGCTCCATTACCCACCTAGATGCTCTCCACGGTTTTAAGATCCAGTTTGCTCCCAGCCAAAAGCATAGGGAAGAGCAACTGGTGCTGTGTATCCCTCCCTGAGATGTATTTGGGGCAGAATTGGATGTCTCCATCAGGCACACTCTCTCCTCATGGAGAAGGACACAAGGAAGAGGGAGCATAGGTGGGGCTAGGGTCATGGCAACTCAAATAGAAGGCTGTACGCGCCTATGTGTGTGAGAAAGACTCTTCCCCCCCTCTAAAATTTGTGGGCCAAGGGCAGTCATAAATTCAGCTTGTGTGTCACTCTTCTCTTTATCCCTATTATTCCCCCCTCCCCGCTATCTACTGAGGTTCTGAGGCAATAATACCAGCACCATGGACAATAAAAAACTGCATTAAGTTGTGAAATCCTCTGAGAATGGCTTATACTTTATATTTTTCCTGACATTATTTTTTTTCACATACTCCTACATATCATTGTTCATACCCCTGGGGGTACACGTACCCCAGGGTTGGGAATCACTGCTTTATATTGGAATGGCAAAGCTTGTACTGGGAATGCTGTCAGTCTATATACTCTTTTCAGTTATGGAACTAAGGCGGTTGCTACATCTACATCAGTAGTTTCACTAATCATAATTAGCTCCCAGCCACTTGCTTAGCACTGTCTAGTATACAGTAATATACTAAATTTAAAATGGAAATCAACATGTTCTTGTGAAAAAGAGGCAACACACAAATCTGTGTGGTGCTCCTAATCTATTAGCCATGCTTAACATTATGTCTACACTGAACTATTGCTAGTGTATATTCTCAAGAATACACTCCTGGCATTTCAATTGAACCATATTTTTTTCTGCATTGAGAGGTGGGGAGACACACAAGATATCAATAGACAGCCTGTGTGATATCATGGCTGTAGCTGCACATAGCACTCATGGATGAGATGGGACTGCAGACACTGAACTCACAGGGAAAGCAAATGTAGAATGTATTGGCACCAACAAATACGTTACTAACACGAGTTACTCACAACATTGTTGCTAACACTGCAAACATTCTAGTGTTAGGTACACAAATTAAAACATGCACTGCATTATCCTGATTCAAACATTTTATGACTGGAACTTCTTAATAACGGGGTTGTCAAAGGGCAGCTTTCTAGATGTTCTTAGATTATAGCTCCCTGCATTCTCACCACTGGCTGTGTTGTGGTGTTACCTGCAGTATACTAAAAACAGGCTCAATTTCTTCCTGTTTCTTTCTGTAACTACAATTCAAACACACATAATGCAACGTCCATACACTGACAATCCAAACAGGTCAAGCCTGCCTCTCCCTGCCAAAGGTGCCCTTTACCACTCAATACAAGACCCTGGCTGAACACAAAATCTCCTTCTCCCTTCCTGTTTGCAAAGAGGTATTTTGGGGAGAGGGCAGAAATGAATATGGCTGAATATATAATGACCAACTCATGAACACCTGCAGTGTTTTTGCTACCCCCTTGAGCATTTAACATCTGTTTAAAATAAAACACACATGAATATATGCAGTGCTGCCATGGTGTCACAGTGGTAACACCATTCTTTTTACACTGTCCTACTCAAACATCAAGATATTGGAATTTGAATGGGGCAGACTACAAAAACTGTAATGGTGAGAAAAGGCTGGCAAAAGAGAGACACCCACTAAGCTAGAACACATGACACACTGTCATGGCACAGCACCATTTTTTAACCTACTTGATCCTTTCCCATCCCAGTCCAAAAATACTGAAGATGGGTAGTATTATCTGCCAAAACACACAGTGAACATAATTCAGGATAAATTTCATTTCTTTGTGAATTAAGACGGTGGAATTTGGAACACATTTGATTCCATACTGGAACAGATAATTCCTGTAAGGACAACAAAAACTGTAATTGTGAACAATGTAGAGGGGCTTGTAGAGAAGGGAAATATCCACAGACATCTCATCACTATACACATAATCAGAAATGTCCCCCTCAGGCAATATGCCAAAACTAGGGAAAGTAGCTATTAGAAGGTTTCGTACCATGTCAAGAATACAGCTTATGTCAGGAAATGGGGCTCTACAAACTGAGACAAGGAATGGGGTGTCCCAAATGCCAGCAAGAAATTGTGATGTCCCAGATAGAAACAACATTCTAAAGCACGATAAATCCCTTGTTTGGTTTCACCATCTGTCCAACAAATCTAACAGCCACATTTGTATCAGCAGGCTTGGCTATAGACAATAGATTCTGTGGTGTATCGCAAGACCACAGACAATTGCAATCCAAGAACATTGGACTGCCCAAAGCAAGGATGATACATCTCAAACAATGGAGCTATAACACTCTATTTGGATAATGTAGACCATGCAAGCAGAAACTTTAGTTCACACAAATGAACTAGGCTAACAACAAATATTAGAAGGGGCATATTACTAACACTTGCTTTTTAAAAACCTTAACAGGTACTCCATCTCAAGACTTCAGGTAAATATCCAGAGCCAGAGCTCCACTTCCACAATAAGCAATTCATGGACGAGGTATTCTTAATTAAACCATTAGGTCATACCTCTTACTATCATTCTCAAATTATTTCCCATCCACCCAAACCACAGAAAGAGGAGGAAATTATGTATTGCCCTAACAAATTTCTTTCCCTTAAAAATTTGTAACCATATGTGTTCTCAGATGCTACTATTCATTGTGATTCTAAAGGAAGCCTCCACATTTTGACACCCCATTATCTGATGACTTGCTCTTTCGACACCTCTAAATTAAGGACAAGTTCCATTAATTCAATGAGGGTTCTGCGCTGTCATCAGTTCTTGCCCGTGTAGCCTTGCTTGCAATCGCTCGCACGGATGTGCTGCTTGCAAAGCATGCTGAGGGGGGAAGGGTGATAAACCAGCTGTGAGACTTTCCAAGCAGCATGCACGCAGTCAATCCCAAGTCAGCCTCTGTAAATCCTACAGTACAGTACATGGGTTCTGCTTTTCAACCAATTCCATTTTCTGAAAGCGCTTTAGTCCCTAACCTGTCAGATAACTAGGGGAAGCCTATATATGCATGAGAAGGGGAGTATCATGACATCAGTCATTTCTGAACTTACAACTGTACGTGAGGGGTTAGGATAGTTTAACAAATCTACGCAAGGCACAAAACAGAGCTACCAGTCTTCCTCATGTGCATGGGAAAGGAGTAGTTTAGGAGTCATAGAATGAGATGCCACTATGTAGAAAAGGGGAGGTCTACTGGGGGAAAAAACATACCCACAAATTATTGCTGAAGGCAGAGCTATGTTTGCAGATGAAACAGTAGGCATTCAATTCACACTGCTACTAGTCAACAGTCATAACTTCTTTTTCTGTACAAGATCAGGACCATGTCAAATCCAGCAAACAATTACAAACAATGGAACAAAGCACGTTCCACTGCACCTCCCTGCAGAGTGTGATAACTGCTTGAATAATTTCACCAGAACGGGGGAAATGCCATTTGTTTTGTGGCACTTGAAGTCCCCATCATTTTTTTAAAAATTCAACCATGAAAAGACATGAAAAAACACATTCAAATGTGACAGTTTAACTCCCCTTCACTATCAACCAGCCTTCCCCACAAGCCAGTGGAAACTCTGTATTCAATCAGTTCCTAAAACCAGATACAACACTGCATCACTTCTGGTTTTACAAGGAGGGTCTGTACAACCCATGGAGGACAAGTGCAGGGCTGACCAAACCTGGACTAAATTCATTATAGTGCTGACAGCTGACTCTCTGAACTGAAACATCACAGAATAAAATATAGGTAAAGAAGGAAAGAACCCTCCTGATGCACAGAAATATTCTTCTCAAGGTATTGGTAAATTAGTTCCGAATACATAAATTTGCCCAGTGCTCTGCAATTTCAAACGATATTATAAATTATTTGAAACATTACAAAAATCAAACTTGAGATACCATTAATACCAAAGGAGGAAGAGCAAAAAAGCCAGAAGTATATGGCCTTTTGGGCCCAGAAGGCTACACTGGACGTTCACCAGGAGGCACCAATTCATACGTGCTTGCATGCATACTTTCTTCAATACCACAACCAATCAGGCATTGAATCATGTGTTTTTTAAAACAGCACAGATCAGTATCCACTAACCAGGGAGCAATCTGCAATTCACACATGTTCTTTCAAAAAGGGAATGACCAAACACACTTACTTAATTTCCTCTTAATTTTTTTACTTTTAAGTTGTCCATGTCATTTTTTTCAAACCCTGCCTCAATCTTTGCTTCCTCCTCAAATGACAGATCCTCATAAGCTACTGTGTCTAACTTATTTTTAAATGCTGTGCTCTTCAGCAGCACTAACACCACAGGAGTGAGACAGCCCCTTCACAATGTCTGCCTGAGCGTCTACACTCTACATTCTGAGGGCAGTTGTCAAAAAGTCTTTTGCCAAAGCAATTGCAGAAGTCCTCTGAGGGTAGTCCTAGTGTCTCTCAAAGGAACAGGCATTATGATGGTGGTGGCAATTTTTGCTACTACCAAAAAAAAAAATCACCAATGAGCATCAGCTGAGAAGAAAAGAACATAGAAATGGCAGTTGGGGCATCAAAAATGACAGCAAAGAGAGAGAAAAGCAGATGAAAAGGAGCACTGGGGAATTAGCAGCAAGTGTTTATGGCTGGGACTGCTCAGGGTTTCTGTGTTCATGTAACCTCAAGTTCTGCATCTTTGATCTAGGTGGTGGCAGCTTCTTTCAATTGCTTGCTCATCTATCTGTAATGAGCATTTAGACACAAACACTATCACTGCAGCTGCTGGCCATCATCATCATTGTTGTTGTTGTTGTTGTTGTTGTTACTGTCTTGCATTCCTCTTGATTCTCCATCAGGTATACAAATATGGACATTTCTCACCATAAACAAATTACATAGCTTGATCAGTAGCAAACATTTGGAAATCAATTGTTCCTCTCTGAGAGAGCTAGCTTTTTATTATAGTACGCCTCCTACATGTTTGAGAACTAAGTGGAAGTTATGAAATTATGTGCAACCTATCATAGCACATAGTACAGGTATAAAAGTAACTGAAACAGCTGTTCTGCTCTTTGCCGTTCATCTTTCAAAGGCACCTGAGATCTGCTAAAATAGAAGACTGACAACCCTATCTATCTGTTCTAATTTCAGATATCATTTCAGCATTATTGCTGTTAAATAACAATTGCTTCCATGTAGTAAAATATTTTAGTATAGACATCCTTCCTGCTGTATAATTCACCTCCACCGGCAGAATGACTGCATGTACGATGGAAGTTTTTCCTACTACTGAACACCAACAGGATTCATCTTATCCAAACTCTGACTACTAAAGCACCAACAAAGGTAGGGGAACAGAGTCTCAACAACTTATAATCCCTGATTAATGCTGGAATAGAAAACCATGCTTTGTGTACCTGAAATAGGGTAATCGATAACACCTACTGAGGCAATTATCAGCAAGCTCCATCAATAACCCAAATGAGCACAGGAAAGATAGAGCTGAATAGGATGAAGGGAACTGGATCTAGTGAAAGACAATAGGGTCCACATATTTTGTAGCGCGCTAGCTTCAATTATCACTTCTTCTGACTAGTTATGGCACTCCAGTGTCTCCAAGCTTCCACATATCCACAACTGCATCGCCACCACCTGGTGAGTACAATTAACTATCATTCTCTTTCATTTCTGAAGGCGCAAATGTGGACTCTGATTGCAGTATTAGCTGCACACTAAGCCTGGACACAGTTGGAAGGCTGAAAAGAAAAACTGGGGTGGTTCACTAGCAGAATGACCAAGAAGCCCAGCCTTTGCACCTTAGGTGTGCTGAATGAACCGGTTTACAGCAGGGCACGGGAGTATGTGGCTCTCCTGATGTTGGTCTACAGCTCCCCACAGCCCTCCTTTGACCCTGCTTTTGTGTCTGGGTATGGGGGATTACAAAAGCCCTGACAAGATTCCCTCACCACACCCACACACCCCATGTTTGATGAAGAAACTGCTCTAAGAATTCGTAAGCCTAGGTTCTAGTAGCCATTTTCCCCTTTTGAAATGATTGTCTGCATAGTTAACAAAGGTGACTGTTGCTTCTGGTGGCCGATTCAACAGGGCAAGACATGAATTGCCATCTTCTTGATCTACTGGGAGCTCAAAATTTGTCCTCTGTGAACTTTTCCATATCCTAATGAATTTTTCTCTCCCTTGCTAAAGTTTATTCAACTTAATGAAGGCAATATTCTTCCAGTGGTTTTGAGCCTTTCTTCTAGGGAGCCCACACTTTTTGGTACTCACTTTCTCCTAAGAGACTTACAGACCTGGCTGCATGTGGTTGACAAAGAGCTGTATACTTCATTCCCTGTGTGGTTCTGTGCACTTGCTTGTCTGTGTTTGTAATACAAGAGCATTCAGACCCTCATTTGTGGGGAACCCTGAACAACACGGTTTCTGGTAATAATCATCACATTTGTGCTGGCCCCAGACTCACAGCATACACTAATGAAGATGATGCAATGTCTTTGCGGTTGCTAGAGAGTATACTGTATGTTTGTGAAGTAGGTAGCACCAAGGATGTGCTCTGTTATTGTCCCATTAATGTATTCTATTACTGTCCCGTTTGGATTGGTTGCTTCCGTACCTTGTTACAATGCAGGCAGCACCAACAACATTATGTTTGGTGCATGTCTGTTATGTTGCCATAGATGCTGTGGGAGTGTCTGTCACTGCTGCTATGTCTTCTTTTGTTTAAAATAATATACTCTGTTGTTGACTTTCATTGTTCACTGGATCACAATTAGATTGCACCATTACTAGTGCTGCAGAGCAGTGAAAAAGTGGTCCTACTGGATTACACTTCACACTACTGTGCCTGGGTTGTGTTTACACACAATGGGAGTCTATCTCCAAGCAATACAATATGGGATCCCATGCAAACTCCTGTCATGATCAGTTCTCCACAAATTTTCACTTCTATGGGACTTCTGCAAAACCATTATTCAGAAATGTGTGCTTTTTGCACAACTTGCCAAAGATTCAGGAAGATAAAACAGCAATACTGAACTGACAGTATGCTGTGCAAGGGGGAAAAGTGTCCACAACCTTATTTACACACATGATCCATGAATGTCTGTGAAAAACATAAAAAAAAAAATCTAACAAGATTATAGTCAAACTAGAACATGAATAAACCTGCCACAGACAATGATCTAAAGCATTACAGACAAGAACAACTTAACAATGAATGAGTTTCTTTTTCAGTATTTTAGGACGCGATACATTTTTCTAGTTGAAACACAACTTTAATTTATATTGGTTTGTAGGAAGGACCGTATGTTTAAGCTACCACAAATGCTTTCCACAGGCACTATTACACAAAAATAAACTTCCTTGTTACATTGTAGAAAGCTAAACAAAGAACAAAAGGCTCTTTTCCACAATTTTTTGTCACATCTAAGGAATGATGTTCAACTTGATTGGATCCTCTCCTTCAGTCCTCAATCAGAACACAGTTGTTGGTTTGTGTTTTGTTTTTTGATATTTATTGTGTTGTATTAAAACATAGGTTCAAGAAATTTATTGTGTTGGGTTTTACTACAGTGGAAGAGACAATTCTATGCTGTAAAAATTAGCTGTACACAGTTTACTACACAGAGACTAAATAACAAGTGTGACATGGTGGGCTGAGTGTTGGACTAAGACTCTGAGGAACCAACGTTCAAATGCCTACTCAGTCACGGAAATTCACTGGGTTATCTTGGATAAGTCACATTCTCTCACCCCTAAATGAAGGGAATGACAAGCTGCTTCTGAATAAATCTTGCCAAGACAACCCTAGGACAGTCACTGTTAAGTCAGAAGCAGCTTGAAGGCACAAAACAACAGAGTTTTGTTTTTAGACATAGAAAATCAGTGTTCAAGTATACTTTCTCGAAGATTCATGACAAGGCCTTCTATTTCACTCCAATATACAGTAGATTTACTACTTGGAAGCAGGTTCCATTAAGCAAGTGGGACTTCTGGCTAAAAATGGATAGGATCTCATTTGTAAAAGAGCAATATTGGCCACAGCTGTAACTATTTTCAGAGTTCTCTGACTGCAAGCACTGTAAAACAGTTTGCAAATTTCAAATGCTATGTAAATGATTAGCAGCAATAATAACACGTAACTTCAACCTTTGACTGCCTATATCAATTCTCACTCTATTGATTTTTTAAAAATAATGTTTCAGTTGACTGCTTAGCTTTCATAATCAAGAGTCTAACATCACACCGTTCTAATCTTGAGACACTGAGCAATCATGAAAAGAATCCATCAGGTTATGAATCCAGATAAAAGCAACCAGACAAAATTATGTAACAGAATACCAACTGTGATGCTGTAGACTCCACTCCACAGCATAAAGAAACCAAGCTAACTTTTCCAAAAGTTCGAAAGATTTGTTCTGTAATGACTTTTAAAAACTAGAATTCATTCTCTATTTCGTACACTAAATGCATACTTCGTACTACATTAATAATAATAATCATGATGATGATCATGAAACACATTAATAAAAGCTGGCATGTATGTTTACTCTCTCCAAAATTACTTCTGCTGAAGAAACAGCCATCGGAATTAGGCTTTAAAGGTCCTCAAAACTTATAGCTTTCAAGAACACTCAACTTCTATTGGCAGTATCAAGAGGAACCCAATCAGCTATGAAGTGTGTGTAAACTGTGCATTAAAACATTGGTTGAACAAAATACCATTACAGTATCCTCAAACCTCTCCATTTAAACATGAAAACTATACAACTTCAAAATAACATCACACCATGATTGCTGAGAGCAGGAACGGTATAATCATTTAAATGTTGCACTACAACTCTGGAGAACAAAGTTCAAACCCTGCTTTGTCATGGAAACCCAACGGGTAACACTGGCCAAGTCACACTCTCTCAGCCTCACAGGAAGGCAAGGTAAAACCCTCTGAACAAATCTTGCCAAGAAAACGCCGTGACAGGTTTGCCGTAGGGTCGCCATAACTCAGAAATGATTTGAAGGCACATAACAACTAATAACAAATAGTCTAAAAAATGTGTACATTTATCAGGCATGCCAGCACAGACCAAAACGTGTACGCTTGCAGTGGGACGAAAATTCATTAACAGCTTCTAGTACATTAACCCGTAAACTTTCTAAGCAACAGTGACAAAAGTGATACACTGCGACATCCCAGTATCACAGGTATTTGATCTTGCGCTGAAAGGTGGTGTCCGCTCTGGTTCTGGATCAACAGGAACAACCCCTCCACGTGTTTTAGGGGTTTGTGACTTATAACAAGCAGCACTATTGGCAACCCCATAGGTTCAAGCGGGATGTTGATTAAGGCGGGGCTGACGGGACCACATGCCGAACTCCTCTGTCTCCGTCCTCCGCCTTCACGCGTTGCGCGGGACGCGCACGTGTGCTCGTGGACTGGGTGTGACCGACACACCCTCGCCCGCCGCGCACTGCCCGGGGCTAGAAGGCGCTTTTGGCTCCGCCTAGGGCCACCTTCCCTCACCCTGCTGGGGCGATTTGTGGAAGAGGGGAGGCGGCTGACTTCCCATCCATTCCCCGCACTCCTGCGCGCTCCCACTGCTCCCCCCCCCGAGCATGTAGAGTGACGGGCCTGTCTCTTTAAGAGAAGGCCCGGCTGCCGGGGCCACTGCTGAGGGAGCGCGAAGGAGGGTCGGATGGGGGGTGACGCCGCGTCCTGGCCTAATGGGTCCCCGCTACGTTTCCACCTGTCCCGGCCCGCGAGCCCCCGCGACTCACCTGGGTGCGTGGGCCGGCTTGGGCCCGGGGTGGCTCCTGAGTTGCCCGCCCCGCTTTCTCCTCCTGGCCTCTCGCCCTGCGCTGCGTTGGCGCTGCTCGTGTCTTGCCGTGGTGCCTCTCGGCTTCTGCCTCGCCAAGATGGCGGCCGCGCTATTGCTGCTGAGGAGGAGGCGGCGGCTGCGGGCGCTGGGACGGCGGCGGCGGCCACTTTCGCTCACTGAGAGGAGAGGAGCAGGGACACGGGGAGCCATGGCGGGGGGAGGAGAGGCGCCATGGCCAGGCCAGAACAATCGAACTCTGCACAAGTACGTGGCACTCCTGGCTCCAACTCGCAAACACTCCGCTTCGAGTTTTGCTGTACTCTCACTCTAGCTTCTAAACCCACATCTTGTGCTCGTCTCCCCACAGAAGACCCAAGAGGACCCCTCCAGCATCGATTTGTTATTGTTCGACTGGTCGGGTCTGGCGGTGACGGAAATTGCCGAGTGCTTTCGGTCGAAAAGACTAGTGTGAGTTAGCAATTCTCGCGTGAGGCTCTAGGAAAATCTCGCGATATCTGGTGCCAACGGGAGCTCTCTGGAAGTGACGTAAATTTTCGATAACGTTACTGCCTGTGGTTGGGGGTGGGCGCTGCGTAGGCTCAGCTAGGCCTCAAGTCATCTTAATTGACTTTGCGTTGCAGTCCTGAGGAAGCCTTTCAGTTAGGTATGAACAGTTTTCAAAACCATTTATTGAATTTACATAATCCGAACGCAAGTCACTTATGTTTCTTGGTTTATTCTAAAATGGTCTTCTGACTGCTTTATCTCTATACTCTGCTGAAGATCTCGAATATCAGTTTGTTGCATTATACTAATTTGGGTCATCTTCAGCGATAGTGATGATACGAAGAGTTTGCTCTCCCTGCCTTCTCTTTATTTTGACTCCTGCTACGTCAGTATTGTAAGATATCCTGGTGTGGAAACATCTGCTACGCGTGGAAAGCACAGGATTGTCTTAATAATTAGGAGTTTCTTTTGCGCTATACAATTATATCGCTTTTGATGCCAGTTTAACTGCTGTGGCTGCATTCTACAAAACCTCAGGATTTGTAGTTTGGTCAGGTAGCAGAACTTGTGATAAAAGCTCTATCTCGCACTACAAATCCCAGGATTCCGTAGGATGGACTCGTGGCAGCTAAAGTGTTAAAACTTCTATAACTCTATAGCGTAAGAGACTCCCCGCCTCCCAAAAAGAAAAAGGGTATTCTGAGGCTGCTGGAATGCAAATTACTTTTTAAAATATAAAATTAAGGCAAGGTCCCTGGAACACAATGCATAAATAAAATTTTTGAAGCCTCAGTCTTTTTTTTTTTTGTCTGCTGTATGAAACAGAACATGTATTCACTGTGTACGGTGGAATTAAAGATGAGTGTTTTGCTATTGGACAGTATTGAGTACTTCCCGGTCACAAGAGAAACTATAAAAGCACTAAATATGTTCTTTCAACTTTGCTCTACAAAATCACAATTGCCACGCATCAATTCCATTCTTCCCTCTTTTAATACACATATGGGTAAGTTAATTGTATTCTAATACTACTGCCTTAGCCTACCCAGTGAACTGGCAGCATTTGAACCCACGTTTCCAACTTAATGTGCAACATGGATACTAATAGCAGTGGGTGGAAACATTATTTGCCAGCATTAATTTCTACAAAACATTCTAGCATTGTTTTTCACTTCCTTCCATGAATCTATACATTATTTACCATTATTAACAGGTTATTCCTGTCTTTCGATTCTCTGAGCACACAGAAGGTGAGCTTGTGTCTCTGGGGCCAGGTTTCATATTCACAGATAGACTTGTTGGCCATCCAGCAAAATAGAACAAAATCTGCAAAAAAGCAGTATCTTTATTGGCCAGCCCAAATGCATTATCCAGACTTTGAAAGCTCCACTGGGCATCTTTCAGGAGTGTTTTAGCTGTGTATTCCTACATAGAAGGGGGTTGGATTAGATTACCTTTCCATTCCTTAAGATTCTGTGAGTCTATGAAAGCTCATGTACAGGAAGATTTATATATACATTCTAAACATACCAGGTAAACTGTAGTCCTAGATAGTTAAGGAAAAGAGGATAAATGTATAATTAAATACAAACTGGCCATATTATCTACATAAATGAAAGCTCCACAGAAGAGATATTTTTTACAATGCTTGTTGTGAATGGGAATGGTTGGAAGTGCATGACTAGAATTGTGCTTGATCACCCCACAGTTATACACATATTGGAGGGACTACCCACTTTGGCGGGGGGATTGTGAGCTTCCTCATTTTAAAAATCTAGAAACATCTGTATAGATACTTTCTGACTTAGCATCTCTAAGGCAAATCTGTTGAGGGTTTTCTTGACAACCTGTTTGTGGGAGGAGTTACCACTGCCTTCCTCTGAGGCTGGGAGAGTGTGAATTGCCCAAGGTCATCTGGTGGGTTTCCAGGGCTAAGCAGGAATTCAGACCCTGGTCTCCTGGAGTCATAGTCCAGTGCTCAAACCACTACACCATACTGGCTCTAACACAGATGCTAAACTTATACATAGGACAAGATGATAATCAAGACTTTTATTTTAAACATAAAACTTTGCAACTGCTTTGTGGAGGAAAGTTTTGACAAACAAACAACAGTGTAATATGCTTACCTATGACGTGCACACAACTGTATTTTATGAAGCATTTTGTCAATATCACCTGCCCTGTATTTGGTGTTCTTTAAATAGTATGCTGCTGGTTAACTGAAGGCTTATTCCATATTACTTTTTTTTACAAACAAAAAGCAACTTTCTGAAATATGAATACTGCACTCAGTTCACATTAACTGGTTTCAAAGTACACTGTATATAATAAAATTACAGTTGCAACTTTATGTCTACTTACTTTGATCTATGCCTAATTGAGATAAGTGGATGGCTAAGGATCAGATTATTTTATTAGAAAAATTTCTTGCTGTTCCCTTCATACTAAAGATACAAGGTACAAATAATGCTGCTAGGGATATTTGCACACGAAAACGTTTCTAGATTTCTCTATAGCAGGGATGGGGAACATGTGCTTGACTTCCAACTTGCACCAGCCCTAGTTAGCACAGTCAACAGTGGCGAATGACATGAGTTGCAGTCCAACAACACCTGAAGAGCCACATATCATCTCTGCTCTAGGGGTAATTTCACAAGGAAACCTATTTCCAAGTTTCTTGCTGCAAATACTGTGTGGGAAGAAAACACCTAACTGTCCTTGATTAATAAGTAACAATAAGCCAGTATTACACTTAGGGCAAGTGAATGACTGATTCTCCAAAGTTACAATCAACAACAACAATTCTAAAATATTTATACACCATAAACAAGAGTCAGGAAACCAGAAAAGTCTAAGAATGGATATGAACGTTATACATAAACACTGGGGAATACTCTGATTTAACAAAGAACCTGAGTTTACATTGATAGAAATAATAACAGTAACATACATTTAGAGCCTTTCCACACTACACTGTTCATAGTGCTATTATTCCACTTTCAACATCCTATGGAATTCTGGGGTTTGTAGTTTACTGAGGCCAAAGAGCTCTCTGGCTGAAAATTCTAAATGTCCCTCCCTAAACTACAAACCCCAGGATTCCATAGGATGTTGAAAGTGGAATAACAGCACTAACAATTGGCACTGTATGTTTTGGGGGATACTGTCTTATTGGAAGGAATTAAGTCAGTTCCATTTTTTTTGTTTCCTTCTTCCAATGCTCTCCTTTTCTCTATATGTTTTCTGATGAGAAGACCTTTCTCATTCAATTGGAACTTCTGCAGGGCTTTCTTTCTCCGAACTCTGTGAAAATCTGCCAGTCGTCTTAGCTCTTGTGGTAGCTCCATACACGAAAACTGATTAAGAGATCACACCTCTAATATCCATTTATCATCAACATTTCATTCAATTATATTTACTGTGTACTTCTATAAATGAAGTTAAACAAGGATGTGGGTGATAACTGCTGTTGAAATGTACCCACTGACTGATAAGAGAATAGGAACATAAAATGCTAATCTAACAGTTTAATAAATAAAATAGATGAAAAAGTATTTTTTTTTAAAAAAACATTCTTTAGTTTTAAACTACAGAGAGTCTTTGGTATCTGCTAGGATTTGGCTCCAGGACCTCTCCTCTGCAGGTGGATACCAAAATTCATGAATGCTCAAGTACAATGGTGTAGCACAATGGCATCCCTTATATAAAACAGCAAAATCAAGGTTTGCTTTTTGAATTTCTTAAAAAATATTTTCAAGCTTTAATTGGCTGAAGCCATGCATACAGAATCCACAGATATGGAGGGCCAACTGTACATAGAATAACGTTACAGTAAGCCTACACAGATGAATGACAGATCAGATTTATTTTAATACCTCAAACTTCTCTCTTATTTTCTAGACTTTCAAATTTGTACAGTATGTCCATGTTTTTTGCTCTTTTTATTATTTAATTTCCTTCTATCTGTGGCTATGTGAAATGTTAATGTTACATAGTATAGTTTGCTCTCTTTCTGCCTTGACAACATTTGTGCTAAAGACTGTATGATCTAATGCAAATAATAAATATAAATTGAAGTAGATTTCTTCCATAGTTAAATATGGAAGTATCATGGAAAAGAGAACATTCAATTGTTGGCATTTTTAATAGAAATTGTTTCCCTGATAACTCTGAATTAACTGAACTGAAATTATAAAGTGCCAATAATCTGCAGTTGATAGTTTTAAAATACAAGGTCAAAAATAGCAGAAGAACAGGTTGCTTACCTGTAACTGTGGTTCTTCGAGTGGTCATTTGTGCCCTCATACATTAGGAGCTTTCGCGCCTGCGCGGTAGCGTTCGGAAGATTCTAGAGCTCGTTAGCTTTGGCGGGAACCCCTCCCCCACATTGGTACTGCGCATGCTCCTCCCGCCAACTAACGGTCTCTCCTCAGTTCTGGTCCGCCGAAGAAGATGGGACCTGAAAAAGAGGGGAAGGCGGGGCGGGGATGTATGAGGGCACAGATGACCACTCGAAGAACCACAGTTACAGGTAAGCAACCTGTCTTCTTCTTCGTGGTCTCTGTGCCTCATACATTAGGAGACTGTGTAGCTTACCAGTAGGATGGTGGGTCAGGTCCCAGACCCTAAAGCACAGAAGACAGCACAGCACGTCCGAACCAGGCATCTCTCCTGGAACGGCAGTTGAGCCTGTAGAGGCGGACGAAGATCGATGGCTGGGACCAGGTCGCCACATGGTACAGCTCCGACAGGTCGACACCTCGCACGAGGGCAGCAGATGTAGCCACGGCCCTGGTGGAGTGGGCCCGAAGAAGGTCTGGCGGAGGCTTCTTGGCAAGCTCGTACGCCAGATGTATAGTCTGTACCACCCACTTGGAGAAGCGCTGAGTGGATACCTTGTGGCCTCTCCGGTGCCTGCCATAGCAGACAAACAGATGTGGTGTCTGTCTGTAGGCCGCAGTCCTGTCCTTATAAAAGGCCAAGGCCCGACGGACATCCAGGGAGTGGAGGGACCACTCCAGAGGTGTAGTCGGGTCAGGATAGAAGGCTGGCAGGATGATGTCCTGGCTCAGATGAAAGCTGGACACCACCTTCGGCAGGAAGGAGATGTGAGGCTGGAGGACCACCTTGTCACAATGGAATACCAGGAATGGCTCATCGCACCGTAGCGCCGTCAACTCTCCTGCCCGCCTGGCAGAGGTGACAGCCGCTAGGAACGCGGTCTTCATCGTGAGCAACCTGTCGTCCGTCATAGCCATGGGCTCGAAGGGCGGCCTCGTCAGCTGGGACAGCACCAATGACAGCGACCACAGTGGTAGTGGCGGCGATACCGGCGGGTAGAGGTGCTGTAGGCCCTTCAGGAACTGCTTGACGGTACTGTCCCTGAAGAGCACAGCCGATGGGGATCGTGGCAGTTGGTATGCCACGATCGCGGCGAGGTACACCTTGAGCAACGGGAAGGCCAGGCCCTGTTGCCGGAGGTGAAGGAGGAAGTGGAGCATGGTACGCAGGTTGACGGGCGATACCGGCACTCAACGTTCCTTGGCGAAGGCCACGAAGCGCTGCCACTTGTAGTGGTAGTTCCTTCGCGTGGACTCCTTCCTGGCCGCGGTCAAGACGTTCCCAATGGCCGGGTTGTCTAGGGTGATATCCTCCAGGCATGGAGGGCCAATACCAGCAAGTCCGGGTGCACGACCAGTCCGTTGGAGTGGGACAGCAGGTCCGGTACCATCGGAAACCTGAGAGCCTGTCCCGGGCGGCCTCGATCAGGGGTCCGAACTAGTGCTGCCTTGGCCAGTACAGTGCCACAAGGATCGCGTCTGCTCGGTCTGCAATGATCTTCGCGATCACGCGGCCCAGGAGCGGGAACGGAGGGAAGGCGTAGATCAACCCCTCCTCCCAAGGGAACTGGAACGCGTCGCCGATGGAGTGGCGATCATGGCCGGCCCTCGAGCAGAAGCGGCGGCACTTCGCATTCTGGATGGTCGCAAAGATGTCGATGGTCGGCTCTCCCCATAGGTCTTGAACCATCCAGAAGGCCTCGTCGGACAGGGATAACTCATGGTGGGAAGTGGTGTCCCTGCTGAAGGCGTCCGCTGTGGTGTTCTGTTGCCCCGCCAGGTGAACCGCCACAGGGTGTATCTGGAGCGGGACGCACCAATTCCAGAGGTCAAGGGCGATACCCAACAGTGTGGTGGAATGAGTCCCTCCTTGCCTGTTCACGTAGCAGACCGCCATTGTGTTGTCGGTGAGGATCAACACCGTGCGGCCCGTAACCAGGTGTCGGAACGCTCTCAGCGCTTTGTGGATTGCCAGCAGCTCGAGAGCGTTGATGTGGAGGAACAGCTCGTCGTCCATCCACCGGCCTTGGACCCGGAGATTGCCAGTGTGCGCTCCCCAGCCGAAGAGCTAGGCATCCGTCGTTACCATGACCGATGGCTAGGGTTCGCGGAACGCCATGCCCGACAGGAGGTTCCTGTATGACTGCCACCACAGAAGCGATCGACGAACCTGTTGGGCCAGGCGGTATCGGTGGCGCTGGTCATCCCAAAGTGGATCGAAGACCCTGACAAACCAGTGCTGGAGCGGCCGTGCGCGTAACCTGGAGAGGTAGGTTACGGCGGTGGTCGAGGCCATGTAGCCGAGGAGCTGCTGAATCCTCCTCGCTGACATTGTCGCGGCCTCGAAGGTGGTGGATGCTGCCCGACAAAGCGTCCGCACCCTCTCGTCCGGTAGGAAGGCCCTCGTCGATACCAAGTCGAGGGTCACCTCGATGAAGTCGAGAACCCAGGTGGGCTCGAGGTGAGACTTCTTGGAGTTGACCCTGAGTCCGAGCCGAGTGAGAAGAGACAAAGTCCGATTAATGTCTCTGTACAGTTTCTGTTTGCAGGACGCCACCAATAACCAATCGTCCAGGTAAGGGTAGACGGAGACGCCTTTCGTCCTCAGGAAGGACACGACCAGAGCCATGCACTTGGTAAACACCCGCGGTGCGGTGGAAAGACCGAACGGCAGCACCCGGTACTGGTAGCTGGTGCTGTCGACCGCGAACCGTAGGTATCTCCTGTGCTGCGGGCGGATCGAGATGTGGAAATAGGTGTCTTTGAGGTCTATGGACACAAACCAGTCTCCTCACCGGAGGAAGGGGAGGATCGAGGGCAGCGTGACCATCTTGAACCTCTTGGGGCAGATGTAGTAGTTCACCCCTCGGAGGTCTAAGATCGGCCACACGGAGCCGTTCGCCTTCGGCACCGTGGAGTACTTCGAGTAGAAGCCGGTGGTCTTGGCTGAAGGCGGGAGCCTCTCGCTCGCTCCCTTTTCGAGGAGGGACTGGACCTCTTCCAGTAGAGCCGAGCTGGCCGGGGTGGAGTAGTAGACACCCCGTGGCGGAATATCCTGGAACTCAGTGGTGTACCCCAGGTGGACAATGGTAAGTACCCAGGAGTCTGCAGGGATCTCCCGCCACTGATCGAGGTGCCTGGCCAGGCTCGGACGATGGATTAGGTCTACCGGAAGGGCGAAGGATGGCATGGGTGGAGTCCTGCAGAGACCATCAAAAACGGGACTTCGCTCCGGAGGACGACTTCTTTGACAACGAAGATGGACGCCGTCTAGGAAGCCTCCTCGAAGCTGAAGACGTCGATGGCCTCGATGCGGTCAACCGCAGGGACCGCAGCTGGTACGCCGATGAGGAGGAGGACCTTCTCCACGAAGGCCTCAGCTGGAAGGTGCGGCGAGATTGGGCAGGCTGGTTTATGCCCATCTTCTTCGCAGTCAGCCGGGCCTTAATGAGGTGATCCATAGCTTCCTCAGTGGAGGTGTGGAAAAGCCCTTCGCCGTCGAACAGAAGGTCTTCAATCCGTTGACGGCTGTCCTGAAGCCCAGAGGACCGGAGCCACACGTGGCATCGGAGGGCTACGGCACCGACCATCACCCTCGAGGCGGCCTCCACGGCATGCCTCGAGGTGGCGATCTGCTGGGTAGCCACCGCAACAGCCTCGCCAAAGTCTGAGTGGCTGAGGCGTGTGACTCCTCCAGCAGGTCAGCGAGCAGTGGAGCGAGTCAGTTGAAGAAGTTCCGATGGTAGGCCGCGAGGCAAGCCATCGTGTTCACCGTCCTGGCCACCGAACAGAACCTACGGCCGAAGGCATTGAGCTTCCGTCCTTCATGGTCCGGAGCGGTGGTGTGCGCTCGAGTACCTCCCTTCGTTTGGGCCGACTCGACCATGATGGAGTTCGGTACAGGATGATTGAAGAGGAACTCCGCGTTCTCCTTCTGCGTCTTGTACAGGTGCTCCAGCCTATGCGGGATAGGCTGCGCTGATGCCGGCTTCGCCCATGGCTGCTTCATCGCTTCCACCAAAGTCTGGAGGAACGGCAGCGATGCGGCCGATGGTGGGTGGGCTCCCAAGTACTGGAAGACCGGGTCCTGGGCTTGCAGAGCAGACTCGGTCACCTTGAGGCCAAGGGCTGTGGCCATCCGGAGGAGGATCACAGAGAACTGGCGCACATCCTCCTGTGCAGACTCCAGACCTGGCTCCCCGAAGACTAGCGGCGGGGACTCATGAGAAGAAGGGGTGGACTCAGCAGAGTCGGAGTCTGAGTCGTAGGAGTCGCCAGATGGACTTGGCAACCTCTCCGCCTCCTTCTCCTCCGCCGGCCTACGGGCCGAAGGTGCCAGGGTGACTGCTGGAGCTGCAGGCTGCGTCGATACCGGTGCGGCCAATGTCGTGGCCGGTACCAGAGTCACTTGCAGGGGCACGACCACGGGCTTAGGACGGTGTGCCACCTGCGTAATAGACGTAGCAGCTACCACCGATTGGGCCACGGTAGACTGTGGCGCCGGGCAGGTAGCTGTGGCCATCGTCCACGGGGGTGGAGAAACAGCCCTGTAGCGGGGTGAGGGCTCCCGGGACGTACGGTGACTCGGCGATCGATGCAGCGGTGACCGTTTGTAGCGAGGGTAGTAAGCCTCCCGCTGTGGCGAGCGATACCGGCGGCGAGGTGACCAGTACCACGGATCTGGATGGTACCGGTCCCTGTAGGAAGGCGAGTACGAGTAGTACGAGCCAGCCGGTTCATGCTACACCTGCTCCTGGGCGTACCATCCAAGGTAAGCAGGAGAGTAGGTGCTCTCACCCGAGCGAATCCTTTCCAGGCGCATCTCCCAATAGAGCGGGGATGGAGGCCTGGCCCGCTGCTCCGGCAAGTGGGACCCGTCACGTCGAGAGGCTGGGCGCTGCCTGACCACAGCCTCCTCTTGGTGGTCTGCCAAGGGCGGACGGCGACTTGGCGGGGTAATCTCTGCGGTCAGCTCAGGAGGATGAGGGGGCGAAGCCTGCGTGGCCTGCTCCTCATCCGACACCTCGAGGATTTCCTGTTCTTCCTCAGGGAGCTCCATCGGTTCAGGTTCCTTGGTGGGCTGGGTGAGTGGTGGAGTCGGAGGTCGCACCACGGTAGGTGGAGAGCGCCACTTCACCTTCCTCTTCTTCTTCCTCTCCTTCCCTGCCCCTTCGGTGGGGGGGTGTTTCTTCTGGGCCGGAGTGAGCGGCCTGGAGGAGGAGGAGGAGGAGGCCTGCGAGCCCGCAGGGTCCTCACGTGCCTGAGCTGCTGAGATCTTCGGTATTCTCGACAACTTCATGATCGGTACCGAGCCCAGTACCGATCCGGATGATGTCGAGGGCATGGCAGCTGCCGCCGGTGCCAAAGAAGAAGAGGTTGGACGTCTCTCAGCCATCGTCTTGGGGGGTTGCGCCCGCAAAGATTGTTCCCAGCAATGGGATTTAAGCCTCACGGCCCTGTTGCGAAGGGTCTGGTGAGTAAACTCCTTGCAAATGGGGCAGGCTTGGACAATATGTCCCTCACCCAAACAGAAGAGGCACTTGGAATGCCGGTCGGAGAGGGCAACCTTCCTTCCACAGGAGGTGCAGTTTTTGAACAACGCCGACATACACAAGTAAAGGGCGAGGCAAAGAGAGTCCGAGGGCGCCAAAAACAGAGTCCGAGATCCAAAGCCGTAAACAGTCCAGAAATGGGTCAAAACTGATCAAATCCACAACAAGACAAATCCGAAAGACGAGAAGGGTAGTCAAAATCCAATCCGAAGTCGAAAAAACCGAGAAAATCGCAACAAAGCACAAGAAAAAACACAAGCCAACGAGGGAAACTTCTGTATGCTGAGGCAGACAAGAAAGAACCGAAGAGAGACCGTTAGTTGGCAGGAGGAGCATGCGCAGTACCGACGTGGGGAAGGAGTTCCCGCCAAAGCTAATGAGCTCTAGAATCTTCCGAACGCTACCGCGCAGGCGCAAAAGCTACTAATGTACGAGGCACAGAGACCACAAAGAAGAAATAAGCAATTATTTGATCTCATTCCCCGGAGATTGCTCCTGAAGTTAAACCTACCTCTGTGCTTCCCAGGGGGTCTGCAGATCCCATGCGAAATGCATTAAGGTATCCATCCACCAGAGTAGTCAAATCAGACATAATTTCATCAAGCAGCAGCAGCCGAAGAGGGAGGAGGTACACTGTTTCCAGAGCTAAAACATTCAGCAGAGCAGGTGGAAGGGGTCTCATAAACCATATCTCAGGGTTTCCCTTCATGTCCACATGTAAAAAGACAAAATATATTATTATTTAAAATGAAAAAAGGATGTTTTCAAAATCTTCAAAAACTGTATCTGGAAATGCAACTGCTGATAGTGCAGGATAGGCAAAGGGAGGCCCTGAGCTCACACATGACCATCCAAGGATGTTTTCACACCTCTAGGGCCTCCAGACTCCCCAAACTGTTTTTTTTTTTCTGTCTGGAAAAGAAGGTGAGTCGTCTCCCCTGGAAGTAAGCAGAATCAACAACTCAGCTGTGAAACAGGTCAGAGGAGCTCCTGCACAGATTAACATTAAAAAAAACTTATTCAAAATAGACTTCAAGCCACATCTGCTTTTATTTGTTTTGTGCCGTTTGAATTTGTTTCTTGAATTTCTTCGCAGCCTGCATGATCTTGCATGCATGTTACCAGCCCTGGTGGTTGAGAGACTCAGCTACGAATCAGGGTCCCCAAGCTGCATTTCACCTCCACTCTGAACTATCTTAGCACCCAACAAATAATATGAGATCAATTCTGACATACCTTACATTACAGGATGCAGAAGTTACCAAAGTAACTTAAGCGAATAGAATGCATATTCCGCTATATCAGTGGTTCTCAACCTTCCTAATGCCGCAACTTTTTAATACAGTTCTTCATGTTGCGGTGACCCCCAACCATAAAGTTATTTATTTATTATTTACAATGCCTCCCCCCCCAAGCAAAGGCCGCCTCGCCAGCCAGGAACAGGGGGAGGCGGGCAGGGAGGGAAAGAGGAGCCACGGGTCTCCCCCGGGAAAAAGCTCTGAGAACCCCCCCTGCTTCTGCTTCGCTCTCGTTACCACTGGGGGGGCAGCGTGGGAAAAGTTTCCAGAGTGTCGACCCTGGCCGAGGGGGGAGGAATCCCAGCACCTTTGTCTTTTGGGCCGGGCACAGCTCGCCCCCCGGAAAAGCAGCACCCCCCTTCGTGGCGAGTGGGGCAGGGCTGTGGCGAGGAGGGGGCCTGCCCCCCGTGCTGCTGCTGCCCCCCAAGCTGGCCCGTCAGATGGCAGGTTCTCCTGGTAGTGGAGAAGGGGAGCGATTTCAGTCCCTTCTGAACAGGGGCAGGAGGACACTAGCACGTGGCTCGTGCTTGCGCACCACCACTCCTGGGCCTTTTCTGCACGTTCCCTTATCACGGAGGCGCTCTCTTCGCTGCTCCTTCGTCCCGCAGCTGGCTTCCTGGTCGCGTGACCACCCCGCCCCTTCCTCCCCCAGTGCAGCCTACAGCTCCCAGGCTGCACTGCACATTCTCCTAAATACTTTCCCCTCCTATCTGCACCCTCCCTCCTCCTGACATTTGTTTTCTTCCCCAACCCATCTCCACGTGTATCTCTCTATCTGGGTACAGATCAGTTCCAAGTGTGTCTTGTTGGGATTCTTCCTCTCCCACTTCACAGGCAGAGACCTTGCAAGCCCCTTTTCATCAGCCCCATTTCTGATCCTGCCTCCCAAACTCTTCCTGCCTCCAGCTGCCACCTTTCCTGCACCCCTTCTCCCTGCCTTTCACCTTGCTGCTGTTTTAGACAGAGCATCCTCTCAAATCCCTCTGCAACCGCTCTCTTTCACAGGACACTCAACTAAACTTTGCTGGCGATGCTTTCCCTTCTATGATGGGCACCCCCCTGCAAAGCCTTTCACCGCAACAGATTGGAGCTGGACCCCTTGCCCTCCCCCCCCAGCCCACCTGCTCTGCTGTCCTGACAGCTGACAGAGTTCACAAGTTATCTATGCTGTGGCCAACATTAAGCAAGGTGAAAGAGAGGAGCAGGGAGGAGAAGAAAGTTCTCTTGTGGTCTGATCTTCCAGCTCCCAGCTCCCACTTCTTGGAGCCCTTGGCTATTCACCTCCTTCAGTCCCCTTCTTCATTCCTCACGTCCTGTATTCCTGAATGTTGTCCTGGCCAGTGAACCTTCACCTTCTCTTGCCACGGCTGCCTACTTTCAAGGTTGCCTCGTCCACTCTCACCCACCCACCTTCCCCGGGCCTCCTAGCTGGAAAGAGTAACACCTTCATGCAGACCTCTCCAAGCAACCTTCACCGTCCCTTCACTGGTGCCCCCCCTATTTTGGGGGTGGAGAGGGGCAGGAGGCACCGGAAACCTCAAAAAAAGAGCCCTACATTTGTGTGCCGTCCAGCCATCCCTCAAGTTCGTCGGGCTCTTCCTCCACTTCTTGGCTGCACTTGGCCACGAAGCAGAACAACAACTACCCCACCAGCTCGGCTAAACTTTGCTGGCAGATGCTTTCCCCCTACTATGATGGGGGCATCCCCCCTCCCCGACCTCCAGAAGAACAGGTTTCAACCGCGACAGACGGCGGAAGACTTGGAGCCACTCGCCCGCTCCCTCCCTGCTCCCGGCCCACCCCACTCGGACGGGGAAGGGGATCGGGGCCCCAGGGCAGCCCAGGGGCTTCCTGGAACTCGTAGTCGGGCAGGATGTCCCTGCGGCTGTTGACGTCCTCGAGGGCCATCTGGGCAGAGGGCAGGCAGGCTTGGCCCCCCGGCCAGCCGCCGGTCATGGGGAAGAGCACCCCGATGTGCAGCCTCTTCTTGCCTGCGCCCAGCGAGGGAAGAGCAAGAGCCAGCCTGAGAGCACCAGCCAGGCTGCCCAGGGACTGCTGGTGGGGTGCAGGCCGGGCAAGACCATGCTGGCTGGCTGGGCTGGAGGTCAGGGGCAGCGGCGTTGCTGGCGGGGCGGAGGTGAGGGCACCAGTGCCGACTCCTCCATGGCGCTGCCCGGCATTGGTGCTGCAGTGAGCGAGTGGGCGAGTGAGCCAGCCAGCCAGCCATGAGGGGGGAGGGGGAGGGGAGGGGGAGGGGAGGGGAGGGGCAGGGGCTGATGTCAGCGGCGGAGCCGGCATGGAAGGCCACCGTCCAAGATGCGGTGGGAATTGCAATGAGCCCCCTGCTGCACCCCGGGCGGCCGGGCAGCAGAGGGGAGGGAGGCGAGAGAAGGAGAGACTGAGGGGATGAGGGAGAAACTCCGGGCAGGGGAGGGCGCTCAGGCTGAGAGGAGGAGAGCCAGGAAGAGAAGGCGTGGAGGAGAGAGCTTGGGAGGATGGAGGAAGTCCGAAGCGGGGATGGAGAGAAGAGGGGGACGCGATGGGCTGGTGGGAAGGGGAGAGAAATTTGGGGGGCACTAGAGGTCGGGAAGTTGGGGAGAGGAAGGCAAGAAGACACGGAGGCGACGGAGAAGGGAGAATGAGGGAAAGGAAAGAGAGGGTGGCAAAGTGGGGAGATGGAGGCGTGGGGACCACTAAGCGGGGAGGGAGAAGGCAATGCGACCAGGGCGATGGAGTGCCAGGAAGGGCAACGGGGATGATAGAAAAGAAGAGAAGAAAGCAGAGGCGGGGGAAACAGACTGTAGGATGGGAGGGGACGGACGGACAACAAAAGGGATGAGATGGGCCAGTGGGAGACAACCAGGGATGATGCAGAAAGAGGGACGGATGGAGAGAGAAGGTGTATAGAACGTGGGAGGTATAGAAGAAGGAAAGCCAGGGAGACTGAATAGAGGTTTAGGGTTGCCAGGCTGTGCCCTTAGGAAGTGAAGGGAAGAGAATAGAGCAGGAGAGTCTGATGTGGTGGAGAAAAAATCAGGAATCAAGCTGGCTTCTTGGTCGCGCGACCACCCCGCCCCGCCCCGCCCCTTCCTCCCCCAGAGCAGCCTACAGCTCCCAGGCTGCACTGCGGAAGGAAGGGGCAGGGCGGTCACACGACCAGGAAGCCAGCTGCAGGACGAAGGAGCAGCGAAGAGAGGGCACCCCCCACCTCCGCGATAAGGCAACGTGCGGAAAAGGCCCAGGAGTGGTGGTGCGCAAGTGCGACCCACATGCTTGCGTCCTCCTGCCCCCTTTGGCGGGAGTGCATGAGGCTGCACATGCTCCCGCTAAAGGGGGCAGGAGGATGCGAGCGCATGGCTCATGCTTGCGCACCACCACCGAGGAGAGAATGGAGCCTAAGACCATCGGAAATATGTATTTTCCGATGGTCTTAGGCGACCCTGTGAAAGGGTCATTCGACCCTCAAAGGGGCTGCGACCCACAGGTTGAGAACCGCTGAGCTATATGAATATTAAAAGTTTAACTGGTCTTACTCCCAGATAAGAAAGCATAAGCTTGTGGTCCTAAATTGCCTGGTGTTCTAGCCTGCACCAAGGCCTGAATCTTGCCTTTTGCAATCCAAGCTCCCTTTTCTAGCTGTCAGCTTTCCATTCTTGCAGCCCTTGCTATTTATTGCATTTTACCTTTTGCCTGTTTGTTCTTTTCACATACTTTCTGTCTCAGACCTTTGTCCTCTCAGTCCTGAGATTTTCTTAAGCTTCCCATTATCTCTTTCCCTTCCAGGATTATAAGTCTCTAACTACTTTCTTCCAGACTCTTTGACTCTCTGCATACCAAGCACTTTCACAGCACTACTGCTCAGCCCCAGGAATCAATAAGCTGACTATGGGATTATTTAACTAGTATATATTGTGGTATCTACCAGAATCAGAGGTGCAGCTGCATAGTTTTTGCTCCTTCAAAAAATGTACATGAAACTTGCTTAGGGATAGTGGGAGAAGGGACAGCCAAGCTTATCACAACTTTCTGCTGATGCTAAAATGAAGAACAGCCCAAAGATTCAGCACAATACCCGCTAGCATGAAGATGTACACAAATTCAAAAAGTGAGAATTCCAAATCTAAGCGGGTGCTTTCATGCACTACCAATATAAATCAGAAAGTTTCAGGTCTGAAATGTTAAAACCACTGTCAATGGAGCATGGTGTGTTTTGCTTAATATTTCCTACAAAAAGTGAGCTGAACTGTACTGAATGAACCACTACTCACTGTTAAAATTTTAAAGGAAGTGCAGAAGTCTAGGTAGAAAATGACAACATTAATCAGTAAAGATGAATTATAGGAGGTTCCCACTTTCACGTATAAACAAGGAAAAAATGGAATACAGAGAAATCCTTGCAGTTTGTGCAGATTACAGCATGACTGTGTTTATGTACAGAGCTCTTGATCATAGCCCATTGCTCTAAAGTTTTTCAGCAATAGCCCTTTAGGATTCTCCTTATCTATTAATATTGCATATTCAATTCTCTCTTCTCACCATCCCTCATTTTTTTTTTCAAATGAATACAAATTTTGGGGGGAAAGGAGAAATTGTCTTCACCTCTTTTCTCAACCCTTTTTCATTTCCATCTTCACTGATCATTCCTCCTCAACTATACTTTGATCAGAATTATTTGGAAAGAAAGGCACATGAGATTCAAAGTCACTTATCCAGGTAGGCACATGAATTACTAGAATAATCACACACAAAAATTACGATAGCCATTCTAACTGTATAATGTTCTAAATATGTATTTTACATTATATAATATGAATTGTAGTTCTTTACTATTTCAGTAATGAGGCCTGTGACAAACCACCAGTTTATTTTAATAAAAACAGAAGGTATGTCTCTGCAAAAGTCTCTATAATCACTAAAGCCCCTAATAAACAAACTGAAATTATCACAGATATACTTGAAAGGCTATAATAGGATAGTGCTATTCCAGCTGACATGCTTACTTCAATCCCACGCTTCCTTAGCTCTATGAAAGAGACTTCTTTGTGTGATATCTTCAGGTATCGTGTTAAGCATTCTTGTAAAGTGCTGATGCACTGTGGAAGAAATCCGCCTGTTTCGATTGAGAACTGCAAGACATCAGCAACCTATCGAAGAATAAGTGAATTGCTTTGTCATTTCCACGATTTGTTGGCTTTAGAACACATGGGAATACTGCTGTAAACATTCCTATGCAACATATGCTATCTTTGAATTTATTTTTATGTTTAGTTTTAATTCAGGATTCAGGAAGTACCAAATAAATGTGCAGCACAGTAATACTACTGCAGTGCATGCTACATGGGGCTGCCCTTGAATGCTACTTGAAAGCAGCAGCTAGACTGCTGACAAGAACATCAACAGAAACTGTATAATACTGGTCCTAAGCAATTTCCCTGGTTGCTAGTATAGTTTTGGTCTGAATTCAATCTGCATGATATTCAAAGTTCTAAATGGCTTGAGACTTTGATACTTGTAAGAACACAGCTGCCTATATACACCTACCCAAAGTATAAAGTTTGCTGGAGGGGCTTTCCTCTTCATCCTATCAAGTGGGCAATATACTGTGGAACAGTACTTTCTTTGCTGCTGCATTCCTGTTGTGGAATAGTGGTGTCACTGGGCACCAAATAAAACACAACTTTCTACTAAAGCCATTGAGGCCTAACTGATTCTAACCATCTTTGAAGAGTGTTTGGTTCAAAGAGCTGAAATCAGACTGGGGCTGTTTACAGAGACTATAGTATGCCCCTGTTGAAACAATTCCACTGGCTGCCACTTTGTTTCTGGGCACAATTCAGTGTGCTGGTTATGAGCTATATGGCTCAGGTCCAAGCTATTCGACAGATTGTATCTCCCTGTATGAACCGTCCCAGGCTCTACGATTGTCAGGAGAGGGCCTTCTCTCAGTCCCACCACAGCTGCAAGCACACTTGGTGGGGCACAAGAGAGGGCCTTCTTAGTGACTGCCCCTAGACTCTGGAAACCCCCTCCTTGATGTCTTTTACTGTTGTCCATTTTGGAATAAAAATACCATTTTATTCAGGCAGGGCTTTTAATACAGAAAGTTTTTAAGGAATGGGCTAGGGGGTGACGTACTGTTTTAATTGCTTCTTTTAGCTGTTTTAATTCTTTTATAGTTTAATTCTGTTCTAATATATAATATTTATATGTTTTTAAACTGTATTGTTTTAACATGTAAGTCTCTTTGAGGCCCAGTGTTTGGCAAAAAGCAGGATACAAATGATGTTTATGAGTCTATATATATCCTGCCATATGCATGATATTGTTCTGTATTCTCTAATAGATTTAAACTGTTTTGTTTTAACCTGTTAATCCCTCTAACATGTTTTTAGTCTGTGTAAATTATCTTTTATTATTTTAAATTGTTCTAGACTAGTCAAGCTGATTTTATTGCATGTTGCCCAGAGATCATTTGATACAGAATTTGATACATCTTAATACAGTTTCTTTCAGAGGTGGCCTATCAGCCTACCTTTTAAAATCTTATTACTGATTAAACCAGCTTACAACATACCTGTGTGTCAAACACATTTGTGAGCATAATTCCATACTGGTGAGAAAGACAATCAGAAAGCCACCTGCAGTCATGAATAACCTAAAGAATGTGAAGATGAGGCAGTGGAGCAGTTAGCTGATCCAAAACAGGAATAAAGATATCAAGAAACTATTTCTTTTTGCTGTTTTTACACTCTTCCACATATGTTCTCAAATGTCACGTGCTACACAAATACGTACTTTCAAAATGTTCGGGTCTTCCAGTATCATTTGGAGTCCATTCTTGAATGCTTGGGGGCCCAGAAGGAAAATGTCAAATAAGAAAACCTGGCTTCTTGTTGCAACCTATGGTAAATATTCAGAACAGAGAACAAAATTAAAAGGGGTGCTATTATCCAAGTATTGACAAGAAAATATTTTTATAAAATAAACCTTAGAGTCTACTCTCCTTATTTCAGTATTGCATGTATACTCAAGTCTGTCAAATTTACATCAAGTAATATGTTTAAGACCAGATTGTGAAACTCACTATTTTTTCAATATTTATTCATCCCACAATTTTTTTAAAATTTCAAACAGATGTACTGCAATAGGAAATTCACTTTCTTATCATATAATTACACAAGGCAGCCAATCATATATCCAAAATAAATGATCAGTTTTACTCATGAAGGCAGTACTCCTATCTTCGGGTACTGTATGAGCAGACTCCTGCTTATGCAATGGAACTGCCCTGTCCTGTTCCTCTAGAACAGAACTTGGGGGCAGAGAGGACTACAGTTGGCTGCATGGAGTACTCCATGGATGGATGTTGTTCCACTGGCTGATGAACACAGCTGGATTTCACTTTTAAAAATCCTACACCCTGTGAAATCAGTAGACAGCAGCAGCTAGCAATTCATTATATTATTTTATAGTGCATTATAATGGGAACAGATGCACTACAGAAGCTAAGCTGTTATATCAGCTCTTGTCCTGCCTCCTAGAATAAAGATAATGACAATTTGAAAGATCCCAGGGGCATCATACTTCTATTTGTTAAATGACGGTTTTAATATTGAAGAGAGGGACAATATTGAAAAGCAAGGATATGGCATCTCTTTCTTCTCAGGGGCTTATTAGCCATAAGTAGACCACTGAGTGTAAGAATCAAAGAATAAAGGATTAATACAAGTTCCAAGGCAAGAATTTAGGTGTATTTTCTTACTTGCAGCCAAGACAGTTTTCCATGACGGCACAGACTGACACCCTCTGCTGCTATACTGCATACAGTTTGTTTTTTGATGTGCAATATCTAAAGAGAAGAGGGGGAAAGATGAAAAATTACTAGGTACAGCGGTGTGGGGAGGATAAAGAATACAACATGGACCAATTTTTAATATCAAGCACAGTATTTAAATGCAGCATGGGTCAAAAGTAGCAAGGATGTGATGAGACGGCCTACAAAGCATAAAAAATAAAACAGAATTTCAATGTCTTGGGCATTAGTTGTATTTACACAATACCATAACAGGCAATTTTTTCACACTAAGGCATTCTACAACATAACAGAATGCTCCTGATTTCCCTAAATAGATTACTAGATTATTGTCTCCTGTCACTTCTTAAAATTTGTATTGTGGTTATGCTGTCTTTTCTTCAAATTAGAAGACTGGTGAGGAGACACACTAAAGAAAATTTATAATCACTTATTTAGTTTTTACTTAAGTAAGATGCAACTAGATTTTTTGAATCCCCTCATGCAATACTCTCCTGCTGACATGTTTGTAATATCTCCCCCTGACCAAGTTTGACAAAAGTAAATAGTTTGTTGTGGAGGAATGCATTTTCCAGTGCTTCATACTGATGTGTACATTCACAGTCTCTATGTTGTCTCTTCCTGCATAGTTTCTCAAGTCATATCTGAATCCTGAAGCTAGGCTATCCACAGGAAGTTACAAGGAACATGCAACTTCCATGTTATAACAGCTTCATTGCCTACTGTTCTAGTTCTAGGCATAATTCAGACTATTTATGTCACCTACAGTTATAGAGATCTTGGAATCAGGTTATATGAAAGACAGTTTATTTATATTATATTTGTATGCTGCCTTTCTCCCAGCACAGGACCTAAGGCAGCTTCCAAAAACAAATTAAAACATCAAAACATTTAAAAAGCAATTAAAAACATTAAAAACATATAAAATCATAAAAAACCTAAAACAAGATTCAGTTAAAACAAGTTAATAAATAAAGCTCCCTGGTTAACATAAAAGCCTGTCTAAAAAGAAAAGAAATTTTTGCCTGCTTGAGAAAGGAAAACAAGGAGGGGGCCCGCCAAGCCTCCTGCCGAACAGCTGTTACCACCGTGTACTGGCCTGGCCTTTGGTGAACCAAAGATATCATTTTGATATCACAATTCGGCCCTACTCTGCCACCAGCGAAGTGTTTGTGAGGCCACCGAACAAGCGCGAAGCTAGGCATGGCTACTATTTGCTGCTCACACCAAACCAAGCCAGAGATGGCCTGATCTGCGTTAGGGGGCCTCCCGAAACAAACACCCTCATTACCAATGCGCGATAAACAAAGATACCCTCTGCCCTGAGAGGACACCCTGGCGAGCTGAGTGCTTAACTGCCAAGCTAGCCGCATTTACATACCGGCCGTACCATTGTCAATTCGGAACGTAACTCAATCATGTAAATTCTGACCTTTTGGAGGCATTGTCTCCAACCCAAAACTTATTGTTTTCACCCAAGACCAGACTAGCCTACGGTCATTCTTTCCCTGATAAAAAACCCCAGTTCTGAGAGCCCTTTGGAACTCTCGCCGGATCGCTCTGGACTTCTACTCTGCCTTGCTGCCACTCGGTTCAGCAGATTCCCCTCGGACGCCACGCCGGGTTTCCTCTTCTACAATCAGGCTTCCCCAGGACTGCAGGACAGGTGGTGTATCACCCATTCCCCTTGAACTCTATTTCCTTTTATAGTTAGGAGTGTGTTCATGTTTTCTTTAATAATTGTCTAATAAATCTTAATCGTTATTTGAACTGTTTGCCTGCTCACTGACCTGACGCTGTAGATATAGGGTAAAAGATCCCCGCTAAGTTACCCTGCCTCTCGTTAGCTAAGAGAGTGCTCCAGCTAATTTCCCCATCTTTGCTTGTTGTTGTTTGGTTGTTTGGGCGCCCCTCCCGGGACCCCCAATTCACAGGGTAACACAGCATTCCACTGGGTGGGAGCAGCCACCAAGAAAGCTCTCGTCGTGTCCTCACCAGGCGAGCCTGGGATGGTGGTGAGACTGAGAGAAAGCCTTCCCCAGCTGATCCCTGTTGTGAGAATATTCTGAAATCAGTAATGCTTCTTGGATGTCTGCAATTCTGGATTTTGCAGTGAGTCCTGTATACAAAGGTATCCTGTTTTTTTCCAATACACATCCCCAGATTAATTTTTTAAAATGATAACTCAAATAGCTGGAATGCTAACTCTTTTATAATTTAGGTACAAAACCATTAGGAAATAAACTCTGAATAAATTTCTATCTTGTCCACTAACATCAAAGATGTAGTTACTCTCTCACTACTTAACCAAACAACAGTTTGTCTCCATTATGAGACAATCTCAACTTCCTATTTATACGTGCTGCTCAAAATTTCCTTTTGTTTTTCTTAATGACTCTGCATTACAGTTGTGCAAGTCTGTGTTCCTTTTTGTTCTCCTCAACTGGACAAGATTTCCATTTTGCTGAAGGAAGCATTTGTTAAATCTTCCTTAACAATGGTTGTTGTGTTGATGACCTTCTGGTTTGATGTAAGTACTTCTGATCTGCAACAGATAAGTGAACTTCTGTTGTGGTTCTGAATAACCCCAACTCTTCAGGAGAGATCTGACTATCTTGACTTTCCCTCTCAACTCCATTTTATCTATTCCCTTAAAAAAATCAACCTCTTTTGAAGTCAAATCTGACTATATTGGACTTCCTTGGCAGTTTCCCAGTTACATAGAGATCAAAGTTGATAGCCCTATGGACACCAATTCCAACTGATTAAAAAACACCTACCTTGCAGTAGTTGCAAAGCATCCGATGGAATCCTGCAGTTCCTCAAAGGCCCCTCCCTAAACTGCAAACCCCAGGATTCCATCGGATGTTGAAAGTCGAATAATAGCACTATAACAGTGTACTGCGGAAATGGCCTAAATCATTATAATCAGTCTCAAGACCAAGTATTCTATAATAGGCTCATTTAGGCTATCTAGACATTCCCCACCCCACTTTTTCATGACCAGAACATGGCTTCATCTATTTGATGTGAGGAATATAAAATAACATTGCGTGCTTCTTTGATTTCATCCTACCTCTCAAGATCACTGAAAACATTTTGCTCACAGGAATACCAGCATACTCCAATGCTAAAGTATTCAAAGTGAATCTGTAGATGAAGCTACCACTTTCATGATTTCGAATTTGTAGACTCTTTGCCCTTTAACATACAGAGCAATGCTGTTCCCATCAAGCCCTCCTCTCTTGTTTCCAAAGTTGTTGCTCTTGTTAACTGCTGTCAAGTGGACTCTGACTTATGGCAGCCCTATGAATGAGAGACTCTCACGGTCGGATCTTACAAACAGGGCTGTGGCTTCATATCCACCTGTAATTGGGTCTTCCTCTTTTCCTCTGCCTTTTCCAGTGACTCGTGTATTCTCATTATACGTCCAAAGTGCAACAGTCTCAGTTTAGCTATCTTGGCTTCTAGGGAAAATTCATGCTTGATTTGCTCTAGCACCCATTTATTTGTCTTTCCAGCTGTCCATGGTATCCTCAGAACTCTTCTCCAGCATCACATTTGAATGTATTGACTTTCTTCCTATCAGCTTTCTTCACTGTGCAGCTTTCACAACCCCACACAGACACTGGAACTGCAATAGCATGGACAATCCTGATTTTGTTATTCAGTGATACTCAAGTCTTTACACTTTAGATTCTTGTCTAGTTCCTTCATAGCTGCCCTTCCAAGTCTTAGTCTTCTTCTGATTTCTCAAATGCAGTCCCCGTTTTGATTAAGACTAAGTAAAGGGACAGGAAATCTTTCACTATTTCAATGTCTTTATTATCTGCTTTAAAGTTGTGTAAATTATCCCTGGTCATAATTTTTGTTTTCCTAGTGTTCAACTGTAGCTGGAGCATAAACTTGGTTTACAGTTATATTGGTAAGTTTTCCCCTGAAGTCTTATTGAAATCACTCAGATTTTGCATTATAACCCTTGACTGCTTTTGCTACATCTCTGACTCAAAATGTCCCATGCCTTTCCACTTTAGGTTGCTCATTCCAAGGTTGCAATGTGTATGCATTCCATTTCTTGTTTTCTTCTTTTACAATGCTTAGCTCCCTCAATTCATGCTTCTAACACTCCATGAACCTATAATGTATTGTGCAACTTCAGATGTTCCTTTTACTTCTGAGCACATCAACAGCTGAACATCTTATTGGAAATAATTACAGAAGTTTGATGGATCTCCTTACATAGCAAGCAATTAACATGCAGGGCAGAAGTTTGAACAGTAACCAGCCCATCTTATTGCCCCTCACATACTTAACTCTAGTTGAGAAGTAAACTCAAACTCACTCTTGTTTAAATGGTATATAAAAGTAGTTTACTTACAGATGCTTCTGCATAATCTACACAAGTTCATCTTCTTGAAGACAGGTAAGAAAAAGAAAAGTATTACATGCTTAGAAACTTCAGAGCCTCTCCCCTTAGAGAGCTCTTAAGAGCACGCGCTGTTAAGAAAAGAAACCCCAGAGAACAAAGGATGCTTACATGCTAAGGGAAGAGACTGAGTGTGAACAAACTATGGGCTCTGTGCCCAAACTTGTAAAGTGAAAATGCAACCTAACTACCAGTGAATTTATGGCATAAAAAAGGTTTCTATCTCCAACACATCCTTTCAGATTGAGTCCAGTTCCACCATGACCCACAGTGCTTCTTGTCCTCTGTTCTTCCCCAGTAGCTTGTTGAGTGCCTTCCAACTCGAGTATCTCATCTTCTGGCACTATCTCTTGTTTCATTTTGCATTTTCTAATCACAGCTATTCAAGGTAAAAAGCTGCAAGAGTAGTTTACCACTGCCTTCTTCTTTGCAGCTCTAACAAGCATTAGCTATGGTGCCACTGTCAATGCCTCTGAAAGATCCTCCACCAATGTCATGTCCCACTATTGTTACTCCCCACTAGGTGTTTAGCATGTTTAATCTGGCTCCCTAGCAAAAGGCTGTCTGACATGGAAGATCCTACCAGCAGCATTGATACCAGCAGCATAGTCTCCTGCCTCACAGGAGCACTCCCACTACCATGGAAAGGTAATGCTATGGTGGGTAGGGTTCCAAGAGTATATCTCAAGAAATGTTCATATCCCACTGAGTATCTTTCTTCCACCCACAATCCATTAAGCTTACTACTTCTAGACTTTTCATTTAAAACCAAATACTTTAACTGCCCTATCTTAGCTCAGACAGGGAGTGGTCTCTCAGCAAGCATCCACCACCATCATCCCAGAAGAGCAGCCAATTGTATGATGCTGGTGAAGGCCAGTGTTGCACAGCTCCCCAGACCCTCCCTTTTGGCATGTCCCAGCAGAAAAACTGACAGACAAGCAGCTGATTCTGCAATACTGATCAGAGGAGTACAACATATGGATTTGCCTTTTCCAATGTAAAGACCAGCAACAGACTGAGTAGAAGTCTTGAGCAGAACACAACAGTATTATACTCACTGCATAACCAAATTTCTTCTGGAACTGATCAACAAGAACATATTCAATTTCTTCCGTCTTGTCTGCAATTAAAAAAACTACACTTAAGACCCCCCACTAAAAATCCTGTTTATCTCTTGAGTATCTACTGAAGCATCTCCCCTACCGCATGCTGGGCCACATGCCTTATCATGCCCAGCTAGCAAACTGGCATTAAGAGGAGATGGTGGGATCTGCAATCCAATATAGTTGTATGGAACCAGTTTGAGGAAAGCCCTAAAATATATTTTCAAAAGATACTGCATCTCTCCGTTTACAGCAGGGGCATTAAGCAATACTTTCAAAATAAATAAAGATATGGAACTGGCCGAAATATAGTAAGAAACGCTCCTTAAAAATATTTGGTTATGCTACCTCTTAAAAGGAGGTTAACAACAACATCTCTGAGAGGCAGATTATTGTTGGACTCTTATTAGCCAAGACACAAATGTAACCAAAAGTTAATTGAAAATTTTCTTAATAACCAGCTAGAACTACTTGAATAGTATTAAAAAGCACCATGAGCTTCCAGATCAGAAAGAATCCCACAGATCTATACTAGGCAAAGAAAAGGAAATCTCCTTCCTCTGAAGCCCACTTAAGCATCACTGCTGGCTGCAAAGGGATGGAGTCTTCCATCTCTTCTCCATTAACCTCCTGAGTTACCTGCATGCAATTCCTTGTTGCCTAAAGCAACCAAGTGTGGACTTTAAAGCCAAGGCTGTTATAAATTTTGAGCTGAATTATTATAAGGATTTTTCTGGGGAGGGGGATTTCTTTGTGATGCTGGTTTTCAAGCTGTTACAACAGCACTGCTCACAAATATTCATTTTTGCAGCAGCACCTCATACACATCTCTAAATTTTGTTTTAAATGGTAAGGTCAATCTTCTTTTCATCTTGGCAGCACAGTACACTCCTCTGCTGATCAGTTACTACATGGAGCCCTGTTGCTCACTCTGTTAATATTATTATCACTCTATTAATATGATTTTAATTTTTACCTGTTTTCTCCATTTCAAAAATTATTTCAGTTTCCAATCCTATCTTGGAAGCAAGCAATATTTTATTCTAGAGTAAACACCCAGGACTACTCCATCAATTCTTTTTAAATCAGGGGAATTGTGTGTAAGGTATTCCTCATCTACATTCAAATATCGTAATCTCAAACGCTGTTTCCAGTGATGGATTTGCAGTAGCAGAAATATTCCTACTCACCTAAAATGATGCAGCTGGTTTTGTTTTTTGGGTGTTTTTTTTTACAAGTCTGCCGTATTCACTGCAGCCCCGCAGTATTCCAAATTGTGCCAAAACATTTCCCCAGTTTTAGTCAGAAGCAGCTCTTCATGGATTACAACCTGATGCCCTACTTGGTTTAAGTGAACGTGTTTTGTCCTAGCACAAGCCTACCATTGGATACAAGCCTACCATTAGATATAATGGTACCTCTCTATTCTGCTTTGGTTAGACCTCATCGGGAATACCATGTCCAGTTCTGAGCACCTCATTTCAAGAAGGATATTGATAAGCTCAAGCGTGTCCAGAGGACAGTGACCAAAATGGTGAAGGGTCTGGAAGCCATGCCTTATGAGAAGTGCCTTAGGGAGCTGGGTATGTTTAGTCTGCAGAAGAGAAGGTTAAGAGGGTACATGATAGCCATGTTTAAATATTTAAAGGGATGTCATGTTGAGGAGGGAGCGGGCTTGTTTTCTGCTGCTCCAGAGATTAGGACAAGGACCAATGGATTCAAGCTGCAGGAAAGGAGATTCCACCTGAACCTCAGGAAGAACTTCCTGAGTCAGAGCTGTACAGCAGTAGAATATACTGCCTCTGAGTGTGGTGGAGTCTCCTTCTTTAGAGGTTTTTAAGCAGAGGCTGGATGGCCATCTTTTAGGAGTGCTTTGATGAGGGTTCCTGCATGGCAGGGGTTGGATTGTATGGCCCCTGTGCTCATTTCCAACTCTATGATTCTATGATAATCCACTCTGTATGCTATTGTGCTACCAGCTACCACACCATAATAATGCTTGCTACAGAAGTGCTGTTTAACAATTTCACAAACTTTACAGAGGTGTGTATTGTAACACTGCCAGACTCTTTAAAAAAAGTATTCACTTTAGCAATACACTAACATGCACATATGCATGTACAAACACATACATACAGAACGATTAGAGGGCACTGTAGAGTGGAATGCTGTCAGTGCAGTATGCTAGCTGATGCACTTTTTTGCCAGGCCTGTGCCACAGTGGCAAAGGAAAGCAGCCTATATTTCTAATGCCATACACCCTTCAGGGCTGTCATGCCCATGGCCTTTTCTCCTCCTACTGCCACCACTTACACTTGCACAGTGCACCAACAGGATTTTGGCTGTACTGTTTTAAATATTTTTTTTAAAAAAATCTCTTGTTCCATAAGAGGTCCTAAATCAGGGAAGTCAATTGTGCAGCTCTCCAGATATGAACAGACTACAACTTCCAGCATTCCTTAACATTCACCATGCTGTTAGCTAGGGTTGCTGGGATTTGCAGTCCACAAACATATAGACAGCTGTGATTCCGACCTCTGCCCTAAAATGATGATATAAGAAGTATGGGATAGAAAAACAAGACTCACTGATTAGGTATCAGTCTGAATTTCAAGTAGTTACCTGCAAAGGTACATTTGATGGTACTCAACCTGAGCTCCTGCCTCTCTTGGGAATCAGCTTCAGGATCCCGAGTGCTTGGCTTCAATGATTCTGCTTTGTCCGCCGCAGACATTTTTGTAGCTGGAACTTCTCTGCATAAGTTATTATTATTAGTACTATGATTAGTAACTTAATTTCAGGAGTCTGAAAACAAAATTCTCATACATACCGACACCTAGTGGCAGTTATTTCTTCTTCTGCAGCATGTTCCTTTAAGTCATCAAGTAACTCCACTGAAAAATAAATCAACAGCTCCTATTACAGAAACAACCTTCAACCAGGAACTATGCTTAATCCTCGGAAAGTTGAAGATATGCCAAAGCCTCCAATGGCAAAGGAAGAATACAACAACCAGCAAACAAGCCAAACTATCAAAATTAAGAGCCAGAAAGAAACTGGGCATTGATTCTATAACAACAGGTGTATAGTACCACTGCAGTGATACATTAAATAGACACACTTTATAGAAGTAGAACAGAGGCTACACTGACAGTTCTACAGAAAATTTCCTAAAACGCCTTTGGTGCTATTGAAAAAGGAAGCTAGGATTATTTCATTAATACATTTTTAACAACAAGCTACCTATTTAGGATCTAAGAATGAGAACAGGTTGGGAAAGGCAGCATAAAAAGTTTCAGATAAACAACAATAAAGCAATCAAGATTCAGGCAATTTAGGAGGGGCAAATAATGTGCCATTTCCAATACAATTTTGTATTCAATATAAACCTAAATCATAATTCCCCACCCCCAATCCTCAAACCTGATTCTAATCTTATTGCCACAGAACAGAAAATGTGATGACAACCATTTCCAATATCCCCCTCAACAATTTATATGGGAGTAAATTCTGTTGAACTTTGTACTATTTATGGATAAATCAACACACTCCAAACCACTAATCTCTGGGAGACTGGCTTTTGAATTTTGTTCAACTGTGAATATTTTGGGTAGTTTGCAGCCAATCAATCTGGGCCTACCCATAGTTCTCAAACTCAGATACCCACACGTAACAATGAGAATTTAATTACCTTCTTCACAAGGATATGGTACACATGGAGGAATGATGTCACTAGTCCTAGGCCCACAAAACCCTGACTGCATATTTATGGCACTGGACATTTTTTTCTCTCTTTAGCTTACCTGTGAAGCAATTTTCAAAGACTACAGCTGAAGACAGAAAGGTTAATCCAGACACTACAGGCTCACAGTGTAAGAGGGAAGGGTTAGCTTCCTTCTTTCCAAGCCTTTTGCCCCCCACCCCAAATCCTCAGAGCAAAATCAGGTTAGGAAAAAAATGTAACAGTGATGTCAGTGAGAGCTTCTTCCACCTCAAGCTTAACTGCATGAAGCTTGGGCAATTCTTCTTCAGAAGGGAAAGAAAGAGAGAGAAATGGTAGGAGTAGCGTTGTTATAAATGCACGGCTAAAGAGGGTGACAAAATCTGCATAAAATCTACATATAAATAAATATAAACCTAATCATTATGAAAAAAATGTCAGGCATGTTACAAGGAACTATACAAAAGGTACAGAGCTATTAAATGGATGGAACAATAACACATAAAAATCCAAAGTATTATTTATTGCAGTCAGACATCTGATGACCTAAACTGGCAAAAAGAACTTCGGAATCAAACAGATTTCTCGAGAGATCTTGTTATATACAAATTACTTAAAATGATACTAAATATCCTGAGAGAAAAAAAGAGAAAATTGCCTGAAATAATCCAATTTTAGTTAAGGATTTAAAACATTCTGCTGCATTTTCTTCAGTAGAACAGCATCTGTAACTATACCTAATTTCCTCATAGTTTTCTTTAATATTGCCATTAAATGGATGTGGCAACTTGAAATTATTTTTCTAAGTGTCAGTGATCTTCCTTCCACCAAGAGGAAAAAAATGCTGACACAGATACATTTTTGTGGAGGGATGTTACTGCAATTTGCTGTAAGAAACCTTCTCCAGCACATTGCTGCCTTTCACATAACCCGTTTCACCCCACTCCAAAGCATCCTGTTCCAAAGGTAGCAATAGAGAATTGCATTCTTGCAAAGTTTGCTTTTCACTTAAATACTGTATGTGTATTTTTTACAAAGTTGCTCAGCATTGCGACAGAGATGAAGGGAATACAGGAAAGAGCTCTGACTCAAAGATTTCAGTGTTGTGTGTGGTATGTGTCCGTATTTTCTCAGACTAGCTGAGAATACCAATTTGTCACCCATCATACTCCAATCTCGTGTGGTTGGCTGGAAGCAATAGGAAGATGCAGCTGGTAAGGAAACCAGAAAAGGGGGGCAGAACCCTTCTTCAACATACACATAGACATAGATATACACACCCACCCACCCACCCACACACACACACTTTTGTTTTTCCAGACAAAAGCAGGATTCTGATGAAGTCACAGAACACCCCTGGAAAAGAGAGCACTCTGGAAGAATACCAGATGTGTGCCACCCTATTGAAGGGAAAGAAATGAGTGGGGAAGGAAGTTAAAAATGTGTTATCTCCTTCTCAAAGGGCAGAAGTGACTTAAAAGTGCACAACAACAAGTAGCGTGATCCTTCCTAGGCTGCTCTTCTTGCGTCTTCTTCTGTTTGTCTGTTTATGTGTTACAATTTTGGGGAAAAGGTCACACTTCTCCACTCCATGGAGAGACAACCCCAAAAACTGAAGCATGGAAGGAGATGACCATCCTTCCACCATTGCTACAGCTGACACTTTTCATTCTCTCTTTCCAGGCTCTCTGAACTTCTCTTTGCTCCATCTATCCCTGCAACCAGCAACTCAAACTTGCTTTTCCTCTTTTTCTCTGTACTCTTCTTCCTAATCTTCTTCTTTGGTTTCTTTTTTCCCTCTAACTTCTTTGCTCTCATCTCAAGCTCTCACCCATCCAACATTCTGAATATATCCACCTACAACTGTCCACCAAATTTTGCATTTACTGTACAGATATAATGCTGATTGAAGGATGGGGTAATTAACCACACAGGGATTGTTTAAATGTTATAGCAAGGTCTGAGTGGAAACTCAGAATGACCCCCAATTTGCCCATTTTAGTCAAGAAATTGCAATTAGAGCAGAACACTACTAGCCACTCTTTTTTCGCCCTAATGCAAATTCACTGTAAGTGAAGAATCACATCTGCAACAATACAAGATAAAGTATACATCCATTGAAGAATTTACAGTATATGACGTTACAGCCTGACCTCTACTTTTGTGGGGGTTTTGGGCACAAGTGGAAAAAATACAAATAAAAATCATGAATGCTTTTTTTCCCCTTGAGAACACATCACTAGGAATCTCTAGGTCCTCCAGTGCAATTATATGGTTAACTTCCAGTTCTGCCGGAAATGGACCCTACAATTGTGGAACAAGACCTAGAATTTCCTAGAGAAAATATATTTTTCCCATGGCAGGTGCAAATACAGTAAGAATTTTTTGAACAGGTAAATTAAATAAAATAACCCACAAATAATCAAACCTGCAAATGCTGAACCCGTAAAAGTGGAAGGCTGACTGTTTTATGATAAAAAAATGTTTTTATTCTGCTGAAATTAATCTTACTTTATACAGTAGAGTCTCGGTTATCCGACATAAACGGGCGGGCTGATCGTCGGATACCCGAAAATGTCGGATAATCCGGAGGCCCGTGGCGGCCGCCATTTTGGGGGCGTGTCGGGGGGCGTGGAAATACCTGCAGCCATGCCCCCAGGCAGCCACGACGTCAGATAATCCAGAATGTCGGATGAACGAAGGTTGGATAAACGAGACTCTACTGTAGTTCTAATTCATTTCTACCTGAAAATGAAGAGATTTATGGTGTTTTAGCTTTTTCAAAGCTGTTTTGCAGGTACATTGATATTTCAGAAGTAGATTTGGGAGCTATAGCTTTTCTACATTTTAAAACCAATGTAAAGGCTAACATGGTAAACAATGTGAGTTGCAGTTGGGAATAAAAGAACTAGAAGAAGACATTTCTGAGTAAAAAAAAAACCTCATTAGTAATGAGAAAGGAAAATCCTGATTGCATAAAACCCAATACAGAATGTCCAAGTAAAAGGGAAAAAAACTCACCATTAACAATTTCATGGCTAGAAAACATCTTTAATCCTGATACATGTCTGCCACTTTTCAAGTTCTTAACTGAAATACAACAAGAGAAGTGCTAGGTCTTGGTCCTAAATATTAGAATCTAAGATATCAAATATCGTTGTCACCTAACACAACATGGATGGAACAATGAGGAAATTATTTTGTAATTGTAGAGCTATCCTGAAACAATTTGTTCCTTTGCCTGATTTGTTCATATGCATTCTATGTATCTGTATAAGTTGCTTGCTCGCATTAATGTGGATGTCACACCTCAATATATACAAAGTAGAATATTCTCATTGATTAAAATAAGCAAGTTGTATGTAACAAAGTTGTATATAACGAAGTATATATCAAAGTGAATAACCAACACATATGGCATATTGGTGTTTTATTACATGTATCAGGTTATTTATTTCCCTTTCTTCTCCAGTTGCATAACATTGTTATTACAAGTTTCTAAGTGTTTGGAAAAGCCCATCCTGTTCTAACAGTTTTGTTGTGTTCCCTCTGCAAAACTCAATCTTCTTAGCTTTTTTTTAAATAGCTTTGTTTGATATTCAGGGGGTAGTGGTGATGGTTACTACTATTAACTGCCTTGAATGTTTAGTAATAAGGCAGGATAGATCTAGAAATTAAGTACTTTGACTCTCCTAACACATTCACTTTTTCAAGCAAGATCCTGCTCTCTTAAGAACTAATTTCTTTAGCACTATTCTTTTCCAGGCAAATTAAGTCTATTTAAAAAAAAAAATCAGCAGAATGTAAAGCTGTAACTGGTACTCAAAGTACAACAGGAGGAGCCTTTTGTACATATGACTGGGCATGATAGTTCTACCCTATCAAGGTCGCCGGTTATTACTTTGGAATTTATCAATAGATGCCAGCTATTGAGCAACTTAGGCAGCACAAATTTTATTAGCCTCTGCTTCTGCTGCATAAAATATGGGTACATTATTTGCCAATGCTACTGGAGTGCATTCAACATACATCTTGAATAAAGACTAGTTCCACATTTCATATAAACAGAACAATCTCAAGTAATATGCACTCCAGTATACTCTGTGAGGTCAACAGGACAAGTTAAGAATTCCCAGCATGAAGACAAGCTAGGGACATTTTAATAATACATTACATCCTGCTTAGACAAAATACATTCAGTATTACATAAACAACTCTTGGTTACTTAACTAATCTCAAGACCTGAAAATTCACAAAAATATAGGCCCATTCATATAACCAAATACTAGAATTTCTGCACTTTTTGATGTAGTGGGGTACCTATGTCTAACCATATTCAGCTGATAATAACTGTTCAGTAATGGAATGTTGTTACTTTAGATAACTTTTTTTTCTTCATGAATGGGTACAACCAAATACTATAAAGACACAACAATTATATTCAGTCTATTAAGGCTATGAGAACTAAACACGGAGTTTTCAATAGAGTCTCTTGTAACAGATCTCTGTGTTCGTTTTGCTACACAGACAGGCAAGGACTAGAGGATCCATGGGATTCCTTACAACTCTATTATCCTTTAAAGATATGACTAACCTGGCTATCTTTCCAGGATTTCCAGAGCCTAGAGCTCCCTGCTGTTATACTACAAGTCCCAAAACCCTGGTGCTACAGTTCCAACAACTGGAATGGAGAGGCTAGGCTTCCCTTCATACAAATCCCTTCCTGGTCATTCGGGATTACAGACTGATTAAAAATGGGAAATGACAACATACACAGCTATAGGCAAAAGAGAGGAATGCTGCTCTACTACTCTATTTGCCAGGAAGACACACCTGAAATGCCAAGCAATTTGTTTCCTTCTAATCCCAGAGCAAACCAGAATTCAGATGTGTATGAAGTAAGCCTACAATCCCCTGTATATGTATTTGGCAACATATCCAAATCACTGGAATTTCTAAGTACAATCATATCTGATTAGGTTACATCTTAAACAGCTTTATAAGAACTACCACTACTAAAATACTATGGGCATTCCTGCTCCTTTCTCTGAACTTCTCTTACACAAACAATATCTAAGACCAAATAATAACTTGTAAGCCCAAAGCCTACATTGCCTAAGAATAGACAAGAAGCATGCAGACCACTATTACATATGATATTGGAACATCACAAACTATAAATATGTGTATAATTTATCCTGTTCCACTCTTTCCTTTAACTTTTCAAATGGTAAAGTTAAGGACAGTCAGTTCTGAACATCATCCTCAACCTTCTAACATTGTATTGCAGAGCCATCTAGAAAACTCTGAAAAAGGATGGCCAAGCGGTAGGCCTGATAAGGTCTTAGGAAAGTTCTCAGCATTCAAACTTTGAAGATATTTTGTCCTCTTCTGAAGCTATTTTTGGATTTTGAATGCAACAACTTGGAATACCTACTTATATACTTTATTATGGGGCCACTAGACAACCAATACAATAAAATACAACTCCAAACCACAGCTTACAAAATGGAAAAGCTGGTAATTTCTTATGTAGAAGACTGAAAAATGCCCACTATTTTTGGAATAATAGCTTTAAAAATACTGATTTAAATCAAAACAAGAGCAGAACCTTCATTTAGAAAGATACTTTGGCTGGAATCCAAATGTCGCAATACCCCCTGGAATGAGCCACATTTCAGTGTGAGTTTCACAGTTCTCCCAAGAATTTCATGAAGAAAGTGGTAATCACTGCTTCGATCCATTATTTTATTCTTCAAAGGACCTAGTCTTCACCCTAAATGAGAAACTAAACCAAGACATCTTCTGTTAAATCACCTCTAGAACTTGCAGTGCATACACATCATCCTAGAGAAATGCTACAGTCAAAAAACTGAAAAAAACTAGTAGCTTCAGAAGAAAGCCAGTATACTAAACCAATTTAAATCCAAAGTTCAAGAACCTGGCTTGTTCCAATGCTGATAATTATTTTAATTATTTATTTATGTATTGCAAATTTTATGCCACCTTTCCCAGGTGGTTCACAAACAAATTTGGCTAACACATGGTAATAACATTAACACAATTAAAATATCACTATTTTTTAAAACCATACATTGAGCAACATAAAATCATTAAGAAACATACAAAAATCTAAAGTAGAATACCCACCCCCAACACATTGGTCCCACTGAATAATTATAGTTTCCCAGTTTGGACAAAATGTAAAATAATAGTTAGTAAGAAGCAGTGTGGTGTTCTGGTTTGACTGTTGGACTCAGAGTCTGGGGCCATTTCCACACTAGGCTGTTATAGCGCTATGATTCCACTTTCAACGTCCTACAGAATCCTGGGGTTTGCAGTTTAGGGAGGGGCCGGCTGAAAGTGGAATCATAGCACTATAACAGGCTAGTGCGGAAATGGCCTGGGTGGCCACAGTTCAAATCCCCCACTTAGCCATGGAAACTCCTTGAGTGACTTGGGCAAGTCACTCTGTACTGACTCAAGAACTGTACTGACTCAAGACAATAGCAATAAATCTGAATAAAACTATTAATAAGTCTTGCAAGGAAACTTTAAAATAGCTTCACCATTAGTTAAAGCAAACTCAAAGGCATATAATAACAACAGAGTTAATGATTTGTTTCCAGGGAAGAACTGAACAATGTGGCTGTTTCCAAAGGCTTTCCTATATCTTGTTTAATGGAGCTGATACAGTGAAGGTCTAAATTAGCCAAGTTGTAAAATCCAACTATTTGTGAGTAGCAACAGGTTCAAGCAGAGTCTTTATACAGCAGAAATCACTGTGAGATACTGCTTTTATGAGTATGCGACGGGGATTTTGACTTCTGGTAGGCTAATGGGTAGAAGGTCCTGGCTGCAGCTCTGCACTGAGGAGAGCTTTCATAGCAAAGCACTAACCAGAGGAATCACTAGCTGGAAAAACTCCCCCAGATTAAAAGAGGAAGCAGAGGATCAACATTAGGGTCTGGAATTCCCATTACTTGCATTTACCTTTGAATAAATGCATTTTGAGTGGGAAGAACCAAGAGAGTGACATCTTTTGCTCTTGCCATGCTCAGCTGTTTAGGTCTGAGGATCTAACAGCCCCATACCAGCAACCTGCTTTTTAAAATAAAACTCTTGGATAAACCAAGTTACAAAAGTGCTTCTGATTAAAATGGAACAGAACCTTTCCAGCTACCTTCTTTCTTTCATTTACCACGCAAATGTAATATGTAATGAAATGTAATAGAAAGTAATATTGAGATACTATGCTAGATATGTTAACCTTTGGTAGGAAAAAGTGCCTTTGCCTTATTTTTTTTTCTTTTTTGGGGAGAGGAAGAAGAGAAATGTTAGATATTATATCTGAGGGGCTTTAATCAATTTGATATAATCTGTTCAAACAAAGAATGGAAGTTGATCCTATTCTTTTTCTTTCTTTCTTTTTCCTTTTATCTACCTTTTAAATTTTTAATTCACATGTCTCATGTTTTCTTTATATTATATCATCCTTTTCTCTTTTGTATCTATAGAATATTAGTATTTTTAGAAATTATTAATAAAGATATCTTATACAAAAGTGTGCAATGGAAATAACAAACAACTTGAATTGTTTGTAAATTAATTTCTTCCTTTTATCCATTCTCTTTCTCAAGGTAGGGTGGTGAATTCCCAGACCATGGGTCAAATTTCATCCAATTTAAGGTCAGATTTCTAAAAATGCATTTTTCCCATAGTACACTGAGGAAGCCAGCCTTGACAGTGACTAATACAACTTAAGACAATTTCATCTGAAGTGCTGCTATCTACTGCCCTGCAGTAAGACAGGCAACTAAAATGGGCTTGAGTTACACACAGACAAACGGTCAGCACTTGCTCCTTCCGTTTTTCTTCTATGCAATACAGACAGAATCACACAATGCAGGCAGCTCTGCAACAGAGATTGAATGGCACAAAGCAGGGAAAGGCTATGTGTAACAGACTCTGCTGAAGCTGTAGTTAACACTCACAGGTCAGCATGAAGACAGTAGACCCTGGGCTATTGATAAACTGCTGTTCTACAGCTGAGAAGACATACAAACTGGAATCCCCTTTCTTGCCAAGCAGTGGTGTCTGCATTCATCCCTGAAGGCCCAAGTCTATATAATGCCTCTACCTTCTTCACCAGGGGCAACAGTGCTATTAGCTAGGAGGGGCTTGGAGACTGTGCTGTTCAGAATGAACTCTATTAATATTCCTGTCCTCACCACAGGGCACTGAAATAATAAGAGAAGCACCTTGTTTACCCCCCCCGCAAAAAAAATAAAGGTCTCCCTGTGAGACAGTCTGGTGCTCTCAGTGCTTATATTAGTGACTTAATCAATACAATATATTATGAACTCAGATTGAGTATGTTCATTCTGAAGAAGTCCTCCTACTAGCCATGAAATTAAACATCCCTCTAGGTTAAGACCGACTCATATGATATAGAATGACAACGCAATCTTCAAGACTTTATGTCACAACTCAGGTTTATTTTTCAAAGCTAAACCCCATAGTGCATATCATGTAAAAACTGTTGAAAAAATCATCCTCTTTCAGCCTTTGCAAGGAGCACTGAGCCTGCTCCCCAGCCCTGAAACAGGCTCACCCTACCTATTTTTTGTTCTAGCCCTGCCTACCAACAGCTTTGGTTTCCAAATGTTCCTCCATACATCAGTGGCCTTTTGTAATAAAAGGTTTCTCACACCTACGTTAAAAATTCCAGGCATACGACAATGTGCAAACGCAGTTACATATAATCCACCTCTCACTGGCTAAGCATGAATGCTATAATTTGATGTCAGATACTAAAACATGAGTAAGTTTTCCTCCTTGCCAGATGAAGATGCTAATAAAATCTTTAAAGGGAAAGATGTTTAAAACATGTTGCTAAACACAACTGAAAGTCTACTGTTAAAATGGAAAGAAAGATGACATCTACATTCTTACTGCAGTGTGGGAAGTCAGATTTATCAAGTCTCCTCACTGAATAGAACCAAATGTTTACACGAAACAAGATATCACATAAGACTCTCTTCCCATGAGAACCATTTCTACCACTATCACTACATTCTTGTGCATACATAATTAATAGCCTTGTGTAGTTTCTGCAATCTTAAAGGCAATTGCAGAACAACCTGATCGGACCAGTGTTACCAGTCACCTTACCTCTAGGCATTCATACAAAAAAGTATGACTTTTAGGAATGTCTCTCACTTTAAAGGTTTGCAGTTCCATTACATTCAGTTGTATGCATAATTACACATAATCTTTCAGAACAAGGAGCTACTGAGCACAATAAATCTCTCATTTTTCCCCATTTTTTAAATTTGGGATCTGGCAAATGTCTATGGAAGAATGACCAAACAAGATTTTCGTTCTGATTACCAGCAAGTGCAGTTCACTATCAGACTGGGGAAAGGTAGTAGAGCTCAAGGAAACTGGAAAAATTACTGGTGGTTCACACAATGAAACTGCTTCACCAACTGCTTAAAAGGCTATTCATTTAAACTTCTGTACATCCTTTTTAAAATATATTTAGCTCAACTGTATTTATTATATCCCTAAAATACATGAACCTAAAACAGGTACAATGGTAAGCAACAAAGAATTTCATTTTAAAAATGGATTTAAGATAAACCCTAGTGGCACTGTGCCAAAGGTGTGCAAACAACTCTCAGTCCCAGGAAGCTTACTTCCCTTGCTGCCTAAACAGAAAGAATTCTTCAACTTTAGCACAGTAAGTTGGGTTGGGCTAGAGTTATCAAAGTACGAACTGCTTAACTACAAGAAATAAATCTACTTTATTCCTGTCCAAAAATCAAAAAGACTAGGTTGAAATGAAGGCGGTACAGAATCATAAAACCATAGATTTTCAGAGGAATTCAGATCTACAAGAATAATTACTATGTGAGATTGCATAGTACAGTCAGCACAAGTATGTTATTACTCTAAGCATGTTTACTCACAAGTGAACCTTGTTAAGTTTGTGAGGAATTACTCCCTAGCATAAGCGCTTACAAACGCTGCAGATGCGAACCACTGGGACAGCAATATACCTGATGGGCCAGTCATATGCGTGACAGGAAAGGAAAGGAAAAAGCCATGCTTTCTCAAACTATGGTTAAGGTAGGCAATTCCTGTATTTTGAATAATTTTGAGTTGAGAAGGTTGCCACTTAGGTCAGAAGCCTACAACTTTGAAGAGGGAAAAACAAAGGCCGAGTATCAGTGGCTTTAAACTACAACAAACACCTTTGCGGTTAGAGCACTTGAAAAGAAAACTAAAATTTGCTTTGAAAGCTGAACGACCACCAGGGATATAATCTCCACCATTCTATACGCTCGGTTATAACAAGAGGGACAAAGACCGTTTCACCACCCTTGAGGCGAACCAAAAAAGGGGGGCACAGTTCTAAAAGGCACAAAGCCTATTTCGTCATACAGAAGCTAAATATTAGTTGTACGCAACGATATACAGCTTTTCGGAAGATCCCCAAGAACTCCTCACGGTAACATCCAAATCAGGCTGAAAAACGCACCCTGCGCAGTAAAGCGTTCCTCTGCGCAGGCGCGAAGTGGGTAGGCGGAGCGATCCAGGGCAGTCTGACGTCAAATGGGAGGTGCTGAGGCGTTAAAAGGGAGCGGCGCGCCCCCTGTCAGTTGTAATCTACGCGACCGACGCGGCGCGCGCTCAGCTGGTTAGGCTACCTGCCACCGGCTCTAGGCCAGGGGAAGTCTCGTTGGAGTAGCCTTCAGAAGCTTGTTTGTCGTGAGGCGACCGCGATGGGCTCCCGGGCGTCGACGCTGCTTAGGGACGAGGAGATTGAGGAGATCAAGAAGGAGACGGGCTGTGAGTACCGGAACAGAAACAGTTGTTATTGTCGGGCGAGCTGAACGGCCGGCCTGCTCCCCGGTACCTTCTTTGACGGTCTTGACGCGAACAGGGCGAGGTTTTCGCCATTCCCCGAGAAAGTTGTTTGGGTTCGGTAGGGAGGGAGCGTGGTTGACCCCGTCATTCGCAGAAGTCGAGTTTGGAGCCTCTGCCCGGGGCGCTGGGGCTTCTTTGGTTAAGGGGTTGGTGTTGGTAGCCTGTCGGCTTCTGCGTAGAGGGAGCCGAAGCTTCTTATAAGTACGGGAAGGAAGGGACTTCAGTCGGTGCCGACTGCCCTCTTACAGGATCTGGCGGGCCGTTTGGCTCGTGCCGAATGTCCCCCTTCGACGCATCTCCCGAAGGCAGAGGAGCCGCCTATCCTGTTGCCTCTGGTCACCGTCTTCGGCCACGTGACGCCAGAGGTCTTGTTCCCCAACGCAGCCCGAAGGCGTGTCCCTGCTCCGCATCCAGAGGCACCTTTTCTCCTTCAGGTGCCTTCCTGCCAGATCCTGTGACCTTCTCTTAGAAGCACGGTGGTGTAGAGTCAGCAGTCCAGTTACTGACCTCAGCGTTTTTTTGGTGTAGAATGCTCCTGACTGTGGACTGATTTGAGGGGGATTTTTTTTCCTAAATGTAGGGAGTGTCTTTTTGGTTCTGTTACCCATTTTTAAATATACTGCCTTGGAAGAGCATACTGAGACAGGTTAATGATGTATGACAGTTATAGGTAAAGTTTTCTTTGGTGAATTGTCAGAACTGTAAGAGCTATTGGTATGTGCCCTTTGGAGGTGAAGATACAGGACCTGGGAGGGTTAGTAAGCATTTTAATGCGATTCTAACTTGTGTTTATGTAATTTTTATGTTGCTTATGGTAAATAATTGCAAGTGTGAATAAATCAATAATATGCCCACTCCTCTGGTTGCTGCCTGTGGCAATGAAATAAAAAGGGAAAAGAATTTCAGATATGTGTTCCCTTAGTTAATAATACTACACTTGACTCATATGTAGTTATTCAGAGCAGGCAGTGCCCCTGTTTAAGCCTTTCTGTCTCCTGTATTTCTAAATGATATCAAAAGCATTGCTTGTCACATCCTGAAATTAACATGTTGACTTCATGTTTCATCAAGCCTTTAAAATTTCCACTCAGTCGTATACCATATAGTCACAAAGCCTGATAATACAATCCTATGCAGGTCTGCTTAAAGAGATGAATCTGCAAAATCTGATGCTTACTCACAGAAAAATGTATGTCAATGAAATAATTATATGTTCTTTCTATGCTTGCTTCTCCTTCCCCTCCCTTAGTTCCTGCCTTGAACATCTATAAGTTGTAAATATCTCCAGATAGGGTCCTGTTCTCTTGGTAGTCTAAAAAGTGTTAAGCAAATAGATGGTACATTATTTATAAATTAACTAATATAATACCTGGTATTCTGCTGCTAAGTCCCACACAGAGTATGCCCTTTTAGTCAACTAATGAATGGCGAGCCAACATGTAGGTAAATCCCATTCATTCTAGTCAGGACTAACAACAAGGTTTAGGCCAATGCCTCTTTGCATACCTTGAAATATTTGATGTATAAGTTAACAAAGCAGTGTATGTTTGTGCCCTACCTCCTCACATAGTTGTGGATAAACTTTGTGGTGTTGCTTTGTTTATTTAGTGCCTTTTGAGGGTAAAATATGTTGCAGCTTTCATCTTGTTATGAGGTGGAACAAGCTAATAAGATGGTTGTAATTCTTGTATACATATGGAGACCTGTTTGCCTAAGACTGCATGATGGCTCAATGGCTGAATTGAAGCCTTTATATGAACAATTAAATAGCCAAACAATGCCTGCAGTAACAGCCAAATATGATGTTGGGTTATTGGAGGCTGACTACAAAAGTCTAGTGATTTTTGTCCTGTCCTAGTTGTATTTTCAAAGTCCAGTTATTGCTTTGATTTAAGAACAATTGGAAGAGCTTAGATCACTGTTTCCAGAGTTATGGAAGCCCATGGACTGAATATGGGTACAGTAGCACCATTCTGTTTGCATTACCTGGCATGTTGTCCCCATTGGAGGTAACATCTAACCATCAATGATGATAGCTTATCTATGCATACAGAGGTTCTTTTTTGTATTATGGGGCTGTTTTGCCTGAAGCAATAGGAAACTTTAAAAATGTCAGCAGTCAGACAAGGCAGCCCTTTTTTTTAAATTAACAGCAACTTGTAGTTCTTTGTGAAGGAGGTGATAGTCTCTGAACTAAAGGATTCTTGCATGATTGCTTTCAAGTTTTGCCAGTTGCTTAACTGCAGTGAAAGAAGCTAAAAATATACTTAATGGTTTCCTGGAATTACTTTGCGTGTGTAAGCAACTACTGTAGTTACCATAGGGATATTATGTCAGTGCAGATAGGAGGTTGACTGATAACAGCCTTTGCGTACTTGGTCTTTCAAAAAAGCTTTTAGCAAAACTCCTCTCCAGCAAATCTGGGGTAAAATAGACTGTAATGGGCTAAGAGAAAGGGTTGTCTTTTTAAACTGGTAAACTACCCTTCTGTGGTGGTGGGATTGCATTCTCCTGTGAGGCAAGAGGCTATGCTGACAGTAGCAGTGCTGCTGGTAGGGCCTCTTGTGTAAGATAGACTTTTGCTAAGAAGCCTGAGCAAATGTGCCAAACAGCTACTGGGCAGCACTGGTTGGGAAAGTGACACTGGTGGACAGTCTCTGAGGCAACGGCAGTGGCACCATAATTTACTAGTACTGTGCAGAAGGAGTTACAGTAAACCCCTTTTGAGTGTCTTTTGCCGTGAAAGCCCTATGATGAGAGAATCCAAAATGAAACAAAAGATAGTGCCAGAAGAGGAGACTCCCAGGTTGGAATGCACTTAACAAGCTACTGAGGACTAGTACAAGTAGTACTGTGGCTAATGATACAACTGGACTCAGCCCAAGAGGAGATTCAGCTGTTGAAATACTCAGAGGTGAAAGGGAAGTCTGAAGCTGCACAATACATATTGTTAGGATCATGAGATGAGAGAAGCAGGGGAATTAGACATCATAAAACAAGGCATAATAAAAAAAAAGTGAGACATATAAACATTGCAGTACTTGAGAGAGCTAAAATGGACAGGGGTGGGACATTCTGAGTCTGATGATTACTCAGTGTTTTACTCAAGAAATGAAAATCCAAGAAGAAATAAGGTAGCATTAATAGTTGGGAGAGATGTAGCAAAAGTAGTCAAGGGATATAATGTAAAGTCTGACCAAATAATGCCAATAAGATTTCAGGGACAACACATGAAGATAGCTATAATTTAAGTTTATGCTCCAACTACAGAGGCAGAAGAAGAAAGGAAAGATTCTATGCAGGACTGTAGGAGAAAATTGACCACACACCAAAAAGGGACTTTTTGTGAATCATAGATAATTGGAATGCAAAAACAGAGCTTAATTGAAAACTGAAGGGCTGTTTAGACTAGGATCAAGAAATGAAGCAGGAGAGCAGCTGACCAAATTTTGGGAGGGCAACAGTTTGTTCATTGCAAGTGGATTCTTCAAGCATCGAAGAAGTGACTGTATACCCAAACATCACCTGATGCTCGATATAGAAATCAAACAGACTACATAATTAGAAAATGCAATAAGATCAGGAACAGATTGTGGCACCAACCATGAACTGCTGATATCAAAAGTTAGAGTAGAGCTGAAGAAGATCCAACCAACCATTGTGCCAAAATATAATCTGAAGAACATCCCTGTAGAATTTCAAAATAAGGTGAAAATAGACTTGCATTATTTATCCTAATTGACCTGGTACCAGGATAACTCTGAACTGAAGCCAAGGACATTGTCAGGGAGGAATGCAAAAGCACACTGGACAGTGAAGAAAGCTGATATGAAGAAAGTCAACTCATCTGAAACTTGGTGCTGGAAAAGAGTTCTACAGATACCATGGAGAGTTAAAAAGACAAAACAAAGGGGGAGTCCTAGACCAAATCAAGCCTGAATTCTTCCTAGAAGCCAAGAAGACCTAAACTGAGACTGCCATAGGTTGGCCATATCGTGAGAAGACACAACTTACTAGAAAAGTCAATAATTCTTAGTAAGGTAGAAGTCAGTAGGAAAAGAGGAAGACTGTGTTACAGATCAGTGGACTCAGTCAAGGAAGACATGGCTTTGAGTCTGCAAGATCTGAGCAGGGCTATTGATGTTTGGGTGACTTGGAGGTCTTTCATAGGGTTGCCATAAGTCAAACTCAACTTGACAGCAGTTAAAAACAACAACCAAACAAGTTAAAAAAACCAGAAGCGTGGGGATAAATGGATACTCATCACAACAGAAGGAGAAGCAGGTTCATCCAAGCATCTATACTCATACCATTGCTTTCTGGTCCCTGATGTGGAGGTGGAAGATAAGCAAAGAGACGACCAAGTTTCTGGCTGACAAAGATTATAAGGTTAATTAAAGCAAAAGAATTGTGAAAAACTGGCAACAAAGTAGCAAATGCAGTTTGCTGTAAAGATGTTTAAGTGATGCCCATTGGATCAACAAATTCTAACTTCATTTACTTACTAAGAGGTCCTGGCTGATGATGACTGATCAGAAAACAGATATTGAAGATATGATGGAAACTTGGTGAAGTCATTGACCAAATGTATGGCTGCTATGAAAAAAGCAAATTCCCTGTTAGAGATCAGTAGGAAGGGAATGAAGGCTGCTAATCTCTCTCTGCATATTCAGAGTGAGCATCCATAGCACAATGGTAAAACGTATGCTTGTTTCCAGAAAGGCCAAGGTTCAGTCCTTGGCATTCCCATCTATGGTGGGAAAAGAATCCTGCCTAAAATCCTGGAGAGCTGGCAGCCTGCCTTGATAAAGTGTAACACAGCTTCCTCTTTTGCTGTAGAATACTGTGAACAGTTTGCTCACTGAACTGCAAAAAGAATATTGTAGGGCTGGAGAAAATGTAGAGAAAATGGAGGTGAAACAACCTTCCTATAAGGAGCTATGACAGTTTTGGACTTCTTTAGTTTACAAAAAAGGCAAATAAAGGAAAACTTAATAGATGTGTGTGATTATGCATGATAAAAAGGAAGTGACCAGAGAAGTTTTCTTCCCTTCACAACACAATCCTCTGAGCCATACTTAGAAGCTGAATAATGGGAGATTCAGGACAGATAAAAGAAGTACTTCTTTACCTGGTAGCATTTGTCTCCTTTTGTGATGGCTGCCAGCATAGACAGCTTTTAAAAGAAAATCAGATAAATTCATGGAAAATTCGAGGTGTATACAGTAATAGTTGTAATCTAATGTAGACATCCTATTCCCACACCAGCATTTTAGTCCAAAATGTAAAGGCTTTTAAAATGAACTAAAATAATTTATTTTCTGACAAGAAGTAGAAAGCTGTTCCTGAAGAGTATTAATTACAAGATTATAAAGCCATTTTTTTCAGTAAATTAATAATCCCCTGAACATTTAAGATATAGCTTAGAAAGTGAGAATTGTGAAATTGGCACAATATAATCTAAAATGGAAGAGATCAGTATCAATTAGAATATATGACTGCAGTTATAGCAGAATGAACCATTTAAGAAAAAATGCTGGTAACATTCTGGAAGAGAACAATGTGCATTCCAGCTAGTAGTGACACAATCCTTCATTTTAAAAATAGAGTACTTCTGTCATATTCATCATGCTGATGTTTATATTATGTACTCATGTACTCATATGTGAGGTGTCTGCCTAATACTTTCAGCAGAGAAGCATTATAATGTATCTGTAGAGACCAAGGCAAAACTTTGTTTTTATAAACGTGGGATTACAATTACAGTTCAATAATGGTTTGTTTATTTTATTGAAGTGCATCCTTCATCTAATATCAAAAACACCACTGTTGTCTCTAACCTCATTTACAAAATGGGCCAGGTGGTAGTTATAATAAGAGCTGCATAACACATAGGGAACGGGATGGTACAATGATGGTGTTTTTTTTCAACCCAGTTATATTCTGGGAATCATGAGATGGCAGGTATTTAGTGCAATTTGTTTTGCTTTTTGTTGTATCCTAAGTTATTGAGCTAGTCTACTTATGCAGAAAAGTTAATATGCAACTATACAAAATTCAGAATAAAAGTAATAATTGTGGCTATATATGTATCAATTTGTGTATCAATTGAAGTTAAGTATAAATGTATGTATGATATATGTGAACAATTACAGCATGTGGTCAAAATAGTTTTCCTATATGGAAAAAAAGCCACTGTACTTGAACTTTGACATGTAAGTTGCATGCTCCTACTGGAGGAACAGCCATTATATTGTCCAGATAACATTTGTCAACAATTAAGCTTCTGATAAGAATCCTTATGTTCCTCTGTGAACAACATGAGAATATGGTTTAAGGGAAAAAAAACTTCATTCTTGCTGGATGTTAGGGAACACAAGCACCCTTCTCCATAACAGGCACAGCAGGCTGACAAATGAGGGCTTAAAAGATCTTGGTGAAAGAAATTTTTTGCTACCCTTTTAAGAAGCTAGTATTTTTTTTTTCAGCTTGATACTTTCTGACTTTTTATTCAAAAGTATGATTCTCTGTAATACTTTTTTAAATATGTAATTTAGTTATTTTAGATCCATACTCAAAACGCATCATTTCCAGGAAGGCTTGGGCTGGGTAGTGCAGTGACCTGCCTCAAATAAATCTTCAGCCAAAAGCCTTACCTCAGTCCATACTCCTTCCTCTTTGTCCCCTGTGCTGAGCTTTAGTTTGTAAGTTCATTGGGGTAGGTAACTGTCCTCCTGTACTCAATAAAGCCTCATTTACATTCATGATAGTACAGTTTTTAAATAAAATGTTTGGTTAATTTAAAATCATCTTAGTAGTTAAATCTCTTTGCTATGTATTAGCGAAGCTAAAATAATATCTTACTAACTGTTCATTCCCATTTAAATTTTCTTTGTAAAAATTTGCTACAGTTTAATACAACTACTGTGATCATGGAACAGAACTGGAACACAGCAATATTTTATGGTTAGAAGAATCCCATAAAATGGTGGTCAAGCTCTGAAGGTCCAGGTCCAATTTTCACCACAAGAATCTCCTGCAAGCTACATCAGCCTCCCCAAAAAGAGACAGACAGAAAGAAAGAAAAAGAAAAAAGTCTACTTCTGGTTTTGTAAATTCTCTGATAGGAGCACTTTGGAGGCAATAGAAGCGTGAGGGGTTTTGGAATGGTTTGAGAAAAAAACTGGATATGCAAAAACAACTTTGAAGGCCTGATGTGAATTGCAGGTTAGATGATTCCTACCCCTGCCCTAAAGGAAAGTCTGAAGACTAGAACACCAGTAAAGATAGAGACTACAATGGTCACAGGTGAAATAGGGAGTGAGGAGTTTGTTGTCATATCTCAGCAAATATGTCTGTCTGCTTTTCCAGAAAGAAAGCAAGATAGTTTCTGGATAGCAACTGTGGCATGTGCCTTGGCTGAAAACAGAAAGAAGACTAGTGTGCTCAAAATATGTTAAAATGATATTTTTTTTAAAAAAAAAGGGCAGCATAAACTTATATCAAATCTTCATTGTTGCATTTACTGATGACACTGTATGATTTGGGATGGCTAAAACAGAGAAGGACAGAAAAAGTTCTGAAAGCCTTTTTTTAAACTATGAGAACAAGCATTAAAATGGCAAATGTGATTTAGCAGAAGTGAGTAATTCTAAAGAGTGTGCAGCACACAACACATCCTCGTTTACAATAAGTGAAGATGGGATCTTTAGTGGTGACTGGTGAGGAAAGGGGTCTTGATATTGTGGTGAATAGCGAGGTGAATTTGTAATTCAAGTATGCTGCTGCCATAAGAAGGTCAAGTTCCATGATTTGGGGGATCATTAGGAAAAAAGCAAATATAAAACAGACAATATCATAGGATCTTTTTATAAGTATGTGCTATGACCACACTTGGAATACTATATACAGTTCTGGTTCTGGTTACTGCATCTTAAAAAAGTACGTTTTAGGAAAGAGTGCTGTAACATTTGTTAAAAGATGGTTGCCTCTGTCTAATCTCCTGAATTCCACCACTGGGTAATTAAACAAAGGAACAATTAAACCACTTGTACTTAAAAAAAAAAAAAAAAGTCAATAAAGCCAGTGCGGTGAGCCAGCTTAGTTTAAAATAATTTAAAATGCAATACATAATTGAAAATAATCCAAAGGGATAGCATGAAAACTATGATTTTACTACTCAGATGTAAGGCATGGGGGCTATTTTCTTCATGCCTTCTTCCCTTCCTTGACACAAATGACTGAGATGTAAGGGGAAAAAACATTATTATTGACTTCTAGAAAAACAAAATGTAATGCTAGATATTACTGCTAATACATTGTTGAGTTCTTTTAAAGCAGCTGTATGAGTTGGGGGCATTAAACATGCACGACGAAGTGCAAATCACAGGCTGTTGAAGAACAGTCTTTTTTAAGTAGTAGAAGTTTAGAAGCACATCATAAGAGATTTGACAGACCAGATATTTTACATGAGTTATCACCAAAACAAAAAGTGTGGAATTATAGGTTTTAAATGTGAATAAAATTGCCTCCAATCTGCAATATGTGAATCAGAAATATAAGAATTCAGAAATAAAAAATCCAAATTACTATCAAATCATATTAGACAAAATTAATATTATTTCAATTAGAAATAAGATTTGTGGTAAAATTTACCATAATAAAATCAATTAATTGTTCAAAAAGAATTTTTAAAAATTTGTTTATATCACTTCTAAACCAAGTGAATTTTTTATTAAATTTTTTAAAAAATCGAATCTGTCAAAAACTATTGCATGACCACAAACTCCATATTATTAATTTGATAACCCCAATGTGGTAATTAAAAAGCTGAATTTAAACACAACCCTAGGTTGGATCGTTTCAGCAGAAATTTCTATAATGTGTATGAAGAACAAGTTTTTGTTCTCTATAGCCTTGTATCTTTTTAATTTTGTTGTAACTGGGAAAACTTTTCCTTTTCCATTGGAAATGAATACTGTGAAAAAATATTTTCCCCAGAGTGTTCCATATAATTAATGTCAAAACATCACAAAGAGTGTTCCCCCATTTCCTGGTGACAGACACTAATTCAGATAGAGAATTGCTTAAACCTGTAGCTTACAATTGTAGACAGCTGTCTTATGCAAGCTGCCTGCAAGAAAGAACTGCAGTTTGCCTGTTTGTTAAACATCTTGCTGGTGCCCAAATAAGGAGGGACATACTCTTGGTATAGTCCAAGAAAAAGAAGTAGGGCAAATTCCAGCATGGATTATGAAAGTTATCAGTATGCTGATGAAATAACAATGTACAAACTTAAGCACTGGTTTATCCATGATTTCAAAACTGGAAAATAAACATAGTCTAATTATATGCCTCAACAGGGAGATCACAAGCCTAACCGTGTGTGGATAATGGAAAGTTTTGCTTGTAGGGGAGTGATGTTTTTATGCTACTTCAATTAAGATATAAGTTATGTAAGGGTTTTGCATACTCAGGGCTCTGACTCCTGATCATAATCAGATGAACCTTAACTTTAGCCATTTCCACTCTACACTGTTACAGTGCTATTATTCTACTTTCAACATCCTGTGGAACTCTGGGGTTTGTAGTTTCCTGAAGCCAAAGAGCTCTCTGACTAAGAATTCTAAATGCCCACTCTAAATTGCAAACCCTAGGATTCCACAGGATGCTGGAAAGTGGAATAACAGCACTATAACGGTGCAGTGCAGAAATGGCCTGTGGTTCCTGTAGAGAGGCTTAATTGTTGCTTCTCAATTTAAACTGTGTTTCTTTCCTTCAGTTTCTCACAGCCAGATTACTCGGCTGTACAGTCGGTTTACCAGCTTGGACAAAGGAGAGAATGGCACTCTTAGGTAAGTAATCTTAACTCAGCATTTGTGTTGACTTATCACTGGAGAATATAACCTCTGCCCAGTTTCCCCAGAGTTATCGCGGGTGGTTCCAGGGAGTCCTTTGTTCTTATCCCAAAAAAGAGCTTTTGGTACACTTGGGGTTGTAGCATGGAGAAGGAACCAAGGAATTTATCTTGTATGAGAGCTACATAAGATAATAATTTTATTATTTGTATTTAAAATAGAATCACGGTTTGTTAGCTCAGAATTTAATAAATCTAAATGGTTAATGTGATTTATTAATGTGAAAGCTAAGCTGTATATTTCAGACAACTACATATAACTGTATAGTTATTTAAGATTCTTTTGTCTTGACTTTCAATAAAAGCTTTAAAGGTCGCAGTATACCATGTTACCTTTGGTTCAAGGAAAAGTTGTTTGGATGGTGGAGCTGAAAACTGAAAGTAGAGAAACTGTGTTATGGTGGCATATAACATTTCCTTGTTTCAAATCTCAATTTCCTCCATTTCCCTGCTCCAGAACTCTCATAACCTCCTCTTGTCCTCTCTAGCAACAACTGTCTGTCCTTAAACCACATTCCAAATCAGATTTTGTATTTAAAAAATGCTTCAGAGTGCAAATAGACACATAACATGTAGAAACAAGTGGATTTTGAGGCAGATACTCCTATGGTATAGTGTTTTGCAGACAAGATCCCATTTCATCAGACATTTATCTGAGAGGCCAAGGTCCTTTAGGTTTCTTAGCCAGCGTAACTATGCTGGTAGGCAAAAAGATAGCAGCAGTCCATTTCCAAATGCCTAGGTTGCAGGGAGGCTCCGTTGGAGCTAAAGGCTCTTTGGGAGGAGGGGCTTAAAATACTGTTTGTGCCATGGAACAGGCAATTTTACTAAGCCACCTCTCCGAAGCTGTCTTTAGCTTTGTTGATCCTCTTCTGGAAGCTGGGCATTGGAGAACAGGCTAGTCAGACCCAGTAGCAACTTCCTGAGGCCACACTATCATTTCCTCCTTGTGCAAGTAGGGAGAAAGTACCCTACACTAGCATAATAGACCATTATGTGAGTATGATGTGCAAACATATTTCTGCTCTTAGCCTTTATAGTGCTACAAGACTTTGTTCTTGTTACAAAAGATTAATGTCACTATTGTTGTTGTGTGTATTCAAGCCATTTCCAACTTACGGTGACCCTAAGATGAACTGGTCTCAGGGTTTTCTGGGGCTGAGAGTGTGTGATGCGTCCAAGGTCACCCAGTTGGTTTCCATAGCTGAGCAACGAATCAAACCCTGGTCTCCAGGGTTGTAATCCAATGCTCGAACCACCATACCAGTATTTTCACATGTATATTATGCTTGAGTTGTTTTCTCTGTTGACTCATTGAGATCAGTTTAGACAAGAGAATGCTTAAAGAATTAATTTATATTAATCCTGGAACTCAAAAATCACTAAGGTGGAGCTAGTGTTTGGGTTGGTGAGTTCAGCTTCCTTGCTTTGGCTGTGAATCTTCTTGGGCAAATTGCTACTTCTCAGCTTACTGAGAAGAGTGACTCAAGAGTGACTGAAAAGACTAAAAATATGATTACTTGCCATCTCCTTGGAGAGTCCAAAATTGACTTGGAGCATGCTCCTTTCTATGCCTTTTCTCTCTTTAGTCAGAGATTAGGCACAGGAGGGGAGCCTGCTCTAAAGCAATTTTCAAATCTCTTCCATGGGAAGAGTGCAATAATAATGTCAAAACAAAATAACGATTTATCAAAATTTAATTTGTATGTATTTACCAATTTTAAGCTTAGCATATTGACAAATCTGCATTTTAATCCTACACAGTATATTTCTCATGTAACTGCAGTTTAGTTATTCTCTAACTGAGCTTGAGTGAGAGGATTATACCTTGTGGAGCCTTTGAGAATTAGTATAGCCTTAGGTGCCACATAGTTCACTAATCAAGGCAGAAAAGCAAGAAAATCTGGAAACCTTAATTCTTTCTTTTAAAGGCAAATACCTCTAATGATTGCAGTGCATATTACATTATTATGTTTGTTAGTGTCAAAGGACGAGACTGAGGCAGGTTGACATGCCTCCCCTCAGAACAGACTTTTTTTTCTTACCACTTTCCTCTTTAAATCATAACACTTAATCCAATAAAAAAATTGATGGAAAATGTGATCTGAGAGCAGCGTTGCAAGTAATGCTATATTAGGAATGTTGGAGATTTTTGAGCAAGCTAATTTCAGGCAATCCTAATTCACACTTACTAGTTGTTTTGTGTCCTCAAATCATTTCCAACTTATGGTAACCCTAAGGCTAACCTTTCACAGGTTTTCTTGGCAAGATTTGTTCAGAAAGGTTTACATTGTGTTCTTCTGTGGCTGAGAGTGTGTGACATGCCCAAGGTCACCCTGTGGTTTTTCATGGTTGAGCAGAGATTTGAACCCTGGTCTCTCAGAGCACTGGTCCAACACTTAAGCGACTGAACCATGGTGGCTTTCAACACTTTCTAGAGTAACATGGAAATCAGATCAGAATGCATATGTTGGTTTGCACACTTCTCTGTATTTTGTTATACAGTTCTAAGCTTGGAAAAGTATACAGAAGTATTTACAGAGAGAGCTAAGGATGAAGCACGGGGGAATACATAACACTATTCCAATGAATACCTGTTTTTTAAGCCTTTCTTTGTGGTCTAGTCTGAGAATGTTTTGGTACAGGGTAGCATATAACCACAATAAAAGACATTAAAACAAAAAGTAAACAAGGAGAGTAAAGCTTAAATGACTTGTGTAAAACCTAGTAACATAAACAGGTGATCCATATTTATACTGTGCAACATGTTTATGGAAAATGGCAGGCGTTATCACTTCTTGTATCTTACATCTTGAAAACTGTGTTAAGATCCTAACAGTACATGTTGCCCTGTGGAACAGAATTGCTGCCAGAACAGATTCTGCTTCTCCCCTTTGCCTTCCACATACCCCCCCCCGCCTGTGCCACTTGTTATGGGCAGTTGGAATGTATGCATGGGAAGGAGGAAAAGAAGGAGCCCCATTACATTAGTGGAAGTCTAATTGTGTACTGCTGGATGTACTCATAACTTTTAATTAAATGCTCTTGGTCACCAATGACATGATGAAAATTGATTGAGTTGGACTGAGAGCATTCAGATTTAGGTGTGTATAACGGCTAACAGAAGGGGACCTCCCTCCTCCTCCCCCCACCTCCTCATAGCCAGTTGTACATAAAAGTTAAGGACCCTGACAAAAGAGTGAGCTATATGCACAGGGAAGAGAGGTTCCCCAGAACAGCACAGATGTACCATTTATCAGCAGAACCTGTTAACAGAAGGCAGATCTTACATCCAACAAATTGCATTAATCCGTTATTTCTGTACAAAATCTGTCCCTTGTCATTTGTTGGAGAATGTGAGTTTTAGATAATGTTACCATATATAAAAATGAATTAGAGTTGAGCCTTGGGGATGTTTAGCCTGGAGTATTAGTCTGCAGAAGAGAAGTTTAAGAGGGGACACGATAGCCATGTTTAAATATTTGAAGGAATTTCATATCGAAGAGCGAATGGGCTTGTTTTTCACTGCCCCAGAAACTAGGACAAGGAGCAGTGGATTCAAACTACAGGACAAGAGATTCCACATGAACCTCAGAAGGAACTTCCTGATGGTCAGAACTGTTCAGCAGTCGAGTACGCTGCCTCAAAGTGTGGTGGAGTCTCCTTCTTTGGAGATTTTTAAACAGAGGTTGGATGATCATCTGTTGGAGTACTTTGATGTGTGTTCCTGCATGGGAAGGTGTTGGACTGGATGGCCCCTGTGGTCTCGTCCAACTCTATGACTATGATTCTGTGATTAAGTTGGCCCTCCATATCCATGGATTCAACCGTCTATGGCTTGAAAATACTTTATATAAAAAAATCCACAGAGCAAAGCTTGATTATTATTTTTTTTGCCATTTTTTATAAGGAATGCCATTTTATTATGCCACTATATATTATGGGACATGAGTATCCATGGGGAGGTCCTAGCAGATACTAAGGGCCCACTACTTATATTTTTATATATATATATTCATTTGTATGCATAATATTATTTCAAAAATTAGGAAAGTTTTTGGACCAGAAATAGATGCTTGAAAAATTGCCGTAGTGCCTTCATGTTAATTCAGAACAGAGGCAAAAGTGTGAGGTGACTGTTTAAATGTAACTTTATTTTGATGTAGAATTTTCCACTACAGTGAACATGGGGAGAACATAGCTTGAAAGTGTTAAGGAAAACATCAAACACATCCAGTTTAGTCAAGGTGCCCAGAATACAAAAACTCAAATCATCATGCTAGTATGGCTGTTTTTTGTTGTTGTTTTTAAGGACATTTAAGGATGCTCATATGTCTATGGGTAGATAACCAGTTCAATACAAACAATAAATGAAAGCAAAAGATTACAAATTACATAGATAATTTGAATGAAGTTCTGTAATGAGTAGTGCCTCTAGTACGCAGGTTGCTCAACATTTGTCCAAACTGTTCAGTGTTCTGTTGTGGGAAGGTGGGGCTTACTTTCTTGTATTTTGAAAAGAATACAGCTGTACTAACCTGTGCTAAAAATGTCCTTGTCAATTGTCCTTTGCTTTCCCTTACTTGTTATGTGAGTTCTTTGGTCTGTGAAATGTCCCGTATTAGTTTACCTAAAGATAATTGATAGTTACAGTACCTGCAATGTGCCTAAATTCTTTCTGTCTGGTTGTTACCAGTATTTAAATCTTTGGAATTCATAAAAATGCTTGACTAGTTTTGAACTCAAAATAGTAGTTTGGCACACAACTACTGTTATTTCAGCTTTCCCTGGAAATTTCTCTACCAGCAGCCAGGTACACTATATTGGTCATATGAACATAGGTACACGTTTTCCTGCATACATTAGAATGTGTTCCTGATGTGCACAGTTCTAATTGGTGAAAAATATCACCTGTGAATCAGTTTTCCCTTGTTTTCTAAAACTGGTTTCATGGGTTTCTTTTGCCAAATGGAGGACAAAACTACATGAAAATTTGCAATCAGGTGCTTTTCCCACAACTCCTTCACTTCTTCAAGTGGAGTCATAGTAATACCAAGAGGAGCTTATATGTGAAACCAGCCTTGTGGATTGTTCATATGACTTCAACATGATTCTTTTTAATGTGCTGAAAACTTTGGAGGCATGTTTTAAGAAGACAGGCTTGGAAATATAATGCCTCTGATAGTCATCTGATGGGACTGTTTTCACGTTCAAAATGTTGCTGGCTTTGCAATATATTGTGTGGATGCAGTAGATTCTGGTAAAGGGCTTACTAAATAAGAAATAATTGCTTATCTAGTCCACATAGACTTCTTCACTATGGAGTTTTCAGTTTCCCTATTCTGTCTATGTTTCCTGTTGTCTATTTCAGCTCTCAATACTGTACATCTGTTTTCTATTTCTTCCTATATTGCCTGTCATTGCCCTTAGCTTTTCCTCATGGACTCTGTGCAAGTGTTTTTCATTTTAAAAATAGCTATTCTTGTTCAATTAAGTCCCATACACTATAGACACTTACCTAATTTGTTAAAAGATGTGGGATATGGTGGAATGTTCTTCACCATCTAGAATTCTGGCATGCTTCAGTTCCTGTTTCCCTCTTCCCTGTTATTTCACCTACCTTAACTTATTTTGCACACTGCATGGTATACAAATACATTGCTGCAGCTACTTATTTTGTCTTTATTCTTACATTAAACCTGTGAGCCACATATTGAGAGAAAGGGGCATGCATGTATTAGACCCAAGACAGTGTCTGTTAGACTGAAATAAAAATGCAACTCCGGTGCAGGCATCAGCTAATATTGTGGAACATTTGTTTCTGTACAGAAATTATAAGAGATGGATCTCTTGCTAAACATGCTCCACTTTGTAGAAATACGCTACCGTATCTGCGGAATTTGACAGAGTGACTGTGTATCAGATATATGGATCTCATTTATTTATAATTAATGTATCTAAAAATATGCAAGCATTCCTTAGGAGGACATAGAGCCTACTAGATAGCTTGCTATGGCATGTGAACAAAAGGGAAGCAACAATTTCCTGTAAGTTCCAGCCTAAGCCAGGTGAACTAGGTTTTGCTAAGGTAGGAACTGAGTAAATATATTAGAGCACAGATTGTTTCTTGGTGTTCATTTACTTTTATGACTTCTGCAGATTTTCCATTTAGCATTCTTAGTGGATAATGTTCCTCTGTGAGCAAAATGGCACGTTTAAATGCAGGTAACAGTGGCAGCAAAAAGATTTTGAAGGTGTAGTTACATTTAGTTAATTTTTAATCTCAAGTCTGGCCATAAAATATAAATTTAGAGGTGAATATCTGCATTTAAATCTCAGCAGCTGAATCTTAACAAATAGGGAAAGAGTGTGAAAGAGTCTTGTAGTAGCTTTGAAACTGAGAGAACGAAGTTGGTAGCATAGCCTTTCATAACACATTGGTGGTGTAATTGTTCTGAGAAATGCTGGGGGCTTGTCATTCATGACATGTAAAATGTGCCAAAGGAGAATTAGGCTATTTGAAGGACAGGGGCACAGGCTGCTCTTTCCCTGTTGCTATTTTTATTATTCAAACCTCTCCCTAGAAACTAGTGTTTTTCCCCTGCTGGGCAAAAACCATCTTAAAGTTGTGTAAACTGGAGAAACTATCGTAGGTAAAAAGGTTCTTCTCAAATTGGTGCAGAGGAACAGCCTGCGGCAATGTAGATTAACCCCTCCTGCCTCTAGTCCTGTGATTCATGTGAGTCACGTGATCTTTACTAGAACTTTCTAACTGGCGTCCCTGCCCTTCCCTTTACACAGTGCCTTTGCCACAGTCAAACATTTTTGCTTCTCTTCTTCCTTTCTCTGTTTCTGGCTGCATTAATTCACCCCTTTGTTTTCTCCTTTTGCATATTTGCTTCTTAATTCTAGTAATAATAATGTCCTCCTATCTTACTCTTCCCTGATTCAAAACTCCTGAGGGAGTTAGGAAGAGCAGACAAATCAGTGACTACCTACTCCTACACAGCTGTTGGGAGCCAGCAAACAGCCAGACCTAACAAGAGTCTCAGATGACTGCTGAATGGTATATCTCTGAGTCTGCAGAGACAGAACTGAGTAAAATACCCTCTGAAATACTGAATTAGAAGGTTGAGGGGGCTGTTCTTAAAGGAAGTGAGGAAAAGGACAGTAAGATCCTTTCGCTGTACACTTCTTAACAGCTATTGGGAGCTAGCAGAAAGGCATACTTTAAGTAGATTAATATCTATGGTAAACCATTCCCTCCCTAGCACTTAAGTTCTGATCTAAGCTGTGCCCCAATTCGCCAACTCCTTTCAATTTTTTTTTTTTTTTTTGCTTAAAGTGTTTTTAAGCAAAATAAACGTTAATTGGCTTCTTGATATCCCTTTTACTCTGGGATGCTATTGTTGACCTGGCTTTGAATATCAGCTTACATCAGAACCACTAAAAGCAAAAATGACCTAATAGGCTACAAGAAATTTCAGATACTCCATAGTGAATTTGTTTATTTAATATAATTTATTGACTAAATTTATATAACTGTACCATAACATAAGTTTATTACAGCATTAAGACAAAACTAAAGACAAAATTCTGACACAGAAGAGATCATAAATATAATGCCAAGCAAATGTTTCTGAGAACGCTTTTCCATAACTGGAATGTGACTACAGAAAAAGGCCTCTCTTTGTCCATAAACTACCTCATTTCATTTGGCAGGGGAACATAGAGCAGGACCTCTGAAGGGGATCATAAGATTTGGATAGGTACCTATGGGACATAATGGTTGTTCTGGTAACTTGTGAATCCAGTCCCCTTTTGCTAGAAGTGCTACCATCAAAGTGAGCTCTGAAATAGAGGTAATATCCCTCATGTTCAGTTTGCTGTTCAGAGATGCATGTTTTTTTTGTTACTTGTGTCTTGTACTGATGACAGGGTTGGAGACAGCCATGGTGGTTATGAAACTGCCCCATTTGAAGGGTTTCCATCATGATCTTTGAGGTTTACCATATCAGTCATTCTTACAGTCTTCCACATCATGTCCAAGATCTGTTTCATCAGCTCAACAAAAATGTAACACCAACAAAAACCCCAGCTTTTCCAAAATGCCCAACGAAAGAGGCAGGCATTTCAAATTGGTATTTTCCGGACAGGAGACCTAGAGAGGGAGATACTTCTCAAAAAATGAAAGCAACTTTTCCTCTCACCCTCTGACCATCCAGCCTATTCTAATGCTGCAGTAAATACCCAGGCAGACATAGCTGTGGCAGATTAATTTCTTCCAGTTGCTCTACCCAGGTTTCTGTGATATGAACTAGCTCAGACTTTTCATCAATTATTAAATCACAGATGATAGAAATTTTGTTTTGAAGTGAATTGGTGTTCAACAGTAAGAGGCCAGAAGACGAGCTGATAAAATAAACAAGAACATTTTTGCTTGAAGAATGGCCAGAGGAGGGTACAGAGCTGTAAGATGTTGAACCACTCTTCCTCTTTCCAGACTTATCCAAACAGTATTCTCATAGGTCCCTTCCAAGAAATTTTCTAACACTGTCTTCCTGCCCTAGATACTTAAAACCATCTCATAGAAATGGTAAAATCAACAAAGTAACACCTTGATTCTCATTCTCAGAACCTCATCAGACTGGAATCGTGCCTTAAATCATCATCTTCTCCCTATTGTAGGGGTCAACACATGAGGTTTTGCATATATTCTGTTTCTTTTCATTTCCTCCTTTGGTAGCAGTTGTGGACAAGCTACTTAGCAGATCTTTACCACATCGTTGGTCATGCATGATGGATTGTATTCATAAAATAAAGATGGTTTAGTGCCCTGTTTCTACATGGTATGTTGCTTTTAATTCAGTTTGCTGTTTCAACAAGCCATCAATATTTTTTATGGTGTTTACAGTGGAAGCATGACATTTGCCTTGTGTACAGTAATATACTATGGAAAATTTGGAGAGAATCAATGGATGCTCATGATCTGAGGAATACTTACCAAGTGACGTGAAGAAAATATATTGTCAAACAAATAACTGCCAGAGATTATGAATGTGGTGTCATGGATGGCAGCATAAAACTCTCCTAGCCAAGTATGACTATAAGCACCCTATTATATACCAATGCTGTTATGTACTAATCAGATTCTTCTGTGTATTATTTATTGACTTTATATCCTGCCTTTCTTTCCAAAATCCACTTAGCCAATTTCAGAAGCAAACATCCTAGTGATGTAAAAATATGTTGGTCAGAGACAACCTCCTTTTGTTCTTGGACCCAGGACCCTCTGTGGGCCCCATGAACTACTAACCCACACACACACAAACAAAAACAAAATGAAACCCCCAAGATGGCCAGACATCTACTTCTGGTTCTCAAAAAGTGCATTTTAATGTTGAATGGTATACAGAAAGCTATTTAAAAAGTAAATTGTTGCACTAGGGGAATTCCCAGAGCAACATTTAATTCTCCTTTTTTTTTGACCAGAAAAAGATCAATCTGGGATTTAAGAGGCGTCAAAAGACACAAAAGCATCATGGGGGGTCCACTTTCCCCACCCCAATCTCGGCCATAAAGCTAACTTAACAAAATTTACAGGAGATTTTTGTTTTGTTTTGGTTGCATTTGGGTTGACAGTGGAAAGAAGCTTGGGACTGGGAGCAGAAGGGGTGACATGACTGATCTGATGTATCATTATGAAATATAAATTCATAATGGCCGTCCAATCATTTCTTTGAAAAATGGGAGCTCTGGTAAGCTTCCATGTATTGCTACCCTGGCAGAAGCCGCTTATGTATAAAAAGGATTTTTCAATAATTCTTACTCATTTTAAATTATTTTGGCTTATCGTAATGTATCTCAAATAAGTGTAAATACAGAATAGCAAATAAAATCAACCATCACCAGTCCTCATTAATCTGTGGTTATCCAGTGTTCCAACATTCATTTAAAACATTACATTTTTACATTATCATCCTTCAATCCTCCTGTCTTGTATTTTATATTAAACTTCTAATACATTGAACAACCTATATTCTACCATATATTTTTAAAATTTTACTGTACAACTATGCATAAAAGGTGTTTTAACTGTACCTGTGGATCATGGTAATTAGTTTATAAATGAATGAAGGGAAAATCAGAATTATAGACAAGTTGCCAGGTTCTAGATTCAATACTGTATTTTGTAAATCATTGCACAATTACAGTGATGCAGATAAATAGCTATTTAATTAATGATTATTAATGAGCAATGCTGTGAACTTGATATAACTTCCCTAGGTCCTAGGTCACAATTCACAGCTATTATGTGGTGTCTGAACCATAACTAGCAGTCAGCCTTGTTACAAAAATTTAATAAATTGATTGGAAATATTACTTTGGCTAAAAATGGATGTGGATTTCTTTGACATTATAGCCGTGAAGATTTCCAGCGCATTCCAGAACTTGCTATTAATCCACTAGGAGACCGGATTATCAATGCATTCTTTCCAGAAGGGTAAGTTCCATAATGTATTTATATCCTAAACTTGTCTGTGTTGCTTCATGAGAATGCTTGTGGGATACATCTAAGTTGTGGATTTTTAAGAGCCGTTTTCAACACAAAAGCCATTTCCCAGGATTTCAGATAAAATATTAATCAGTAACTGCAATTCCTTTTGTACTCTTTCAATAAGAAAGACTGAAAATAAGGTGAAAATATATTTTTTGTGGTAAAAATAAAAGGAGCAGCCAATTACTTAGATCTTCAGATTGCTGCTGTTTGTATCTAGGCAACCTACTCAAGGCAACACATTTTGAGTCTCTCTGCTAATGAGATTTCTATTATTGTTATTATTATTATTATTATCATCACTACCACCACCACCACTACCATCAACATCTATTTGTATAGCACCATTACTCTACATGGCACTATACAAGTAAAAGACCAACCAAAAAAGCCTAGTTCCATGCCCTTCAGGCTTACAATCTTATTAAGACATGACACATGAAAAGGGAATGACAGTGTGGAAGGGGATTCAACCCAGCAAGTACTGCCTCTTCTTCCCTCTCTTCAAGGCCAGGCCAAAATCTAGTTAGAATCTACTCGTATTTACCACTTAAAGCATTATTGAAATTAGATTTTTCTTGGACCAAATTGTCTTTTATGCTCTGCTCCATTTATCCAATGGTGCAGAAACCTCTACCTCACTTTATCAGCACTGTATTTTTGCAGATGCTAGAGAGCATTGAAAACCTATGACTTCACTGTTGGATCTGCATCTGATATCCATCCTTTTGAGAGATAGATGAACTGTTCAATTGAATACCAACATAATTTTATTCTGTAAGAACTGAAAAAGCGAACAAGATTGGTGCTCATGAAATAAATACAAAAAAAGCAGCAAAACATGAAAATGTGTGCAGCTAAATGAATGTGGACATACCAGATCGAAGCATCTTTTAGTACCATAGTAACTCCAATGAGTACTCTGTTTGTATGTGTACCATGTGCAGAGAAGACCAGGTGAATTTTCGTGGATTCATGAGGACTTTGGCCCACTTTCGGCCCATTGAAGATAACGAGAAAAGCAAAGACCAGAATGGTCCAGAACCACTTAATAGTCGGAGCAACAAGTTGCATTGTAAGACAATTTTAATTGCATATCTGTTCAGAATGATTGTATTACTTTGTATTTCTTTCTACTAGTCCTGCATGTTGCAATCTGTCCATCTTTCTTTACATGTAGTTTATACTTCACTACAAAATCTGAGTAGATCAAGTTTACCAATAAGAGTAGAAAGCTTTCTGAAAATATAAATTTTTCTTTGTGCCATTTCTCAAACCAAAACTCCCTATTTTCCTTTTATCATAACATTTATTACTTGGTAACTTTATTACTTTATTTATTACTTCATAACTTGGAACTTCATGAATCTAATGGAAAAAATGCCTGCCTGTGAATATTTCATAGCATTTGAACCTTGAATGAACATTCCATCTTCCTAATTTAATACTAGACTAATTTGAGTTGTGCATGTGTTCAGATTGTATTTACCTGCTTCCTGATGCTTCCAGCATCTCCACCAGTATCAGCATCGTTACTTCTTACATATAAATAAGTGCCTTATATGCACTGAGCCTGTGCAGAAGTTCCTTTCTGCATGTTTGTAAGCTGAAAATATACGAGACAAAGAGAAAAGGGAATTAGTCAGGAAATGGGAAGGTTTCCCTTTTGCACTTCCCCAGCTAAAACAAAAAGAATGAAAATACAATGATTAGCAATGAGCCAAAAATAAATTAAAACCATCTGTTTGTTACTGTATAATCTTTACTGGGTCTAAGGGGCTATGAAATTGTTTACAGCCAGTAACTGGCTGTTGTGTAAATGCTTTAATGGATGATCTGAATTGTACTTCTAGACATGCATCTGCAGTTTTCTACTCTCAGGTTTTCTTTCTTATCTTGGTCCTCTTACCTTTCTTCAGAACAGTGCTGCTTAACTGTACTTATCGCTCTCAATGTTCTGATCTCATGATGCTCCATTCCTTACATGCCGCACGGTCTTCCTATTTGTTTCCAAGTTTTCCATGGCCTTTTTCCCTTACCTTTTTGCTGATATCATAATGAATTGCTGCGTATGAGATTTGCTTTTCCAGTTCAACTATCAAACATCTTCTGCTCCTTCAAATGAATCCACCTGTTCTCTCTTGTCAGTTCTTAGGCTTGGAGCTGATCCCCAAACTATTTGTGCACCAGTGCTCAGTTACCATGTCCTATGGCAGGAGACCCTGCCCTCCCCAGACTTGTGGATACATTTTTAAATTTGAGAATCTGTTAAAAGCACCACCACAACACAGCTTTTATGCTCCTCTGGATGGTTAACTTGCAAGGTAATTTGCCCAAGAAATTGAGTACAAGAAGTTGAGTCTGAGGAAGCTTCAAATAACTGGTGAAGCTGTATCTGTATTCTGTCCACTATCTTCTCTGGACCCAGATCACCAAAACTCACAGAAAAAGTTCTTCCTATCCCTTTGCTTCCCAGCAGTTGGAAAAGGTGGCTAATCCTTCATTTTTCTTATAGTTGCATTTCGACTTTATGATCTGGATAAAGATGACAAGATTTCTCGAGATGAGCTGCTTCAGGTAGGTTAAGGTTCCACAGTCCACATATTGTAAGTTCTTCTGGTGGCTGTTCTATTTTTGTTTTTAAATCCTTGGTTATGCCATATACAGGATCTGGGGATAAATAATACAGTAAATATAATGTACTTCCTAGTTACTTTAGCTCTATATTGGAAAGTGGTGGAAGAATGAGATTCTATAAAATGGCACAGGAAGACAGTAAAAGGAAAAAAGTATTGATTGTGCATCCCCAACAGTACTACAGGATTCCTCTTCCAGACTGGCTGAAGCTCTGAACAAAACCATTACTGGGAATACACTCCAGTGGTTGTGTGTGTGTTGAGGGGACACACTTATCAGATTTATAAGGAAAAATATTGTTTTCACAATAATTAATTCTCTAATGTTGATCCAGGCATAGCAAAATTCTAAATATTGCTATCTTGCTAACCTAAGAAAATTCTGAGCACAAGAAAACCTCTCTTTCAGATAGAAGGTGTTGTTAATAGTGTGAAATTAATCTGGTGAAATGACCATACTTTTAAAAGGAACCTTCCATGTTTTTCATCAAAAGTCTAGTTTTATTTGACTTGTGTCTTTTGGGGCACTGAGATTGATAGAGGACTCTTGTTGTTTTCATTTTAAAAAATAAACACCTCAATCTTTATTCTCCTTGAATTGCAGGTCTTGAGGATGATGGTTGGTGTAAACATCTCTGACGAACAGCTAGGAAGCATTGCTGACAGAACAATTCAGGAGGCTGATCAAGATGGTGACAGCGCAATATCCTTTACAGAGTTTGTTAAGGTTAATGAACAACTTTTATTATATAGCACATCTGATCACTCTACAGTCAGGCTTCTGGTCAGATCTGGACATGGATGAATAGCTGATGTAAGAATATTTTTTCTGTGTGTTCTTCTATCTCACTGCTTTGCCATATCTTAACATAATTGGCAAGTGGAATGCCACTCATTTTTTTAGCAGTTGCAAAATACTTCTCATTTTGATTAAAAACGTTCTAGATGGAGATGGTACGTTTTTCTAAATTTCTCAGTTTTTGAATAGCCCTACAAATTGCCTAAGGTCATGTCTTCATGGCACATGGTATGTCGGTGTGGTCTGAGTCTTGTCAGTAGCTAGATGAGTACTGTCCAAGAGCCTTACATGCCTCTTAGAATTCCACCGTGAAAGAAAAGTTAGTTAGATATTGAAATAAAAATGCTGGTGTTTCCAAATGCAGTTTTCATTTCCTGTGTGTATATTTCACTGAGTAGATCAAATTTACCAAAAATACTAATTCTGGAGCACAGAACTTCAGGCACATGAAAGAATGTCACCACCTAAAGCCAAAATTTAAAATTATAATAGAATCAGAATCTGTCCAAAAGTATTAACAGGTCTGTTTTTTCACAGGTTTTGGAGAAGGTGGATGTAGAACAAAAAATGAGCATTCGATTTCTTCACTGATGAATCCAGGCCAATTTCTTGTGTCATCCTAATATTTAAGGAATATAGTTTGTTTTATTCTCCTTTCTCCTGAGCATTGCTATACTGGTGCACATGAGGTACATCTCAAAACCCCTCCCCAGTTTGTTCCATCAGTGTGAACATTCCTTCTGCATCAGAACAAAGGAACATGGCTGCAGTGCAGCTTGGAATGGAGCAATGAAACAGCCTTTTCTTCACAGTTCTCTTTGCATTGTTTTCTGATTATAAATTATTTTTTCCCATGTACTGTATTCTTTTACCATCTTATGGACCCTGAATTAGAGAGGAAGGCAAATTCCACTGTAGAGCTGGCTGAGAGCTATTTCAGAAAATGCCTTGCAGCATAATAGAAACTGCCTTCTTCTCGCTTCTTGATTTTGTTTAAATAGATACCTGTCAATTTCTACTAAACTTCTTAAAGTAATTATGCAAGGCCAGTGGTTTTGTTTTCAGGACTAAGGCTTGGAGGATTATAGCCTCCCAAGTGTGTCAAATGTATATGAATTTGTCCACAGGGAGATGGGACATCTGCCAAGGGTGTAACTTGTTAATGTTGTTTGTTTGTGTATGCAGTTTCTTTACTAGTAGAAGTTATATGCTTTCCTGATATCCATTTTGAAATAGATGTTGTTTGTAATGTGAAGTCCTCAGTCTCTTGCTTGTGCTTTTGATTAACTGTTTTTCAGTGAATGTTTGCAACACTATTTTTATTGCACATCTGTAGGGAGAGTCTTCTTTTCATATTAATTATGGCACACTAGATCACTTGGATTCTTAGTCTCCAACATACATGTGAAAACTCAAACTAGAGGAGTATAACACTGTTGTTTTAAGGAAGATGTCTGGTACACATACAACCTGTGATGTAAGAAAATGTACCAGTTCTATTTTACTTCAAGCACTCATACACCCAGATCTGGTAACACGTTGGGCGAAATAAATTTTGACAGTTTCTGAACAGTACAAAACTGAGTGATGAAAAACAATGGATATGATAAACTCTCCAGGCTGGGTTGCTTTTCTGTTCATAAACACTTCTGTTGTACCTCAGCAACAGTTTCTGGTTATGCAACTTAACTTTGCAGTGTTGCTAAAAATATTTCTAAGAAGAGTGTTCAAAGACTTCATCCCTTGCTACTTTTATACATTAGGCTTCTAAAAGTATTGAGTGCATTTAATCCCTTTTACTTAAATCTTGCACAGTTTAGTGATCTTTCAGAGTTGATTTGCACTACCTTAAACTTTAAATTGCACAAGGGAGTATCTTTTCAGTCCAATCATTAAGTTATAAACACCTAGGAAACATAATTGAATGATCTATCTTGAACAAAGTATTTTGGGATTCTGATCACAATGCAACATAGGAATTTTGTAAAGATAAGGAAAATGATAGTTAATACCAAGATGTTAGATGTGCTTATTTTCCAATAAGCTTCATCCTTTTGCTCTGTAGCTGTAATCCACAGTTGTGCCTTGTCAGACCTCTTGTATTCATCAGTCCATGAATAAAATCTTTCCTCCTGGAAGATCTCCTTGTCCTTCCTTTATTTAGATTAATGTAGATTGGAAAAACATGTTTGATTTGAGGTAAAGGAGAGGGAGGATATGATGTGAAACTGAGAGCCTGGAAATATAAATTACTCTAGGAAGATTTCAGCTTGGTTCATAAACACAGACATGTTTTGATCTTCTGCCCTTTGTGCTTACTGTTCTAGGAAAGGTTGTAGTATTTTTTTCAGTGGAGTGTCTGGTAATCAAGCTATTCAACACTTACTGGTCTTGGTATTCTCAGTTTATAGTGCTGCAACATTGCAAGTGAAGCTACAAAAGGCCTTTCTGGATCAGTCCAAAGTTCCAGTATTCTGATCTTGCTGTGGACAGAAGTGAAAGTGTTTGTTCTCCCCAGCACTTGATGGAACACCCAAACACTGTGGTGAAATAAACCACCTCCCCAGTGAGTGTATTTTAAAACTGAAGCTTTGGTAAGACTTTTCTCCATAAGCAAGCCTCTTTGGTAAAAACCAAGAGACTCTAACTAGTAAGTCTCCATTGAAACATGACACTGGAGGAGTGGCCTGAACCTCTGCCTAGCTTCACCGTGTTGATTGAATGGATAAGGTGGCTGTGCTCAATAGAAGAAGAGTCGGGAAGGAGGGTAAAACAAACAGCTATTTCAAATTTGTCCATTCCTGGCATCACAAGCAGTTTTTCATTTCCTGTAGGAGGCATTCCAGACTTCTTGTCCCATCCCCTAATCTACACCTCTGTCACCCTAGCAGAGTGGGTCCTAATAGGGAAGGCTGATCAAGATTAACCAATTTCCAGTTCTGGGTACAGGAGCACATTCAAGGTTGGGATAGACAATGAGAATCAAAAGTAGAGTACTGACTAGTAGATGCTCAAAACAATAAATGATACTGTGGTTTGGAGAGTGGTTGTTCCATGTGGAAGACCCCTTTTGAGTGGCTGAAATAAGATGGCAGAGTGAGGGATAAAAGTGAAGTAAGAGCCATCTTCGATGTGTGAGATGATGGAAAAAAGTTTGCTGGTATGACCATCTGCCAAATGGAAAACCGACTGGAACTTGGGGTTCAGCTAGCTAAGCTAGTTTACTAAGTTGGGTGGCACCAACTTGCATGCCTGCCTCGGTTACCCCGCCCAGCTGAAGCAAACTTGGATATTTGTGGCTTCAAGGATGTTTTTTAATGACTTTCAACTTTCTTGGACTTTTGGTTTGTGAGATACCTTTCCGCTGCTTCTTCCTATCACTCCTTGCACACACCACTCCTGCCTTTCCATAGCTAGGATGGGTTTCTCAAAAACAAGTCAGGCCACACTAATCTTATCTCGTTTTGACAAAATTACAGATTTGCTAAATCAGAGGGTATTGTGAATATTGCTGCTTCTGGCTGTTTCTGACTTACGGTAATCTCGAGGTTTTCTTGGTGAGATTTGTTCAAAGGGGATTTATTATTGTCTTCATTTTAGGCTGAGAGTGTGTGACTTGCCCAGGTCACCCAGGGAATTTCCATGGCCAAGAAGGTTCAAATGCTAGCTTCCTGGAGTTCTAGTCCAACACTCAAGCCACTATACTATGCTGGGTCCTCACTGTAGATTCAGTATATCTTTATTTCAGTAAGGCGTTTGGCTGGGTGATTAATATAATTGCAAGCAGGGTGAAATTATGAACAATGCTAATGCAAACTAAAAAAATGCCATTGTGAAAGAGCCACCTGCTATTGTAAGAAAAACTTGCCAGCTATTGTAAAACATTAAATGCCATGAGATAAAGGACTAGTGATTAATTGTACTAAACTCTTTAAAAATGTGAATCTGAGAGATAGAAAGAAGCACATACTGTTTTTTGGTTCTCATTGATTCAACAGGTCGACTCTCATTGGGACTAATGGCAGGATGCAGACATTATATAGATAAAAGTAAGTGTTTGTTTGCTCCCATCGCACTGCTGGACATACTTTCAGCAGATTTGAAAGGTATGTTTGGGATAGTCTGACTTAAAATATAGGTTAGTTTGCACACATTAAATTCTATTTGAGGGGCTGGGGGGGCAGTTATTTTGTTCATGAAAAGTAGTGTGTTTCACAGCCAGCAGGAGAGGCACATTTTCTGTAGAACCACTGAAATTGATGTGCAGTATGAGGTGTAGTGTGGCACATCATGTGAAAGGTTTTAACAAGATGAGTTTGTTTTAAAGTTTTGCCATAGCTATGTAAATAAAATGAAGCATCTGTTGATGAGAGGATTTTGGGAGTGGTCTGACTTAACATACAGGCTGTGTGACATACATGAGATTCACTCGGACGTTCATCCATATGGTGGCCAACTGAGAAAGTCCTGCTGTCTCCAGGACATAATGAGCTTAATGTGCAATGTGAGGAATATTTGAGCACCCAAAGAGAGAGGCATTCTTCCTCCATAGCAGTAAACCTGAATAATGGTTAAAGAAGATTAATGATTCTTCTGAGCAATACTGAGCACTGCCACTAGAAGTTTCTATGTTGAGAGCCAAACTCATACATACATTAGAGATACTGTACATTTCACCCCATAGTGGGGAAGACCTCATGCTTTTTACTCTGTGCCCAGACTGTGTTGCCTAAGTATTGATTGCCCACTGAAAGGCTTCTGGACTTTCCTTGATAAAGTTCTTTCTTTGTAAACTGGACCGGGACTGGCAACCATACACTTAAAGGACACCATCAAACAGAGGAAACAGAGTGACTTCTTCCAGTCTGAAGGTCAGATTCTGTTTTGGAACTGTTCTTGGGAAGCCACTGAGAAGTCCAGTAGAACTAACAGGGACTCATTTGCTCTGTCTTCCTCCTGGCTTTAGCCATCATACTAGGCCTGAAAATAGATTGAAATGAATCCAGATAATCTGTTTCATCTAGAAAACCCTGAAACTCAGAAGCCATCGTATGCATCCAGAACCTTGCCTAAAGCTGGAAGGTTAGAGACTAGCCAAAAATTATACAGAATGCAGGGATCCAAGGATGGCTTTTTTAGTAATAGTTTTATAACAGCCTCTTTCAGGCAAGCTGGAACTCTGCCTTGTTTTAATAAAGCATCAATCATTCCCTCTACCCAGTCAGGCAGTTCCCCTTTAGCTTTTTTAAATAAACCAGGAAGGGCAAGGATCTAGAACACAGGTGGGGGCCTTTATATCTCCAAGAATCCAATCCATATCCTCAGGTTGCACACAAATTGAACAATGTCACTATACAGGGAGGAGCCAGAGTTAAATCCACTGGATCTGTATCAATTATAGTATCCAAGCAATTTTATCTGCAAAATATCAGGCAAGTTGTTCTCAGTGGGCTGTCTAGATTTTCCTCTCTTGAGTCCGTGTGTATAAGACCCCTGACAACTTGAAACAGCTCTTCTGGTCAGTTCCTTGCAGACACAATAGATACAGAAAAGAAATTTGCCTTTGCCACCTCTATTGCCACAAAGTAGGCCTGCAGATGGAGAACAAGTGTGGTATGGTGGTTTAAGCATTGGAATACAGCCCTGCAGACCAGGGTTCAATTCTTCACTGAGCCATGAAAACTCACTTGGGTGACCTTGGGTGAGGCACACACTCTTAGCCCCCAAAAATCCTATGGTAGGATCACCTTAGGGTTACCATAAGTTGGAAATGACTTGAAGGCATATAACAAACTTTGGTTGTGGGTGTGTTTTTTTTTAATGTGCTCCAATCTTTCTGCCAACACTGCTCTGATTACTTTCTTGTTTGTTTCATTGCCACAAGCTCCTTGAAAACCAGGAGGCCAGTTTGGCTCCACTCTGTGAGAGGAGATGCTTGGGAAAGATCACGTCCACTGCCCTGGCCATTTCTCCATTCCAGAGGTTGGCCAGGACTTCAACAAGATCACCTGTCAAAGCAGCAGGAAATTCCTGAACCAGGTATCAGGAATCCATCCAGATCCATAAGTCTCCTGGAATGGACCATCTTTTTTTTAATTGAAATTCAATAAAAACTAAAATTTATATATCACATATTGTTTACATTATTACATATTGTACATCATTCTTACATAACTTTACAATTATTATTGATATTTTCTGTACAATATTAAATATTCCCTAATATGATGTTTAATCAACCCTTCCTCTCCACTCCCTCTCTATCCTGTCCCCCTCCATATCAACAATACATTATATATTGACAATATATTTCTGGCATCAATTTATCCTTCCCCTTCCCTTCTCTTTCTATGTCTCTTCTCCCTCCCCCCTCTAGCCTTCCTTTCCTTATTACACATTTCCCCCCTCCAATCTCTTTTTTGTTTCTTATTCTAAAGCTCCTTAGTGTGAAATCTCTTTTTGTTATTGTAATGTACCTTCATTTTCCTACTCAGTCTATATTCCCGCCTTAGTATAAGTGTTACCCTTTTGATCCTTTATTCAATTCTATTCCTTCCTCATTTCTCTTTAACCCATCTAATAATTTCCTTCCATTGCTTTTTGAATTGTTGAAGTGAATTACTTTTCAGCATGTTGGCCAATTTTTCCATTTCAATAATATCCATCACTTTAATCTTCCATTCTTCTTTGGAGGGTTCTATTCCTTCTTTCCAGTGCTTTGCATAATTCAGTCTTGCTACTGTTATTAAATTTAATAATATATCTGGAATGGACCATCTTAACGGTCCATCCTCCCCCTTCCCACAGAAGTTCTGAGTCTCAGCAAGTCTAAACTCCACCAGGCGGTGATCTCTCCATGACAATGGAACTATGGAGAGTTCACCACTCCCAGATTACATTTGCCCCACTCACTACAGCAAACAAAGTCAAGAGTGTGCCCAGCAGCATAAAAAGGGCCAGACACCACTTGGGGCAAACCTGTGGACTCCTGAGCCTCTCCCAACAGGGCAGTCTCAGCATGGATGTTGAAATCCCCCAGTGCTACAAACCAGGAGGATTCCAACATCAATCCTGAAATCATCCTGGCTAGCTCAAGAAGGGTGACTGTTGAGCAGTGAGGTGGGCAGTACACCAACAGAATCCCTAATCTGTCCCTGCAACCCAGCTTCAGGTAAGCACAATCAGACCCAGAAAACTGTGGGATAGATCATTTGATCAAGGGGGTGGAATTTTGATAGACTGCTGTAACTTGGCCTGCAGAACTCCAGGCTTCAACTGCTTCTAAACAGAGAACACTGGTAGACAAAGCTGAGTGGGATTAGCCACCACCACTCCAGCCTCATCCAACCTGATCTCCATGACAAATGCCAGGTTTAGCATGCTCATCCAGGATTAAGTCCTGAATGGCAGCTGTCTTCCCATTTACTGACCTGGCATAGTTGGGAGAAGACAATAGAATCATCTTAATTTCATTGTTTGATCATCTGTACAATGTTTGACTTCTTAAATATTCACTTTGCTTACTTGTTTGATTGTGTATGAAGTTGTACAACATAACATAACATAAAATAAAAATAAATTTGAAAAAGACAAAGCATTCCAATAAGAAATACACACACAAACACACATACTATATCCTAAACATATCAGTTCATTCCAGTAGCTAAAAGTAAAGAAAATCAGTAAAGCACACAATCTAGTTTGGAAGCTTGACTTAAGAATTACTTTTATTTGAAGTTGTGTATATATATGTGTATATATATATATATATTTTAGGGCATAAAAATTCAGTGATGTGTTAGCATTATACTTTAAATTGCAAGAAAAATGAAAGCACTGAAAAATTTTAATATAGGCTGAAATCCTTCATCAGCGGATGTAGCTATGATGACGGAGCTCTTTCATTGTAGCTACTTCTGCCAGTGCTACCTCCCCAAAAACTACTACTTATACCAGTCTATGTCCCAGCTTGTAAGGTTGTAAGGCAGGATTCTGCCTGCAGGGGCTCAGTTTTGGCTATAGTTCTTGCAGAATTCTGCCCAGCACCCCAGAACCAGCTGGCTGATCTGATGCAGGGCACCTGGAATGGTCAGGAGCCAGCTATATAAGGGCTGGGCTGTCTCTGCAATCTTTGCTGCAGCAACATGGTCTTCAGTGCTGTTTGTAGTCTCTCCTAACTCTCCAGTGTTCCTGACCCTGCTGACAGCTGATCTCTGGACTTGGACTGTCTTCTAGATCTGCTTCTTGCCTCTGGACATGTGGACTTTTGTTACCTGTTAGGCTTCTATTGCCTTGAACTGTTGTTGTGCCCTGACATTCTGCCTGTCTCTTGGACCTGCTTCTGGCCCTGTGTACATCTGTTGCCTGGAAGTCTTCTGTTGCCTTGGACTCTTGTTGTGCTCTGACCTCCCGCCTGTCTTCTGGACCTGCTTTCTGCCTCTGGCCCCATGGACTCTTGCTACCTGGAGGACTGCTGCCTTGGACCGTTGTTGTGCCCTGACCCTTGGCTTCCTGGCCTAGCACCTGTCCTTTGGCCCAGCTCTGGTGCCTGCACTGGACAGCCCTTCCTGCCCATGCCTTGGACCCTGATACAATTGAAGGATTTCTGTGGAGGCCAGGCCTGCTTCCCTCCCAGCCTGCTGAAATGTCTTTTTCCATTATACAGCCATGCTTTCCCCTTTAAAACTTTCACCTTAGTGTATAAAGGGTAAAGCTTCTCAGTAGTTATCCAGAATGATTTACTGATCTGTGGTAGTGTGTTTCTGGTTGATTAGAACTAATGGAAAGTACTCTACTGAATCATAAAAATATGATATCATCTTTCTTAAAATTACAAACAGGGAAAGGTATTGGATGTCATAGGTATAGCCAAGAACTACAGAACTTCAAAAGGTGTTTATCCAGTTTCTTATAGCTTAACAGAACTTCTTCTTCGTGTGTGCCTCATACATTAGGAGCTTTCGCGCCTGCACGGTAGCATTCGGAAGATTCTAGAGCTTAGTAGCTTGGCGGGAAGCCCTCCCCCATGCCTGCACTGAGCATGCCCAGCCCGCCGAGCAACAGTCACTCCTCAGTTCTTTTTCGTCCGCCTTAGCGAACAGAAGGTTCTTAGCTTTGCAGCTGCCTATTAGGCTATCAGTTTGTGTTTTTGGCTTCTCTTTGAACCCCCCTTTTTTCTTCCTTTCTGAGTTTTTTCTTCCCCCCTTCAGGCTTCTATTGTCCTCTTCTCCCCCTTCTATGTCTCCCCCTTTAACTCTTGCATCCTTGTGATCGCAAGGTCGGACTTTCTCCCTTTTTGCTGGGGGGCATCCTAAACGTATTAGCCTGTGCTCTGTTCTGGCTTTCGGCCCTGGAAAAACCTCACTACCAGGAGCCAACAATGTTTTTCTCAGCACACCCAGCGGCCATGCCCTCCTCGGCATCAGATGCCGGCACCGGGCTCAGTACCGTTTTTTGAGGCCCTGATTTGGTGCAGCATTCTCCAGTGAGGCTCCTACGGACTCAGGTAGCCGAATCCTCCAGGCCGTTCCTTGCCACCCAGCACAAACGGCCTCCTTCTCATGGCACCCGAAAGGAGATGGGGTAGAAGGAAAACAGGAAGGAACCTTGCATGCGGCTGAGAGAACGGACCCTCCAGAGATCCTCGAGGACCAAATCCTATCCTCGCTGCTGCGGTCTCCCTGCTCAGTCACCCTGAAAGGGTGGACCTCCCGGAGGATGAGGACAAGACCGCTGGCTCGGCTGTGCCTTTGGGCCCGCCTATGCTTGCTGCCATGGTCTCCCAGCTCGGTCACCTTTAGGGGATGGTTCCGCCTGGAGGACAAGGATCAGACCGCTGGCTTGGCCACACCTTCGGCCCGCCTATGCTCGCTACCACTCTCTCCCCGCTCGGCCACCCTTAGGGGATGGTTCCGCCCGGAGGACAAGGATCAGGCTGCTGGCTTGGCCACGCCTTCGGGCCCGCCTATGTTCGCTACCACGGTCTCCTCACTCGGCCACCCTTAGGGGATGGTTCTGCCCGGAGGACAGGGATCAGACCGCTGGCTTGGCCGCGCCTTCGGCTCGCCTATCCTCGCTGCTGTGGTCTCTCCACTCGGTCACCCTGAGGGGATGGACCGCCCAGAGGATGAGGACCAGACCGCTGGCTTGGCTGTGCCTTCGGGCCCGCCTATCGTTGCTGCCCCGGTCTCACCGCCTGGTCACCCTGAGGGGTTGGACCTCCTGGAAGATGAATACCAGACTGCTGGCCAGGCTGCACCTTCAGGCCCGCCTTTCCTCACTGCCGCAGTCTCTCCGCTTGGTCACCCTGAGGGGATGGACCGCCCGGAGGATGGGGACAAGACCGCTGACTCGGCTGTGACTTCGGGCCAGCCTAGCCTCACTGCCACGGTCTCTCCATTTGGTCACCCTGAGGGGATGGACCATCTGGAGGACGACAACCAGACTGCCGCCTCGGTTGTGCCTTTCGGGCCAGCCTACCCTTACTGCTGCGGTGTTTCTGCCTGGTCACCCTAAGGGGTTGGAACGCCCGGAGGATGAGGACCAGACCATTGGCTGTGCTGTGCCTTCGGCCCCGCCTATCCTTGCTGCCGCAGTGTCTCTGCCGGTCACCCTCAGAGGATGGGCCACCCGGAGGATAGTAAGAGTCGGTCCCTGCAGCAGCGGGAGACCTGTTCGGAGCGGCCCTCTCTCTCTCGGCCCCCGATGGCCCTTCTCGTACACATACGGCCGGGAACGCCTTTACCGGGAGCAACCGGTGTCATATCATTTTTATTCACTCACGTATAGGGCTCGATCCCGCCCCAACGTGAGGCACTGGTCGGCAATTGCCTGCTGTGGTCTCCATCCCGTGGTTGCTACCATTTGGGCCACCAACGTCTCTCCACCTCCGGCTGCTCCACCGGTCCCGTCCACAGTATGATGACGGTACCCCGACCATGCCTATGATTTCATGGGCCCAGCAACCATAACCGCATACATTTTTCTTCCTCCAAATTGTGACCTTACGACTTGAAATCCCAGTCTGGAGGGTCGACGCCAGCTCCTCACAAATCTCAACCCTGGCTTTCGGGGACGTGTCAGACCTGGCTCCATCTCTTTGGGACCCGGTGTTCGCATGTGTTGCACAGCCTTCCAAAGGAACCTCCCTGACAGGTTCTACCCTCTTCTGATGCACCTCCCAGAGGATCAACAACTGAGTGCCACACAATTCTTAATGAATCAGCGACACTTGATAACCAACACATCATGTTGTCTACAACACATCATGCCGGCTACTCATTCCGCGGAGGTGCCACTCCTGCAATGGTAGACCCTGTCCTCCTCAGGTGCATTGAAGACCTCTCATTGACGGCCTGGGTCTACTCCATGCCACTAGTTAAGGCCCGCCCCATGGCAAACAGATACATGGCTCAGATCATTGAGCCTGCAAACGGACAGCAGGGGAAGGATCGAGGACCTCCCCTTTGATGGCCAGGGGCTGTTTAATACTGCATCGGGTAAGGCGATGAACCATCCACTCAAGGCACACCTGGCTGACAGGAACCGTGCCGCAGGTCATCATTCTCGACCTCTCGACCTCGGTCGCCTCACTTGATCCCGTTCCTGACCGTCTACTCTCTTTGGAGACCTCAATCTTCTTCTGTGAGGAAGTCCTCGTCTGGGACGAAGTCCCATTCTTGACCTCCTTCGCAGGTCGCCACCACTTGACACGACGTCACCTCGGACTTGGGCAATCTCCCCATCATCCATCTTGCCTATGCCACACAGTTTGGAAGTATACCTGCAAGGCATCTACTATTCCACTCTGCCCAGCTCAGCTCTGCCGGAACAAATCCAGTCCCTGCTTCAAGAGGAGCGATTGAGACACTTCATCCTCGCCCAGTACCACTGGCCTGTCTCCAGCACAGGCAATACCTACGGTTCGCGGTCGACAACATCTATTACCAATACAGGGTGCTACCGTTCATACTCTCTACTGCATGGTCCCGGTGGTATCATGCCTGCAGGCGAAGGACATCTTGACCTACCCCTACCTAGATGACTGGTTGATGGTGGTGTCCTGCGGACAAAAACTCTACAAGACATCCACCAGACACTCACTCTTCTGTCCTGTCTTGGTCAGGCTGCGTTTACAGTCTTCAACGCCCTGACGCTATCAGCAAAGAGAATCCAGCAACTTCTCGGGTACATGGCCTCGACTACCGCCGTGACTTACCTGTCTAGGCTTCGAATACCTCCGTGATTGCGTATGGTGACAGTCTTACAGCCGTCTCCTGTCAGGGATGCCTCTTTGGGAGCTGTCTCCATGGCTCACGGTGACAATAGATGCTTCCCTTTTCGGATGGGGAGCCCACTGTAGTGGCCTCACAGTCCAGGGCAACGCCCTTGAACTACTCGCCATCTGGAAAGCTCTGAGGGCATTTTCGCCACCTGGTTGTGGGCCGTACGGTGTTGATCTTGACAGACAACATGATGGCAGTCTGTTCTGTCAACACGCAAGGAAGGACTCATTCCACACCCTCCTCAGCATACACATCGACCTCTGGTACTGGTGTGTCTCGCTTCAAATCCATCCGGTAGCAGTGCACCTGGCCGGGCAGGAAAACACCACAGCAGATGCCCTCAGCAGGGAGCTTGACCTGGATGATACCAGACCAGTGGGTGGCCCGACGATCGACCCCTTCGCCACCAACCAGGACGCGATATGTCACTGGTACTGCTCAAGGGCTGGCTGCGGTCGTGACTCCATCGGCGACGCTTCCAGTTTCAGGTGCAATGAGGGTTTCCTCTACGCGTTCCCCCGTTTTTCCCCCTCCTTGGCCAAGTGGTCCCCAAGATCCTCGCAGACTGAGCCGACGCTGCCCTCGTAGCCCCGTACTGGCCGAGGCAGCACTGGTTCGGCCCTCTGCTCCAGGCTGCTCGCGGTCAGATCCTCCGTTTTCCCACCACACCAGACCTACTGTCGCACTCCAATGGCCTCGTCCTCCATCCGGACCTGCTGCTCCTGGCCCCCTATGCCTGGAGGATATCGCCCTAGACGATCTTGTCATCGGCAACGTCTTGACCACAGCCAGGAAGGAGTCGACACGCCGCAATTACCACTACAAGTGGCGGCGCTTCTTTGCCTCTGCTGAGGAACGACAAGAGCCGGTATCGCCTGTCAACCTGCCTACCGTGCTCCACTTCCTCCTACATCTCTGGCAGCAGGGCTTGGCCTTCCCGTCGCTGAAGGTCTACCTTGCCGCTATTGTGGCATACCAACTGCCACGATCCCCATCAGCGGCTCTCTTCCGTCATGGTACCGTGAAGCAGTTTTTCGAAGGGCCTGCAGCACCTTTACCCACTGGTATCGCCACCGCTGCTGCCATGGTCGCTATCACTGGTGCTATGGCAACTGGCAACACCGCCCTTCGAACCCATGGTGACTGCAGATGACAGGCTGTTCACCATGAAAACTGCCTTCTTGGTGGCTATCACCTCTGCCAGGCGGGCGGGAGAGTTGACAGCTCTACGGTCTGATGACCCGTACCTCGTCTTCCATAGAGACCAGGTGATCCTTCGGCCTGACATTTCACTCCTGCCGAAAGTGGTGTCTAACTTCCACCTGAGTCAAGACATCATCTTGCCCACCTTTTACCCGGACCTGACTACACCTTTGGAGCGATCCCTCCACTCCTTGGATGTTCGTCGGGCCTTGGCCTTCTACAAGGACAGGACTGCCTCTTTCAGACAGACCCTGCACCTTTTTGTGTGCTATGGCCGGCATCGGAGAGGCCACAAGGTATCCGCCCAACGCCTCTCAAAATGGGTGGTCCAGACTATTCAGCTGGCTTACGAGCTTTCCAAGAAGCCTCCGCCAGCTTTTCCTCCAGGTTCATTCCACTAGAGCCGTGGCTACCCCTGCAGCCCTCCTGCGAGGAGTCGACCTGCAGGAACTCTGCTGTGTGGTGACCTGGTCCCAGCCATCGACCTTCGTGCGCCACTACAGACTGGTCTGCCGGTCCCGCAGGGATGCTCGTTTTTGGATGCGCTCTGCTCACTTCCATTCTTTAGGGCCTGACCCACCATCCTACTGGCAAGCTACACAGTTTCCTAATGTATGAGGCACAGAAACTACGAAGAACAGGTTGCTTACCTGTAACTGTGGTTCTTCGAGTGGTCATCTGTGCCCTCATACATGCCCGCCCAGCCGTTCCCTCTTTCTCAGGCCCCTTATTGGCGGACTACAGAACTGAGGAGCGACCGTTGCTCGGCGGGCTGGGCATGCTCAGTGCGGGCATGGGGGAGGGGTTCCCGCCAAGCTACTAAGCTCTAGAATCTTCCGAACGCTACCGCGCAGGCACGAAAGCTCCTAATGTATGAGGGCACAGATGGCCACTCGAAGAACCACAGTTACAGGTAAGCAACCTGTTCTTACACAACTTTCACACACACATAGGCATTTGGCTACCCTTTAGTTCAAAGGCTTAATTCCCAAAACAGGGTCACACTTTCTGAACCAAATCAAAAAATGGTTTGGTTTCTCCTCTGTCTCTCTCTACCTTTGAGAAAACAGCCACTCTTATTCAGACAATCCCCCTGGCTGACTGAAGGCTTCTATTCTAAAGCTCTCTCTCTCTCTCTCTCTCTCTCTCTCTCTCTCTCTGGGAATATTACTGAAGGAATCTGAAAAATGCAAGTCACTGAGCCTTATATATAAATCTTCTTCTCTCCAACCTCTCCCTCTCCCTCTCATTAATGGGCTGGGCTTCTCTCTTATAGAGCCACTTTGGTTACATGGCAACCCATTGCTGGGGCTGCCCTACCACTCAGGCTAGCCACACCACCAGGCTCTGTCACAATTTCCAAGTACTGCAGATCAGGATGCTGGAATTTGAACTGTAGTGATCTTCCAGTTTTGGGGCATGTTGAGCCAGACAGCTGGAGAGATCCCCTGGGATCCTGCTGCAGCAGCTTGGTTCCACACCCTGTGGCTGGGAGAATGATGCACCCATCACTTCCCAGCACCCCAATCCACAGTACCTCAGAAATCCTTCAGATGGGGCTAGCTTAAGAAGTACACCTTGGGAACAGAATCTATCATTAATGGTTGTAAATGTGAATCTCAAAAGTTACAAGATCATAAGTCTGGCTTACGATCTCATATATCTTAAACAGGATGCCATGCATGGTTATTTTAGTCAAAGCTGTGGATTAATGAGAGAGAGATAGTAATCTGCAAAAATTAATTACAATGGGAAACCAGCCATTTTGGCTGACATCCAATGCCTATCATTGGTTATGTTATCAAATTTATTTTATGAAACAGCAAATTTTTCAGAACAGAAAACTTTGTCTAGAAAAGTTCAGAGGTGAAAAACTTTTTGCCCAACATAATTAACAGATGCTGTCTTTGGTAGCAATGGCATTTTGTACTTCTCTTGCTAGAAAAGTGAAACCTACTGCAAAACAATGCCACCCTAGACTTTTAGCCTTTCTCACTTTTAGTTCTATTAGTTCTAAAAAGAACTGATCCTACCCTGTTTCTGTTTCATATTCTTTCCAGCTTTGACAATGTAGCATAAATAGCATTTGAAACAGAACAAAAGGCTTCTGTGCTGTGGCTGGGCCCAAGTCCAAGCCTATGGAGATATAAAGTTTATTACAATTATTGCAATACTACTTTTTGAGTACCAGGACAGCACCTTGATATAAAATAAATGTATGAAATATGCACACTTTTGAAAAGAATAATAGTCAAAATATGTTCCACCATATTTCTGCTGGTTCTTCAGTGACTTAATTTTTTAAAAAACTCAATTCTTCAGAAATAGCAGGCTGAAACAATCTTGCACTAGAGCAGAGCTTTCCACACTTTTCATGTTGGTGACACACTTTTTAGGCATGCATCATTTTGCGACACAGTAATTCAGGAAGTTGAGGCAGCCCCTCCATCCAGACCTGGCCTGCCACTGTCACTGCCACCCTCACAAGGGTCTTCCTCTGCCCGCGGCAGCCCCTCCGCCCATTATGTTCAGGTGACACACCTACACATTGCAGGCGACACACTAACGTGTTGCGACACACAATTTGGAAAGCTCTGCACTAGGGAATTGCTGTAAGTGATCATTATGAACCATGTCTTATTTTTACTTCTTGGTTGTTCCAATGCAGAGTGTGGTTGATATGAAACATAACTGCCAATTTCTGCCTGCCAGATGCAGAAGATCATTCTAGGGCCTTTTTTTTTGGTCTTTTTCTTATTTTTATATTAATCAAATAAATGATAGAAACAGGGAATAGCTATTCTAGAAATTAATGCTATACAAAGCAGTCCTTTTCCCCTTCCTCACCTCCCTCCCAATTTATGCAACAACATGTGCCATTGTACCAGGTACTTAATAATATTGGGCTATTTGAATGCTTCCAGACTGGATGAAAGGGAAGTAGGGGAATCCTGTCATACATCTGATGCATGCACAGCCTGCTTTCTGAGATATGGCAAAGATTTTTTTAAAGTGCTGAGTGATGTTTAGATTGTTACACTTCCATTCCTTGGCTTGCAAAATGCTGGTGCTCTTACCTTCCTTGGATATCTGAGGGAGTTGCAGGTATTTGTACTGTTGCAAATCAGGCATAATTTTGTCCAGAACGCAGATGGCCCAGAGATTATTGGAATGCAGAGATGAGCAACCATCTGTGGTGGGGGCCTCACTGGCACTCTGGGGGACTTTGGAAGGCTGCACCATCTGGCACCCAGGGAAGTAAAAACATGCCAAAATTGCCTACATGTCTTTAAGTGGCATTGGAGGGGGGGATACTTTTTAAAAAAATTGGAGCCCTGGAGGCAACAAAAATTGTCCTGGAAGGGAATGTGGCTCATAGGATGCACTTTGCACACTTTGATTCAATTGAAGTTGTGTATTAGCCAAGTCTTCCTTCTTCCCCCTCCCGGATCACCTAAATCTTTCAAACATCGATAACAGTAATTTACCTTGGGAACTGTAAGCAAATGTAAACAATATGTTTTATGCTTTAAAAAATAATTCAATTAGTAGGCAGTAGTTGATTTTAAATGTAAACTCCATGTGCATGATGTTGTGAAAAACTAAGGACGACCTTCACACCGAATAGCCGGAAACTGCGATAATTCCAAAGAGCTATATCTAGCAGAGGATTGCTCATTCTCCCTCGCCCCAGCAAATGTTCCACATATCAAGAAGATAATAATCAGGACCAGAAAGTTTTTGTTTGTAGGTACTCAGAATGCAGAGAACCAGCATGGTTTAGTGTTTTGAGCATTGGACTATGATCCTGGAGACCAGGGTTCAATTCCCTGTTTGGCCATGGAAACCCACTGGGTGACCTTGGGCATTTCACACACTCTTAGCCCCCCAAAAAACCATGAGAGGTTCACATTAGGGTTACCATAAGTTGGAAATAACTTGGAGGCACACAACAATAACACCACTCAAGGGAGGTAATAGTACCATTCTATTCTGCTTTGGTTAGACCTCATCTGGAATACTATGTCCAGTTCTGGGCACCTCAATTCAAGAAGGATATCGACAAGCTGGAGCATGTCCAGAGGAGGGCAATCAAAATGGTGAAGGGTCTGGAAGCCATGCCCTACAAGGAGTGGCTTAGGGAGCTGGGTATATTTAGTTTGCAGAAGAGAAGGTTAAGAGGGGACATGGTAGCCATGTTTAAATATTTGAAGGGATGTCGTGTTGCGGAGGGAGCAGGCTTGTTTGCTGCTGCTCCAGAGACTAGGACAAGGAGCAATGGATTCAAACTATGGGAAAAGAGATTCTACTTAAACCTCAGGAAGAACTTCCTGACAGTTAGAGCTGTCTGGCAGTGGAATATGCTGCCTCAGAGTGTGATGGAGTCTCCTTCCTTGGAGATTTTTAAGCAGAGGCTGGATGGCCATCTGTTGGGAGTACTTTGATGTATGTTCGTATATGGCAGAGGGTTGGACTGGATGGCCCCTCTGGTCTCTTCCAACTCTGTAATTCTATGAATTGTGTAAGCTCTGTATAATGAAGCACCCTTGCTTGCAGGTGATCCATCATTCTACTGCTGGGGCTGTCAGCTTCACATTCTTGAGAACTGACTCCATAGTACCCTTCAGTGGGATTGAAGAAACACCTCTGATTTCCTGATCATATCAATCTGAAAACATTCCATTCTTTTATCAAAAACTAAAATTGCTCAGTTAGATAGCAGTTGCAGAGGGTACAGGGAATGTGCATGTTTCTTCATGAATGGCATCATTCCTTTTAATAAAACTATTTGATTACTCTTACTCAAAAGAAGAGTATGAATGAAAAGCACAGTTGTTTGAACACTGTATTTCTGGGTATTGTTAAATGAAGGTCAATCATACTGCATTTTATTGAATTATGTCTTCATGTTAAATACATATTTTCAATAGAAGGGCTATTTCATGTGGCAGCCTGTAAGCCTTCAGAAATCTGTCTCCAAACACCCAGTGGAAATATGCCAGGAAGGTGTGGCCAATTGCAGGTCCTCTGTACATGTTCCTGAATGTGAGGAGGGGGATGCTTACTCTCTCTTTCAGATGAACCTTTACTGAACCAAAAAGTGGTGTCCATAGCCCAGTTTATTGGCATGTGCCAATTAGGATTTGCTACCAATCATGTTAAGACTGTGTTGCACAAAGGAGGGAGTGTGTAGTTGATTTGTAGATGTAACTCTAAGACTAAATAGCTCATTGATTTCAAAGTTGCAAGCCTTACATTCAAGGTGTTCTGTAGGCTAAACACACGACTGAAAGTCTAGGGTCAGAGGTCCATGTTTAAGTCATAGGCCCTTTCTGCTGTACACTGTTATAGTGCTATTATTTCACTTTCAACATCCTGTGGAATTCTGGAATTTGTAGTTTACTGAGGCCAAAGAACTCTTTGACTGAGAATTCTAAAGGCCCCTCCCTAAACTGCAAATCCCAGGATTCCATAGGATGTTGAAAGTGGAATAATAGCACAATAACAGTACAGTACAGAAAAGGCCATAGATTTAATTGTATAATTACACAGATGTTCTAGTATTAGAGGAACCACTAGTATCCTGGCTGATAAGAATTCTTTGATCACTGTGAGGAGGGTGAAAAACAGTATTGTCTTTAAAACTGGTTTGAACTTGGGCTTTTTTCATTTAGTTCCCGCCCATCCCCTGGTCCATATACCATATACCACATATGGACCATATACCCTGGTCCATATACCATATTCTGGGCCAGATTGTAATGGTTCAGTTGGTCACATTACGTAGACACAATGCTGTGAGAGCTTGGAGGCACAGGACAATGAAAGGCTGGTTACCATCCAGATAGCAATAACAGCAACCGCTGCAGTCAGCAAGTCTTGACTGCCAGAACTGTGCCATTGCTTTGTTTTACTTTCTCATTCTGTCTTCTCATTCCCTGCACCTCTCAGTCAAGCAATGTAGGTACTTAAAATGACACAACCCATCAGGTGGGGAGTGATCCTTCAGGAAGCATAAGTTGAGAAAGAAGAAAGGTATTTGATGCTGGAACTAGGGGTAGTTCCAGCACTCCCCAAGACTTTGTTCAGTAGCAAACACTGACACATGTTACTGCTATAAGACACACTAGGTAGTAAATGATACAGCAGAAGTTATACAGGAAAGAACCATTTCAGACCTTCTGCTGATGGGGTCTAGCATCCTATCACAAACAATGGTAGAACTGGGCCTGTGAACAACTAATCTACTCAGGCTACCTCTGGCCAACAATCTATTTCCCTGTGATTGGGAAATAAATGGGGAGTTTCTCAATCGGTGTACAAAGCCCCTGCCCCCAGTGAAGCTGACGGAAGGATTATACAGCACAAATGTAAACAAAGAAAATCAGTCTGCAAATATGACCCATCTCCTCCCTTCATGGGAAATGTAGGCCATCAACAGGGGAAAATTAATTCCTCCACTTTCTTCCTAGCTCCCATATTCATCTCCAGATGAATGCTAAGCCAATGCAAAAAGCTTCAAATGAAGTCACCAGAACAGTTGACTCCTTCATCCTACTGAGCAGCTGTGAACATTTGGTCATGATACCAACAAGGACTTCCAAATGTATCTGCCTGCCAACTCCTTATGGGTGGGGAAATCATTATATGGCAATGCTTGCTCCCCCTGTGATGTCTGTCCTACCTTCTTACCCCACACAGCCAGTGTTACTTTGACTTTTGGGGATTCTTTGGGGGGACACCTTGATTAGCTCCAAAAATGCCAGTGTTGGGGAAATTAGTGGAGCACTGGCTTCTAACAATGCGGAGGGCAGGGCAACAACTAGCAAGATCTTTTACTCAGTGTCTACGGAATCAGATCACAAAAGAACCAGGCTAAAAGTTCACTCAAGATATTTTATTAGAAAAGATATTCAAACACATGCACTCAGAGGCAACCACTCACACAAGCACACAAGGACTATCAAGATGGAAAGAGGTGAAAATTGATAGGGGAAAAGCGGAGGGAATGTAAAAAGGGGTGATACTGTACCTGTCCAGAAGTCTTTAGCTGGGGAAAAAGACAAGTGGAGAGAAAAAACTCAGCATAGGGAAGGTGGTGAGGAGAGTCTCAACTGACAGAATGACAGCCTGCTAGTCAAGCCTGCGAGAGCTCCAAAATGGAGTCTCAAAAAGATCTAGTTATAGAGCGAAGCATGCCTCAGGGGCAAACCCTCTTCCTGGAAAAGGATAATGGCCGAAACTGAAGGATAATGGTTGTGTGATAGCCACCTGATGGCTGCATGATGGTTGCACCGGGTAACTAGACCTTGGTTTGATATGTCCAGGGGAATCAGGCAATATCCTCAAAGTACTGTTGTAGTCGATGGCCCATTACCTGTGCCTACATGCCTTTCCGCGGTTTCCTATGGAGACATGACAGGGTAAATTTTGTGTCTTTGATCTTTTGCCCGATCGCTAGCCAGACTATCTACCCACCAGCCCCGTCACCTCTGACTTGGATGAATTTTAATATTATGCTCCCTGGGATGGGGTCTGCTGTCAGGGTTACACCAGGGTGTGTGGATGTATGTTGAGCACAAGTGTCTCTGCCATTTCTCTTTCTTTTGCTGCCCTCTCATCTCTTCTTGGACTCTGGGCAGCACCTGCCTGCCAAGAAAGGTTGCCAGTTCAGGATCATCCCAGGCTCTACCATATACCAACCACAGTGGCTCATCTGTTTGAGGAGACAGGATATAAGACATTTAATCTCGCCTGCTTGCTTCTAACCATAAAGTGGATGCAAAGCAGACCATCATAACAACTGGGAGCAAGGACAGTTAACTAATTAAATATATAAACCTCCTAGTCTTTGTAAATTGCAGCAAGAAATCAATTAACCCTTCAAAATGGTAGCAAGCTTGTGCTCTACTAGCTGATCTGAACACAGCCCTTATTACTTGCCTGGAGCTGAGTCCGGAAACTGTGGATGAATTTGCATTCTCATCTGCTGCCTGGAGACAATACATGAAAACAAGAGACTTGCCTTGACCTTCAGTGGGCTGGCTTGGCAGACACCTCTTTCTTGCACCTGTACAGTGAGAAGAGCATTTACGGTAAAGTGCTGGCCAGAGTTTTCTCTGGATGGTTTTACCCCCACCACATAAGGGTGGAGTGGAGGATTACCAATCTGCCTTCAGAATTCCCATTATATACATTTCCTTTTTAGTAAATGTGCTGTAAATGGGGAGGACCAAGGGATTAACATTTTGCTTTTGCTGTGAAATGCAGATGTTTAGATGGGAAGATCTGATGACCAGTGATGTAGACTTGAGCCAATTGACTTGGACTCAAGGCAGACTTAAGTTGCCTCAGTGACTTGACTTGGACTTGACCCAGCTTGACTTGTATATTTTTAGTCACTGACTTGCTCTGCTTGGTTCAGTAACATAACATATTCATAGGCTATTTGCTCTTGATCTTTTCAAATGTTACATTATCTTGCTCCAATCAGATTTATACAGATTGCTTTCAAAGTAATTAATAGTTCCCATTCTCTGGGGGATGAATGAATTGCTATTCAGGTCACCTAAGCCCTAACTCTGCTTTTGTGGAGCTGTTACATCTTAAATATTCAAAATTGATACTGGAAACCAATGATGGGCAGTTCCACCTGTGTTACACCCTTCCTTTACCCACTTCTACAGCAATTTCCCAATATGCTGGAGTGAATTGGATCTTTTAGCTCAAAATTTCAACACACATCAAGGATGTTTGGAACTTTGACAATGCTGTCTACCTTCAGAAATAAATTGGTAGGCCATCTAAGCAGGATCCCATAGAGTTGGCAGGTTCTCCTTGAATTAAGGATTTTAATTGAAAATGTGATAAAAATGAGGAACCATGTTTTATACAGAGAAGGTCTCAAATAGAAACAAAGGCACCTCTAGCTAACTGAACAGAAGCCTATTTTTGGCAAGCCATTGACAGAGTAGGCAACTGTCAAAATGGCCTGGCTTTTTAAAAAGCAGCTTCATGACTGAATTCTTACCTGTAAGAACCACCTTGAGGACAATGGCCCACCATCACATTGCCAATTCTCCCCCACCCCAAACAACATACACTATCAAACCACCAGCCCCCTTACTGGGCAGCAGTGAGACACCAGCTAGCTAGGAGCTCTGGAAAAGGCAAACAGAGGCAACTAGCTGCCCCACCTTTCTTTTCTATTAATGCTCTGGCCTAGTGGTATGCTAGAGAAAGGGGCAGGAAAGGAAGAAGGCCATATTTTATCTTTCAGTGTACTTTTTACAAGTAAAAATATCAGGAGGAGCAGGGGGCTTGCTGGGGCCTGTGGCAATGGCTCAGAGCACAGTACTACCCACGGACACTGCTGTGACAGCGACAGCTTTACAGTACTATCACACAAAATAGAGTTAAGTTTGCCATGTTAGATTGTCCCTACCTGCAAAACCCACCTATGCCTTAGTGTAATGTACCAATAGTGGGGAGGGGAATGCCCTGGGGCATTTTTGCAGATGTCACTTGACCACCCCCCCAACAACCCACCTAAACTCCTAACAACAGCAATGTAAGCCATCCGGATATATAAAGAGCTATATTCCCTTCCCCCAAAGTGCAAAAATTGTCCCTGAACGAAAAAAAAAGCAAAAACAAACAAAACAGATAAATTCTGGAGTTGTTTTCAGCCACTGGGCAGCCAGATTTTGGGAAGGTGTGGCCTGTGGGGGGAAAATTGGTCACCATATACTCCACAGTTGTTCACTGCTGAGTTACACTCTAATCCTAAATGTAAATACTAGAGAAATTCATTTATTTCTAAAGGACACCACATCCCCTGCAGCCAAGCCAACCCTCTTCTTAACAAACCTTGCCAAGAAAATCCTGTGATAGGTTCACTTTGGGTTTGCTATAAGCTGGAAGCAACTTTGAGGCACATAAACAACAGTAGCAATGTTAAGCTAATGCTTCCACTGATACTCAGTTTTTAAATTAACACCTCTGTTTTACTGAAATAGAATCCAAAACTGAATCTTAAACTTTATTTTAAAAAAATGGAGACCAGCTGGTCTCAGGTCAAGAAAGTGCCCTTGCAAGTTTTACACTACTTTCTGACAAAGCAACAGGGATGAGCAACTTCAGCCGTTCCAGAAGCCCATCCTCTTCCCCTTCTCCGAGTTGCACCTCTTCCCTCCTTGTCTTTTTAAACATGATCTGGCTTAGCATAGGTGGTGCCTGACAGGGTCAATGGGGAACATACAGTCTGTGGGCCAAATGTGGCAAATAAAGTCATTGATACACTGGGATAACAATGTTTCTGTGAAAGTGTGCTAAAGCCATTTATACACATATAGCTGTTCATATACAAACAATGAAAGCACTTGTGTTCTGTACAGGAAACAATTCTATGAAATTCCATGACAAATCTACTGCCATTTTCCAACATAACCAAAGTCAAAGTTGTGTGAAGTCTGTTTCAAACTCTCATGCTCGCCATAGTCAAGATACGACTGCAGAAATTCAACAGATTAAATGTTTGACTTCTTCCTTTTACATCCAGGTGTCTGGCCACGTTGTCTTCCACGAGAGCCCTGTTTTTCTGCTATGGCCTTCTGTTGGTTTAATCCTTCTAGCTTCTCAATCAGTAATTCTATACGCATATGCATCATTACAAGGCTTTCTTTCAACTATGAAAAAAAATTAAACAATGAAATTTATATAACGTGAGTAACACAGAATATTAAGCAATTATATCAATTAAAGATTCCTAATAAGATGACTATCCTGTTGGGAATAGGTAGAATATACAATATGCTGTGTGGAACTTTAAAAAACAATTTGTACTCAACAGATACTCATATCAACAACGCAGAAGATATGTTGTTATGTCTTTTTTTTTAAAAAAAAGAGTACATGTTCCTAGTCCTCCTTCACCAGATGTTTAACCCAGTGTTAACAGCACAGGAATCAAACAGGATCAAGATAATTCAGAGAAAACACTGTTAGTGGCAACATTTCTCACAATACCTCTAATGCTGTTTGGGAAAGTAACATGGCCAGACAGAAAAATTGTTCACTTTTTCTGATATCAGCCAGAATCTGATTAGCATGAAATCAGAATGCTGACAGACAACCTTTCCATTAAGTAAAAGGTAACAGAAAACATTTTTCACATCTATAGAACTGATCTACTGTACTGACATCCCTGGGTACACAGCTTTTTATTTTACATGAACAATTTAGTGTGCCAATAAGGTTTCATTCACTTCTCCACTTTTAATTTATGCAAGTCTAGGACAAAAGCTGGTGCTGCCAGATAAAAAGCACTTCCAAGCCTTAGTCATACTTGGGAAAAGGGTTTTTACTTGTTTCAGAGTATTTAGTTATTCATTTAATATCCTGCCTTTCTCCCAGAATGGGATCCAAAGTGGTGCACAATGTCTTAAAAGCACAATACAGTTAAAACAAACTTCTTAAAACAAAAGTTAAAACACAACTAAACTAAATTTATATTTGAAAATCACAAATTGGGAGAAAGGCAGGAAATAAATCAATCGATCGATCAAGAAAGAAAATTTAAAGACAGAATTAAAAGATGCTGTAAAAAGTGAGAGGAGAGGCAATATGCTGCCAACCAGCAAAGAAACCCTGCACTCTACATAAAACTTGATTTTTTTTTGGTAAAATTAAAAGGTCCCTTTTACAGCCTTGAGGTACCTTGGGGGGGCAAGTCTGTAATACCTTGGCCTGACCTATTTCTGAGGGGGGGAGTGATGTCTGAGTCTCAGTTTTGGGGAAAGTAATGGTATAAACGAAGTTAATAATATAGTTTCAAAATCAGAAGTCCAAGACATAATGTAACCATCCTCCTTCTCCCTAAAATGCACTGAGGGGGGGAGTGGCTGAGGTGCGGAGGAAACACAGGCTGCCCCTGTGAGGCTCCAGAGTGAAAGTGTGTGGTCTCCTGGACATCTGGAAGATGCTCACCCTTGCTTTAGAGATGCTGCTGCTAACACAGCCTTTCCCAATATTACTAAAGCAATGTAGCACTTGCTACAGCAGAACTCTTTCTCATATTACTTCCATAATGTCAGAAGTCTCCAAACACATGGGAGGAATCAGTAATACAGTTCCTTTCCTGGAGCTGAGTTGCCCTTATGGCAACTGGGCTACCACTGGCATGGAAAGGAGCCACACCAGCCTCTTCCCATGTAAAGGCTATGAGGTACAGGAAAGAGTCACAGTGCTTCAACTGTCATTCCAATCAGATTAAGGTCAGTACAGGCCCATGATTTGAAGATCTTTGTCTATAAGTACTGTATATCACATTTTCTGTCAGATTTGGTTTTCACTCTGTCTTTCTTTTTGTCATAACTAAAAACAAAACACTACGTACTGTATCAAAAAACAAACCTCAATCCAGATATGCCCATACAGTGTTTTTGCCTAATATTTTTCAGTTCTCCACTCTAGCTCCCTAGACCCAGTTCAGATTCCTGAGCCTCATGTATCATTTTTCAGGATGCACAAGGAGCAGCAGTAAAGTGGATGGATGGGAAAGCCTCACTGTGCAGACAGATCTCCACTAGACAGGCTCTGACTCCAGCTTATACTTCTCTAGTTTAGAGTCTTCTGGCACCTTTACACTTAACTGGTTTATTTTAGCATAAGCTTTTGTCAGCTATAGCCCACTTCTTCTTCTTCTTCAAAGAAGAGAAAGAAGCGGCACTTTTAAGATTAACCAAAGGTGCCACAAGGTTGCCTTCTCTTTTTATACTCCAATGAAGAAACACTGCTATTTCTTAGAAAATTTCTATAGTCCAGGTATACGTTCCCTCTAAATCAAGGGTGGAATCATTACAGCCCCCCAGATACTGTCAAACTTCAAATCCCAGCAGCCCTAGCCAACAAAGTCAATAATGAGGGATGCTGCACTAAGTTCCATGCAGATTGGAGATGCTGAAGCTCATAGCTCATAATTCAATACATCCAGAGGGTGCTGGATTAGAGAACTGGAAAGCAGTTTTCATCTGCTCCGATTCACACATCTGAAATGCTGTCTTTTGACCACAGAACCATCAGTGCAGCTTGTCTCCGACTTGGAAAACAAAAAGATAACCATGTTTCCTACAACCCATCAGCTTCACAGAAACTTGTCAGGAGCCTGTTCAGACTATTTTTGTGTTTAAAAACTTGCTCACTGCAGAACAGACAAGGAGAAATAAAGTTTCAAAGTGCTCACTGCTGCAGGATTATGTGGATTGCAGGCCACTTACTATATTCTGTACCATGCACATTTTTGAACTGTTTTAGTTTTATTGTTACCTGTTCCATTTCTCTTTGCCAAAGCAAAATATGAATTCTAATATGCATATCCATTTAAAAAACAAACACAAAAAGCAGAAGAAAGTTTACCTTTTGTACATGTTCTTTTAGGGTGATTTGAGGATAGATCATTTTTGAGGCTTCAACTGTGGCTTTAGTTTTTAACAAGTAACTGAAAGAAGAAAATACATTTTTCATAGAAGAACAGCAATAATAATTATATTTGGGGGTTATCTAATTACAGTCATCCCTCTACATTCACTAGGGTTAGTGGCACAGAACCCCCATGAAAGTGGAAAAAACTGTGAATAACTCTAGGTTCTCCCAAACCACATTTAACACACAAAAAAAGTATGATCACCATATTCAACCCACTGTGGATTCCTTTGATGCATTTGGGTTCCTTCATAAGGCAGAACTGGGTGGCTGGTGGGGCTTACTGCCACCTCCACTACTGTCCCACACCATTTTTAATAGGGACTTACAAGCCTTGTTCTCAGTTTCTCAGTCTCACGAGGCTTTAAAAAAGGCATAGAGAGGCAGCAGAGGTGACAGTAAATAATCCATCAATAATCAAATTTGCAAAAGTGAAACCTGCAAATGTGGAGGGCTTTTGCAATGCTTCCTGCCAATGAATGGCATCCATCAAAAATGATTGCTGAGAGTGGGATTTTCCCTTCTTTTGCAGCTCTTACATACCCACAAAATCTGCTATAGAGGCTTGGTAATTCACCCTCCCTCCAACATTTGGGAACATACAGGAGACTTTAGGTAGAACACAGAAGGGATAATTCTTATTGCACATAAAGCATAATTTCCCTTTGGAGGTTATAGTACTTCTGAACATTTAACTTCCTCATTCTGTTTACTGTGGCAAAAGAAAGCTCTAACCTCTAGATATTCAGACTAAATTGTGACTATTGATAATCTTTCTACACAAATACAACTCACATAGAATTACAGTTCTGTTTTTGATCTTGTTTTTTTCATGCATACAAGTTGTTGCATTAAGTTAAGATCCTGTATGATCACTGTCCTGTCGAATGGCTAGAATACCGGGATTTGACTGGGGAGACATGAAATGAGTGGCTTTCGCCTTGTTGCTATTCCAGAGTGACCTATATTACTAGGAGGGGGTGTGCTGTTATGCTAGTCAGAGCTTCTTGAAGAAAGAATGGGAGCAAAATATAATGTAATTAATTTTTTCTTAAGTGAAGCTACTCTTAGATTTATGAAACAAACAAAAACCCATGTCGCACACATATTAGAGATGTACTAACTAAAACTAATTTAATAAATCTGCTAAATATGAATTCCTCTTGGACACTTGGTGATAAATCAGATCTTAGCAGCATCATGTTGCAATTGATACAGATATTTCCTACCAGAAAGGATCCCTACTTCTAGACAAAAGTGTTGTAACAACAAAAATTGCTCACATAAAGTGGATGTCATCAGCCAAAATGAATTTCTGAGAAGTTCCTCATAGCCTTTTACATTATTTTACTACTTTTTAAAAATAAAAGACATATTCATATGTACGCTTGCGTTGAGCAGCATCCCACCACTGCTTAATTATGGGTGGCTTCAGTATGTCCTGAGATCCAGTAACATTCCAATTTCTAACCATTCAGTATGCACATGGAAGATACTAACCATAGGATGTTGTCCTTAAAAAGGCAGAAGAAACCTCTTAGGTAAGCAAGAGATTTTGAACAATACAGTTTGAAGCCTACACATGCTTCACAGGACCGACAGTGCAACAAGTTATAAGTGCTGGAAGAAAAAGACAGAGTTTGGAGTCAGTTTAAATCCCAAATTGTCTTCCATAACCTATGGAACTTTACACCATATTTCAAAAGGCTTCAGAACATCATGAAACCAGTTCTTGAATCTGTACTGTGAATTCTTGAAGAAACTGCAGTCAGAAAACCCAAATTCTGAAGATATTCCAAGTTAAAATTGTATGAAGATTCGCATGATAACTTTATGACTGTGTTTTGTCTTGTTTTGGTTTTTGAGAATGAGCACAGAGCTTCTCAGTTTACTTGCAACATAATAGATTTTTGCATATGCATGATGAATTTCCCAACCTATAGAGGTAATGTACAAAAAGCAATTATTTTCCCCATACATAACAATACTAATTTCAGAAGAATAGTTCAGATAAAAGGATCTAAGGTTGCTACAGACTGAGTAAATGCCATATGAAATCAACATATTTTTCCTTACTACGAGATATGCATGCTTATGTTAAATTCTAAGAGATGCTGTTTTAATTCAAAGTGTATTTAAAGCAACATAATTTGAACAGTTCCAATGTATCCAATCAGATTTTATTAATTTACTCAAGTATTTATATCCTGATTTACTAGGGAAAAAAATTCCTCAAACAAGTTACAATATAACCAATATAAAATATAATATAGTATCATAAAAAAACCCTATAAAAGCAGTACTGACTATATGAAACTTAAACACATCTGAAATACATTAAACCTAAGGAAACAGGATTAAAACCTACCAAATCTAGGCCAGTAAAGTTATAAGACAGCAAAATAACAGTTTTAGAATTTCACACCCAGCACCAGCAATTAAAGGCATCCTGAAACAACAATCTTTTAAACACTCTCTTAAAAGCAACTAAAAACAGGACAAACATACATAATGTAGGGCAGTACTGCACCAAAACGGAGCCACCTATAAGCTATGGTCCACACTGGCTGGATTACAAGCAGGGCTTCTGCAGTCACTACCAGGAATCAGCAGATTCATGGAAGGGGTAAGATGGGTGCCTTCGGGAAGCAATAGCCTTTTCCTATTATTGCTCCTGAGCAGCTACTACCTCAAAACTGTTTTTTTCATAACTGTAAATAAGCTGCCTGCCCACAAAAGAAATTGTTTTACATGGAGAGCACAGGAGGGGAATCAGCCCAGGGAGCAGCTATTAGAACAGTCATGTACAGAGGAAGATATGGTGGGAGGAGACATGGTAGAAGGGGAGCCACAGGCTGATGGTTACCCAAGCTGTCCCTCACTTCAAATAGTCTGGAAAGCCTTGGCAACAGACCACCTGGGCTAACAATGCTGCTGGTCAAGGTCAGGTTGGTGCATGGAAAAACATCCTTGATCCAGGGCTTGATCCTGGATGAGCATGCCAACCTGGCTTGTATCACCGAGACATGATTGGGCAAAACTGGAGGGGGGAGATTAATCTCTGATCTGTGATCTAGGTGTGGAGGAACTTTCTGTAGTTCCATTGTTATGAACTAATCACCACCAGATGGGGTTTAGCCTCATTGTGACTTACAACCTCTGCAAAGGTGAGAGGCCGTTTAAGATAGTCCACCCTAGAAGACTTATGGATCCAGATGGATTTCTGGCAGGTCTTGGGGAATTTCCTGTTGCCTTCCATCAAAGCCTTCTCTGATCTGTGGAACAGGGAATTGGCAAGGGCAGTGGACATGATCACCAATAAGCATCTCCTCCCGCAAAGTGGAACCTTTGTTTACTAAGAGAGCTGGCAGCAATTAAACAAGACTCAAGTAATGCTGGCAAAAGACTTGGAGCAAGTCTGACTGAACACAGGCTCACTGGAAGGCCAATGCTGTGGCAATGGTGACAGTGAAGAAATTGTACTTCTCTGCCATCATTGCATCTGCACAGTGTTGTCCAGTGGAGCTTTCTCGAGTGGCCAGGGCCTTTTACACTCTGGGCCAACAAGAAGAAAACAATCGCCACTCAAAAGCTTGCTGTGATGAATTTGCAAGACACTTAGCAGACAAAATCACTTGGATTTGCTCTGACTTGGATGCTGGAGTTGAGACAGGTCCAGTGGATGTAACTTTGACGCCTGCTTATCCTGTGTTCTTGGACATGTTTCAATTTGTGCAACCTGAGGATGTGGACAAGACTTTTGGAGATGTGAGAGGCACTACATATATACTGGATCCTGAGTGGGTAAGGAAAGTGGTGAATGCCTCAATACAGCAAGGGAAGCTGCCATCCTGACTAAAATAAGTTGTGGTGAGACCACTACAGAAAAAAAAAGCCTCCCTGTATCCCACAATTCTGAGTAATTATCAGCAAGTCTTTAATATTCCATTTCTGGGCAAGATTCTGGAGCATGTGGTAGCCTCCCAGCTCCAGAGGATTCTGGAGGAACCAGATCTATTTCAATCTGGCTTCAGGCCTGGTTATGGGATGGAGACAGCAATTGGTGGATGACCTACACAGGGAAACGGCCTAGGAGAGTATGTCCCTGTTAGTTCTGCTGAACCTCTGTAGCTTTCAATACCAATAACCAAGGTATCCTTCTGGGCTGACTCTCTGGGATGGGACTTAGGAGCACTGTTATACTGTGGTTCTGGTAATTCCTGGAGGCATAATGTGGTGCTGGGGGACTCCTGTTCAATGCCCTGGCCGTTGGCATGTGGAGCCCCTCAGGTTTCTGTTTTATCCCTCTTGCTGTTTAATCTCTACATGGAAGTGCTAAGAGATGTCATCTGGAGCTTTGGGGCTTGGTGTCGCCAATCTGCTGATGACACCTAACTCTTTCTCTTCTTTCCATCTGATTCCAAAAAGGGTGTTTCAGTAGTAAACCAATGGCTGTTGTCAGTAATGATCTGGATAAGGGCAAACAAATTGAAGCTTAATCCAGACAAGACAGAGGTGCTCCTGGTTAATTGAAAGGCACAATAGGACCCTGCCTGTACTGAAAGGAGTTACACTCCCCCTGAAATCTCAAGCTCACAGCTTGGGTATTCTCGTGGACAAACTATGAGTTTGGATGCCCAGGTTTCAGCAGTGTCCAGGAGTACACTGGCACAGTTAAAACTTGTGTGCCAGATGCACCTGTTCCTTGAGATGTTAGATCAGGCTATGTGACACATGCCTTATGTTGGACTACTGTGACCTACTCTATGTAGGTCTGCCTTTGGAATCTTTTTGGAAACTGCAGTGGGTTCAAAATGCTGCAGCCAGAATGATGACCAGGGCCAGTTCTAGGGAGCATTTAAATCCCTTGTTAAAACAGCTTCATTGGCTACTGCTTTGTTGCCAGGCCCAGTTCAAAGTGCTGTGCATGACCTATAAAGCCATAAATGGCAGAGATCGAGACTATCTGAAAGACTGTATCTATGTGAACCTGCCAGTGCTTTAAGATGTGTAGCGGAAGGCTTTCTCTTGGTTCTGCTATCATCCTAGGCTTGCTTGGTGAGGATATGAGCGCCTTCTCAGTGGCAGTGCCCACCCTCTGGACCTCGCTTCTACGGGAAGCTAGGCTGGCCCACTCCCCGCCTTCCTTTTGCTGGCAGGCAAAAATATTTCTGTTCATGCTGGCTTTTAATGAGCGAGCAAGAGAGCTTTTTATTTTTACTCAGATGTTTTATTTATGCTTTAAAATGTTGCATGTTTTTATAATGATGTTATACTATTCTTATGAGGTTGATTTTAATTGTTTTTAAATTTTATTGTAAATGTTTTTAATTGACTGTTTGGAGGCCACCTTGGGTCCAGTTCTGGGAGAAAGGCGGCATATCAATGCAATAAATAAATAAATGAATGAATGTAACTAGATGGGCACAAAATGATTAGTAGACAGATCAATATCCTCCATGAATGTATCCCATTCGTTTTTAAAGCACACAAGGCACTAGGAGATTCTCTTGCAGCAAACTGCACAATTTATTTTTGTATGCTCTGAGTTTAACGACCATGTCAGTAACCAAAAATATTTTTGCTTTCCTCTTTGGGGACAGAAGACATCCAGATGGATAGTTCTACAGACAGGGATTAGAAAGTTTAAACAAGCTGTCCATGCAGCCATATTTTTAACAACAAAAACTATTTCAAAGATATTTAGCTTATAAATACAATTAAACTTACTATTTCCCTAGAAAAAAGGAATTGCTGCATCTAAGGCAATCAGTCAATGATTGAGTCAACTGTCACTTTTATTAAACTACTGCTTTCATGAATTCCGTTGAAATCTCCATGTTTATCAGAAATATTTATTGGTTTTAGATTTTAAGAATCTACAGGTGAATCCAGAGCACTCACATACAAAAGTAATACAAAATTCCCTTCACTATTTTTATGGGTAAACAACTGTTTCTCTTAAAATATGTTCATTTAAAAATTAATAGAAAGATAAACTCATCATATTTTGAGAAAGGATGCTAAAAGCAACTAAAAGTTTTTATTCCATTTCCCAACTTTTACAAGTTATGACCATTAAAATTAGAATGCATAAAACAGAAGAAATAATTTCAAGAAATACCCACCACCCAGTGAGGTCTCCTTCAACACAGACCATTAAGTCATCTTCCATAACAACATCATTTGTGACTTCTGAAAAGAGAAGAACACTTTTTGAAAATTAAACTGTAAAATTCTACTAACAAATTTCATTATATATATCTATATCTATCTAAATGTATATTTGTCCCGTCTTCATGGTTGCAGGTGAGAGACATCTACTGCTAGAATCATTGCAATGTGTGCTTCAGCTTTAATATATACTGTTAAACAGACATTCCTGAAAGGGGAAATTGCTAGAACACTTCATGTGAACTCAGATCTAAATAAAAATGCCAGTTTCAAATCACAAACAATACTAATAATTTTAGCTAAATTCCTTTTCCTTGGTCTGTCTTTCGACTACAATGATACTTTCTCCCATGGAAAATTTTAGAAGTGGCTTCTAATTATAAGTTTTTATTTAAAAAAAGTCATGCTGTGTTCTGGAATCCATTCTAATGCTATCACATTCATTTTAAAACCATCAACTGTTAATTTTTGACTCACAGAAGCAGTCTGTAATTCTCGAACTGACTTTCTCTTGTCCATTGTTGTACAGCAGAGTATCAGATTTGGAGTTGTTCAGAATTTTCTGAGAGTTTGCCACTTTTAAGCAAACTCATCTTAAGACTTTGGCCAGTCACACTCTCTCTCAGCCAAGCCTACCTCATACTCTTGTTATGCAGTTATGGTACGGAGGCAGAGAGTATCTTATATGTTGCCCAAAATTCTTTGTAGAAAGAGGAAGATCAAAGTGTAATGCAGACATATGTTTCTGTCTAAATAGAAACAGACCTGTCTTCCAATCCCTTTCTTTGGTTCTGTAAATGATACCAATACTGTACTATGACAGACTACAAACGTTCCCCCTAGGATAATATACATTTTTGTCCCACGTTCATGGGGATATTCCTATCACCAGTCATAAACTAGGAATAGGTATGTCAATGGAAACATTCTGAGGATATAACAAAGATTCTGGAAGTAACTGCTGGTATGAATGGCCATATCTCATTAATTCCATCAAAAGTAATGGTGACACCATTACCTTTTCTTTACTGAGAAATGGTAGCAGTATAAACTGAGTCACACAACAGTATGCACAATTTTTTGACACAGATCTCCTTCACCTACATCACTTTCAGAACAATTGGGCTATGGCAATTAATACTTTGGAGTTTATGAAGATTAATTTATCATGAAAAGAGGGGGCATATATGGTAATCTATAGTGTTATGTTGTGTATGAATAACTACCACAGATAGAAAATTTGTACCATATCATACAGGGTGTGATTGAGTATAGGGGGAGTGGTATTCTAAGTGGTAGAAAAGCTGCCCAGTGGCAGGTTGCTAGGCAACTAGCAATGGCCACTCCAGAAGAAAGCCCAGCCCCTTTAGTGAAAAGGACGAGTGGAAGCCTCAATGAGAATGTTTTTATAGCTGACATACTGGTTTGAGAGAGTTTCCCAGAAGAGTCAAACTATCAGGTTCAAGGTGAAGGATGAATCTTTCAGTCAGAGGAGTTCTCATTCAATTGAGAATAGCTGAATGGGAGGAGTGTTTTCTCAGAGAAAGTCTAGAGAAGGGGTAGAAGAGAAACCTCACTGTTAAATCTAGTCAGAGTGTGGGAACATAGCCTTTGGCAAAGAGGGAAGCCAGAGAGCTCTGTGTGTGTGTGTGTGTGTGTGCGCGTGTGAGAGAGAGACCTGCACCTATATGATGTTATGAAGAAACAAAAAACTGTTTAAAAGTATTCTAAAGATCTGTTTAAACTTAGAAACATTTATAAAATCAATACTTTATTATGTTTGCTGTTTTAATAACGATATTATTTTTTTAAAAAAGCTGGTCTCAACTGAATGATTCTCAGTGGCTATAACCATCCAGAAACATGCTACCATAAATCATTTAAGGAGTTTTAATTAATAACTGAAAGGCTTTGCCCTGGTTACACAAGGATGATATTTGGGGAAAACCAGAGCTGTGTGTGAAGTGGCAAGGCACCTTGACAGACTAGAGGTGGGGTGGGGGAAGCTGCCATTCTAATTTGAGAAAAGAAAAGGCAAGGCCTTATTTGTCTGTTGTCTCCACACAGGGCTTTTCAATTGTTAAGTTCATATATTTTGCTGCCAGTTACCAAATAATACATGTGTATGCATGTACTCAGCCTACAGAAAAAGAAAGTAGCTTTCGGTATTAATCAGCCAACATGATATTTTAAGTTGTAAATTCACTATACTGAAATTCCTGAAAATGATTGACTGTAGGCTATTTTACACAAGTCTACATAAGCACAATGAGTGCAAGAATAACCATGTGTGTGGTTGCATCCCACAAATGTCTCTTTTAGGGTGGTCTGAAATGTCCTCATTTTCAATAGCTAGCCTACCACTTGTCTGGAATTACTATCTGGTAAAGATTGCAAGAGGACGTGTGTTTGCAAATTATGGAGGGGAACGACACTTGGATTAGCTACAAGCCTCTTTGCTTTGTCTCTCCATCCAGCAAATCATAATTTGTAACATCTAGACACAATCTTTTGAAGCATAAGTTGCCATAAATTGACAAGCTACTTGAAAGTGCATGAACACACACATCATTTGTAGAGAGATCATGCTCCTGTCTTCAGGCACATCAGAAAGATTCACTTGAAGATCCTTACTGTGGACATGGATACAGCCAAAGGGAGTAAAAGTGAGTCACTAAAGGAATTATGATGGTGAAGTCAATATGGCAAGAAAGTTAGGGTCATATTTTAAGCAGTTAAATGGCAAAGGTCCTGGTTACAAAACACTTTCCAAAGGAGTACAAGATCAAAAGTTGAAATGTTTTAGCTTCAGAAGAAATGGCTAATGTGTTGCTATAGAGAAGAGACAAAAACTGAGAGCACCCTAGGATTGACAGGAAAAAGCCAGAGACATGCCTCAAAGTGTATTGTCTTTTTAAATCTATATTTATTTTCAATATATTTTTGTAGCCCTTAAAGGCCACAGGGAAATCTATCTATCTATCTATCTGGTTGGCCCTCCGCTTTTGCGGGTTCAGCATTTGCAGATTTGATTATTCACAGGTTATTTTATTTATCTAAAAAATTCTTACTGTATGCCTCATTGCAGAAAAAAATATATTCTCTCTAGAAATCTATAGGTCCTTCAGTGTCACTTTATAGCCCATTTCTGCCAGAAGTTGACCAAAGAATCCTGCTAGAGGACCTAGAGATTCTTAGAGAAGTGGTCTCAGGTAAAAAAAAAAAGAATAGCATTCATGACTTTTATTTGTATTCATGCTTTTTCCACTTTCACAAGGGTCTTGTGCCCATAACCCCACAAAAATGGCTGACTCTAGGCCAAAATGGGCTTTTTCTTAACTAAAGAAGCCATCTATTGAGCACTTTGAGACATGTCTGTGTTTTTTCCTAAGGTATTACTACAATTGTGCTTAACTAGCAGTGCTGAGTGAGGCTGGAAAGAATTTTTCATCAGGCTTGAAGGACAATAACAAAAAAATAAAGAAAGCAGAGTGGGTGTGATGACATTACTACCTCAAGTTTTAGATATTGAGATTGCAATGCAAAACACACTTACTCTGGAGTCAGCACAATAATGGGACTCAGTTTTGTGTAAGAATGGAAGTACCGTACACTTCTTTAAATGGAAGAGGTGTATGGAGACATATATGGATTGGCCAGTGATATATGATGGGAGAGTACGCCACAGAGATCAGTGCTACTCAAAGTGGTGGTCTACAGACTAGTGGCAGTCTGTGAGCTATCAGTGGTTAGTCCGCAGAGAATTTCCAGCAAACAATCTAAGTATGACAGTAAGATGGCACAAATATGGTACTGACTTTACTGACAAAAAAAATTACCAGTGCACCACATCAGATAGCTTGAAATGCATTAGGGTCTGATGATGGATGGATGGGTACACCAATAACTGTAGAGTAGTGCTTCCCAGGCCATCTAATTTGGAGAACTGGCAATTATGTCTCCAAAGTGCCAGGAGACTAGTACTATATTTGCACTCATTGGCTATAACTATCTTTTTTTCCCCCTTCTGGAAATTCACCAGGAAATAGCAGTCAGTGATTCATAGGCTGAAACTGGTCTACGGAACACAACTTTGAATGGCACTGCTGTAGAAGCCAAAGAAAATCCCCATCAGTGGCTGGATTATGGATAAAGCTATTGTACAAATCATTTAGTCACTGTCTCCTCACACTACAGCAAGCTGTACTACATTTCTGCTTAAGTTATAGTAACTATGCCTCCATTTGCATGTATAAATTTAAATTAACACAAACATTTTACTTCTTGTACAAGAACTGAGAAATCAAAGGGAAGTTGGGGGATGCTGTATTACTAGCAGGGGAACACATTACATGACCAAGCAGAGATAAAGAGACGATGGAAACAATATACAGAAGAATTATATAAGAGATTTGAAAGCTTGACAGATCCTTTCAAGGCAAAATCATATGAAGACAAACCATCCGTTTTAGGAAGTGAAAGCTGCACTTGGAGCACTTGGGAAAAATCAATCAGGAGGAACAGATGGAATATCCGTCTATAGAGACAGTATCTATTCTAATTCTAACTAAAATCTGGAAAACAAAACAAAAGAAATGCTCAATATACATGGAAATGCTCAATATATATTCCAATTCCAAAGAAAGGAGACATCAGGGATTGCAATAACCACAAGACCATTGCATTAATTTCCCATATGAGCAAAGTCACGCTCAAAATTCTACAACAAAGACATTTGCCATATATGGAGCAAGAAATGCCAGATGTTCAAGCTAGGGCCAAGAAAAGAAGAGGTACTAGGGATCATATTGTAAGCGTTTGTTAGATAATGGAGTGCACCAAAGAGTGTTAAAAGAAAATTAACCTGTGCTTCATAGGTTATAGCAAAATGTTAGATTGTGTAGATCATGAGAAACTATGGATTGCTCATAAAGAAATGGGTGTGCTATAACATTTGATTGGATCACTCTTATATGGGTGTGCCACAACAGTTGATCGTCCTGATGCTTAACCTGTACCAAGACAAGAGATTACCATCAGGACAGAATAAGGAGTAACAAGAGTGATTTCCATTGGCAAGGGGCGCAGACAAGGTTGCATTTTATCACACTTACGTTTAACTTGTATGCTGAACATATATGTAAAAGCAGAACTTGGAAGGGGAAGTTGTGAAAACTGGAGGATGGAACGCTAACAGTTTAAGATATGCAGATGACGTTATACTGCTAGCAGAAAACAGCAAAGACTTGAAATGATTACTGAGGAAAGTGCAAAGGCAGGTTTACAGATGAACATTAAGATAACAAAAATAATGACCCAGATGATTCACATAACCTTCAAGTAGATGTAAAGACATTGAAATAGTTCAAGATTTTCCGTACCTTGGCTCAGTTATTAATCAGAATGGAGACTGCAGTCAAGAAATCAAATGATTAGAACTTCTAAGGGCAAATATGAAGGAACTATACAAGGCGGTTGTGGATTTTCTGCGCTTTGAGGCTGCGTTCTATTAGTATTTTCTTCTGACGTTTCTCCTGCATCTGTGGCTGGCATCTTTAGAGGATCCTCTGAGGTGGAACGTCAGGAGAAAATACTAACAGAACACAGCCTCAAAGCCCGGAAAACCCACAACAACCTATGAATGCTGGCCATGAAAGCCTTTGACTTTACATAGAACTATACAAGATCTTCCAGAGTAAAGATATATAACTGAATACTAAAGTTAGGATTGTGCATGCCATCGTACTTCCAATTTCTATGTATGATTGTGAAAACTGGACAGTGAAGAAAGCTGATAGGAAGAAAATCAACTCATTCAAAATGTGGAGTAGAGTTCTATGCATACTCTGGATTGCTAAAAAGAGAAATGAATGGGCCCTAGAGCAAATCAAGCCTAAACTCTCCCCAGAATTTGAGGACTAAACTGAGGCTGTCCTACTTTGGCCATATCCTGAGAAGACATGACTTGCTCGAAAAGACAATAATACTTGGTAAGGCAGAAGGCAGTCGGAAAAAAGACTGCATTACAAAGGAACAGACTCAACCGCAGAAGCCCCACTCCAGAATCTGCAAGACTTGAGCAAGGTGGTTGAGAATAGGGTGACAAAGAGGTCTCTCAACATCTATAGGGTTGCCATATGTCAAAGTCAATTTGACAGCAGTCAGCAACAACGCTCACCCTAATTAATTTTACCAAGTCCTTTGACCTACTCTGAAAAACGTCTGGGTTTAACTTTGGCCATTTCCGCGCTACACTGTTATAGTGCTACTATTCTACTTTCAACATCCTATGGAATCCTGGGGCTTGCAGTTCAGGGAGGGGCATTTAGAATTCTCAGTCAGAGAACTCTTTGGCCTCAATAAACTACAAACCCCAGAATTCCCCAGGCTGCTGAAAGTGGAGTAATAGCACTATAACAGTCCACTGCAGAAACGGTCCATATTGTCTGTTTAGCCACCAGCTCAGGTGTCCGAAGTCAGGTTAACTCACTGAAACAAACGAGGAGGCGGAGCTTCTCCTCGTGGGCGCATAGATGGAACGAGTCTCCCAACACGACGCGGCAGCTCCGGCACTGGTAGAGCACACAGTCCCCCAACCTAAGGCCCCGGGCGCCCGGGACCCGCTCGGAGGCACTTTCCACCCTCCTCTGTTGCTGCGTATGGAGGCAACTGCCTGTCCCGGGTGCCGTCCGCTCCACCATGATTGCGCCACCCACTTGAGGCTCCTGGAAAAGTAGCTGCAGCTGTCGCCGTACCGCCATCTTGCTTTCCGCCAAATATTCAAACTTCAGTCCCCGCCTTCAGTTGCGCCTGTTGGAGAACTCTCCAATAGCGCTGTCACGCAGGGGTGCCCTCGTTCTCCCCGCTCATTAGCCAGAACTCCCCGCCCACATTTTATTTTACCCAATCAGATTCTATTCCTAGGGGGCAAGCTGCGCTTTTCTCTGAAGCCCGAAATACTCTCGCGCCTTTTAAAAATAAACAAGAGTTTTTGGTCATGGCTCTCCTTCAAGCTCCGCCCCCTTCAGCAAGGTCTCAGCCAATGCAGCGCAGGGAGCTGGGTTTCGAAGTGAGAGCGCGAGCGGAGTTGAGGGGCGGCGGTTGAGCGGCAGAGAGAGTCCTTCCGTGCAAGGGACGGTTTTCTTTGTCGGTTGGAGGCGAGCGGCGGCGAGGTTGGTACTGTCGGCCATGGCGGTTTCTTCTCCGGAGCGGTTGGAGACGCTCAAGTACAGCGAGCTGCAGCACCTGGCCAAGACTCTGGGGCTGAAGGCGAACCTCAAGGTGCGCGCACTGGACGAGGCTGGCTTGTGTATTTAATTACATTATTCGTGGAAATGTTCGGATTGGGATGGGCTTGGCACGCGGAGGTGCATGGTGGTAAGAAGAAACGTGAGACCTCCTTTGTAGGATTGTTCTTTTGCAAACAAAAAACAACAACTAGGCTTGCACTCAATTGTTAGTCCCAACTAGAGGAGACCAGCCAAACTGACGGAACTTGGGAGGTCAAAACTCATAGGGCCGTTTCCGCCCAAGACTGCTATAGTGCTATTAATCCTGGGTTCCGGCAAACCCCAAGGTTCCATAGGATGTTGAACGTGTAATAACAACGCTATAACAGTCTAGGGCGGAAATGGTCTACGTGGGACTACCAGTTCGAACTAAGCCGGTAAGTGGCTCTCTCGTTGCCGCCTTCTTACTATGCTTTCAACAATAGCCGACAGCGTTTTTTGTCTGGACGGTGATGTGGTGGCAAAGAGGGAAGAAGCTTCGTTGCCGCCAGATTTTGCTTCTCAAAGGCCACGAACCCAAGTGGCAGCACGAGTCGCCACGTCTCCCTTTGGCTGGTTGAGCAACATTCGCTGTACTCCCCTATTTCCCCCCCAACGACTGTCAGGTGCTTTGAAGAGCTTACTAATCCATGCGGGAGGAGCTGAGTTGGGTGCCTCTCAAGATGCCTTTCTTGTCAACTAACTCGCAATAGCGTAAACTCTCGCTATAAATACCAGAAACTGTTCAAGGGAGCGGGGAAATGGTTGTTTTCTTCTAAATCAGTGCACCTCAAGATATCTGATGCAGGGGACAGCAATTTCTTAAAAACTTTCATTTTACCATATGTGTGCCTGTTAGCTACATTGTTTGTTTCTTTAGTGCAAACTCGCCATGGGCCCCTACTTCTAGAAGCACAGTTCTCGCTGATCTTCCTGCAGTGCGCTTAAGCGGCCACGGCTGCACGAGGTGACAGTGTGCTCCTCCTTCTCTAGCCTTAAACAGGAAGAAAGAAAAACTGAAATGGCATGAGAGAGTATTTTGCTATGCCAAAACCATATCCAGGGGTATATTGAGCTTATAACATGTCTCAAAGAGTGTGACTGTTAAGGGCATTTAGTTTTGCTTCACTGTTATCATGGATTATTTTTGTAGTAGTACTTTCAATTGACTATGACAAAAAAGATCAATGTCTTTCTTAACTCAGCGTCATCTTTATTTTTCAGAAAGAAATTTAACAGGCACTCAAATCTGCTTCTCCAAGTCACATTTTGTTTGGAATATTTTACCTCAAAGTGTTACATTGGCTGCGGGGTGCGAGGGTGGGGAATCCAAAATACAACATTAGGTTTGGATGGGCCTGTAAATAGTAAGGAGCTGAAATTAAAATATTGTTAGTTTTATTACTGCACAGGCTGCAGAGAACAATTTAAAAAAAGGACTGTGTTGTACATTTACGTCTGTGCGAACTCAGCAGTGAAGAGTCACTTAGGCAAAATTTTATTTCGAGCATTAAAGGCAGCCGTATTTCCAAAATCTTGAGACACACAGTAGTGAAGGAAGTCTATACAGTAGCTTGTTTTTCTACCTAATGCTTGTGTCCATTTTGCACATGGACTTCACACATTTCTACTACTGTTTCAAGAAGAAATTGCTATAGTATTATTAATAAAAATGTATTTTTCCTCTGTTAGTTCAAATAACTTTAATAATCAGTTTTTTGTATTTTATGTACTGAAGAATTATGAAATGAAACTGCATGTACCTAGAACTCAATTTTCTTATCACTCTATTAATAGGCAGACAAATTGTTAAATATGTTGAAGCAGCACTTCCATGAAGCAGTACAGGAAAATGGAACCATGGTAAGCATTTTTTAAAAATGATCCCTGTTATTGAATTTATCTCTAAGAAACGTGTCATCAAATGAAATAATTTCTTTGCTTTCTATAGAGTGAATGGTACTTTGCCTCTGAAATGCCTTCTTCACTTGCTGTGTATGCATAGGAGGGCAAATAATAATTTTCTTTACTTTTATTATCAGTCATTCTCAGAGCATAAACAATAATCCAGTATGACAGAGCAGGCTGTTTGTGACAATGTCTTCTCACACTTCTTTGCTGGTAATATTTGAATAATTTGGAAATAACTTAACGTAGTCCAATTTCTTTTGCATAGGTCAACAAGAGAACCTCTTCTGTTCCAGATACTGAGGAATGTGACAGCAGTCAAATGCCTGCCAACCTATCCATGGTTACCAAAAAGCGTAGAAAATTGAATCATCATAATGTACAGGAAAGCCCAGAAATAAAAAGTATCTATGAAACAAAACCTGAACTCCATCCAGAGAAAGAGGTATTCTTATATATATTAGGTTCATATGATACATATTCCCTCTCTTTTATGGATATTGTTGATTTGCCATGATTTGGGGCCCAGTGTAGCCACTTTGAAGCCCAATGTTGGCCAAAAAGTGGGATACAAATAAGGATATTCATGAATAGCAAAAGTAGTGTATAGAGAACACAATCACAGCACATCACATAATAAGTGAATAGTTAGAGTATTAACAAAAGTTGTGTGTATTGGGTACTTAAAAAAATGTGGCAAGAAATAATTGCCAGAACTTTGAATATATTATGCAATGCTTTGTAACTTCCTATGCCACACTTATTTTGTCCCTGTTACTTATCAGGAGAAACAAAGTCCTGTGAAAAGCATTGATTTCTCTAAAACATACAGTCAGCGTTCCGCTATCACAAGTTTCCCTTCCATGATTTGATTGTTTGTGAGTTTGTAGCTGCTGCTGAAGTAGCTCAACCTCCTTGCCCCCCACTCAACATCTCTAATCCTGCCAGCATCCCCAGCCTGTACCACCTTGCACCTCCATGCCTCACCCTGTTTTTCAGAGCCCCTGCACCTCCCAATATCTGAAGTTGATTTTAGAAGAAGCAGCTGACAGCAGTGGATCAATCTCCTCACCCACTCCTCCTTCTCTACTCCATCTCCAGTCCTGCCAACAGCCTCAAACTGTACTTCCTTTACCTACCTTTGCTCCACCATGCCTCACTCAGATTTTTAGACCCTCCATACCCCCTAAGACACTGAAACTGATGTTAGCAGCTGCCACTGTTGGTGGCAGATTGATCTCCTTGCTCCCACTCCTCAATCTCCTTCCTGTCCAGCGATACCTCCTTTCCCCACCTTGGCACCACCACATCTCTCCCAAATTTTCAGAGCCCCAACACCTCCCAAGACACTGAAGCTGATTTTAGCAGCAGCTGGCAGCAGAGGTGGCCCAGTCTTCCTCCTCCTCCTCCCTGTCTCCTGTCCTGCCAAGAGCCCAGCCTGTACCTGCTTTTCCCACCTTGCCCTGCTCAGATTTTCAAGGCTCCTTTGCCTCTTAGGACTACTGAAGTTGATTTTAGCAGTAGTGACCATGGCACCTGTCTCTCAGACATCTGGGTGGTGCTGAGGGGCAAAGGCTTGGAGACCATCTGAGGTGCTGTGGTGCCCCCCCCCATTAACCATATCCCTGACACACAGTTCCTGCCGGAAAGTTTTGAGACTTGCAGTAAACATAAACGCACACATTCAACCATTGTTTATTATAACCGTACATTACACTATTATTTATTGGATCGGTGGAAGTGGATTGTCAAGGACTTTTTTGTTGTCTTCTATATGTTCTGCATGTTGTAGAGGAGGAGAAGGAGGTGTCTCAGGTGCTACAGGCAGCAGAGGTGGAAGGATTGAAAGAGGAAGTAGGAATACTTGGTGTTATCTTCTTGAAATACAAGTGTGATTTCAGTTTGGCTTTTTTGCCTCTTCATTTTTTTAAAAAAATCAGTGTATGTAAATAATGCCTTTTCTGCCAGTTCTTTTACCTTCAGAAAATGTATCATGGATGGGTCAATGTCATAAAAATAGTTCATCACAACCTTGAACAAATATAGACCCTCTTTAATACAGTCTAGTATAAATTTGTTTTCCACTCCTCTTCTTCCTGGTATTGCCTCTGGAACAGTTAGCTCCATTAGGTCATCCCATTAACTCATGTAATCGATATCAATTAACTCTTGAATATTCCCAAAATCCATATCCTTAAACCCTTCCCCACCTACCTTCTTTCCATCTCCACATTGTCTTTCATAATGTCTTCTTTTGGCTCTGAGAAGCCCCAGTGACCCCCATTCACCCATTCTGGCCAAGGTTTCTTACAGCACGAGTTTATTGCCTCTAGAGTGATAGTTTTTGCAGCCCAGTTACGGCATCAGTGATAGTATATCCCTTCCATGTTTTCTTTATATTGTCAGGGTTGGGGTCTTTTTCTCTAGATTGCACCATCCGCTCCATTGAGTAAGATATGTAGTGTGCTTTAAATGTTGTTATTACTCCCCTGATCGAGAGGCTGAATGAAAGATGTTGTGTTGTCAGGCAGGTAGACGACTTCAACATTTTCAGTTTTGAACTTGCAGGATTCTGGGTGTCCAGGTGCATTGTCCTGTAGTAATAAGACCTGAAAAGCCTTTCCCTTACTGGCAAGTTATTTTCTGATGTTTATAACAGTACTGATGAAACCACTGTAGGGGAAGAGTTCTTATGCATCCAAAAAACTGGCAGCTGGAACTTACCCTTTCCCTTCAAGCCTTGGGAGTTAGTGGCTTTATAAATTAGGGCAGGCTTTAACATATTCTGGCTGCACTTGCACAAAACATGGTTAGTCTGTTTTTCTTGCCTTAAAGCAGTGGTTCTCAACCTGTGGGTCCCCAGATGTTCATGGACTTCAGCTCCCAGAAGCCCCAGCCACTGTGGTCAATGCTCAGGGCTTCTGGGAGCTGAAGTCCGTGAACATCTGGGGACCCACAGGTTGAGAACTACTGCCTTAAAGTCTGGTGCTCCTTTCTCTTTGCTGATGAATGTCCTCTGTTGCATTCATTTCCAAAGCAGAGCAATTTCATCTGTGTTGAATATCTGCTTTGGTTCATATCCCTTCTTTTCAATAAGTTCACTTTAGATATCAGGAAACATACTAGCTGCTTAGTGGTCAGCAGAAGCTTGTTCTTCTGTTGTTTTCACATTATGTAGATGAAACCTTTTCCTAAAATTATCAAATCAGCCTTTGCTGGCATGGAGCTTTGTAGAGCTATAACCTTCACTTTCCTATACAGAAAAATACAAGGACTTTACCTTTCCTCTCATCACCTTGAAATCTATAAGAATTCCATTTTTATACTGCAAAAAAAAAGTGTACAAGAGCTAGCAAAATCCCCTTCACCCATGTAAAAGTAGCACTTTCTACTTGAAAGTGCTACATCTACATCTTGCAGCTGTGGAGTAGCTACACCAACAGCTACACAAATCCCACCCCCTCACCCTCTTTTTAATGTACCTTACAGTTGACTTGTTGATGCCATAACCATAATGGAAGGCAACTGCTCTGCATATCTAATAATTCAGCCTTTTCTTGTAAGACTATAACTTTCTTTTGCCATTTGGGAGCACTTTCATGAGCACTGTGTTTTGGACTCTTGATTATCTATACAGTACTGTATTGTACAGTTGATGTTTTTGGTTGCAAGATACTGCTGCACACAGCATGCTGAGAGAAAAACTAGATGTGAGGTCATCTTGCTACTAGCCAGCCTCACTTCTGCATTATGTTGGCAGGAAAAGAGGGGGATTGTAGTGCTTCCGCTGGCTGCTGCTAAAATCAGCTTCAGTGTCTTAGGAGTAGAAGCTTTGAAAATTGGGGTGAAGTGTGGTGGTGCCAAGATGGAAAAAGAAGGTATGGGCTGGGATTGTTGGCAGGACTGCAGGCATAGAGGAGGAGGAGGGCGGCAAGGAGATTGACCTGTTGCTGCTGCTAAAATTGGCTTCAGTATTCTAGGGGGTGTACGGGTTCTGAAAATCTTGGTGAGGTGTGGTGGTGCCAGGATGAGAAAAAGCATATACAGGCTGGGGCTGTTGGCAGGACTGGAGATGGAGAGGAGGGAGACTGAAGGGGGTGAGGAGATGGATCTGCTGCCATGGTGGCTGATGCTGCTTCTAGAATTGGCTGAAGTAGTTCTAAAGGCAGGTGGGCTTTGAAAACCTTATTCACTGGTTTTTCCACTTTTGGAAGGATCCCACAGCCTTAACCCCCATGAAAGTAGAGGGCTCATAGTATGCTTGGATTCCCTTCTTTTGCCTATACATTTGCAACATTAAGGCTGTACCTAGACATACTTACTAGGTGTAAGTACTGAACTCAGGATTTACTTATGAATAAGCATGCTTAGCTTTACATTTTATTTGTTAGAGGAGAAAGGGGAAGGACACTCTAGAACTTCAGTTTTGCAGCCTCTAAACAGCCTGCTCTTGCTTTCATTGTTGCTAAAATGGCAGATAAATGCACTTGCATATAGTACTGCCAATAGATAAGGTTTTAAAGAAACCATAAGATCATTAGTGTAAAAATAGGTTTATCTTATTGATTTCCTATATCAGTCTAAACTGGAATACTAGTCCTGGATTTTGCTACATCTTATGTACATCTCTAAAAATAAGAAGAGCCAACTTTTCTAGTTGTAGTTTTGACATGTACTAACCAGAACTAAATAGTATTCCAAGAAATACAGTGAGATGGTACTGATAATTTTCAGTTCCTTTCCTAATGTCCCTTTTTCATAGCATCTGCATACTGAGCTGGTATTTTCTTTGAGCTATCTATCTCATCCCAGTCTCTTAGTTAGGAGTTGCCATCTACGAATTATTTGCCTGCACTGCTCTGTGCTTGTCATTTTGTTATTTTTTCATCCAGTCTGGAGACATGAGCAATTTAAAAAGCACCAATCCTCATATAGGTCCTTCAGAAACACCACATTACTTCACTGCTGAGACTGTCCATGGAATCCCACTTTGCTATCTGTTTTTTAACAGTTACCCCCCCATAAGAGAAGCCCTCTCACCCAATTACTAAATTTATTAAAGTCTCTGGTTAGAGGCTTTGAAAAGTCTTTCAGAAGCTCCTGCCCCCATCTTTGTATCTATGTGATAAAAGGATCTATTAGGTCAACATCTAGCAATGTGTAAATGTTAGCTTTCTATACTTATTATTTTGTTTGCATTCAGTATGAATGAAGAAAAAATGAAAATGTGTGAGAAGTATACATGGTGGAAACAGGAAGTGAGATGGCAACAGTGGTGGCTGCTGACTTCCATTACAGTACTTGCTGAAACGGCTCTGGGTTTTAGTCTGAACCTCCAATTAAATATTAGTTAAATATTGAACACCTAAATCATGTAATGTCTGGACTAATTGGACTGCTGCTCTGCTGACATGGATCCAGCTGCTGCTGGACATTAAACTTCAAATATATCTGGCCCTCATTTTTGGATTGTAGATTCTGGAACATCTCAAAGAAAGCGAAGAGCTGCAGGATGCTAAATCTGGAAAAACACTGAAGATGAACCAAGACAAATATGTGACAAACAGCAAAATGGCAGGAGATTTGGCAGAGGAATCCGCTACTCCAGGTCAACAAAAAGATAATTCTACCAGACAAAAAACAACTGAAAGTATATTGCGTTTATAAATAGAATATTCATTTCATTCTAATTTGATAGCCCACTAAACAAGTTGCCTTCCTTTGTAGTAAGCTATCTTAAGAAACATGTATTTTCAAACTTGGTTAAAATGTAAGATTCAAAGGAACTGAACAATATTTCAGAGATGGCAGTGTATCAGTGTGGGGGCCAATTTTTACCCAACTGCATAGGCTGTGCCTGCCCATTGTTGTTGTGTGTTTCAAGTCATTTCTGACTTACAGTGGCTCCAAGTCTTCATGGGTTTTTTTTTTGCAAGATTTGTTCAGAGGACTTTTGTTGCCTTTTGAGGCTGAGAGTGTGTGACTTGCCCAAGGTCATCCAGTGGGTTTCCATGGCCAAGCAGGGATTATAGTCCAATACTCAAATCAGTACACCATACTGGCTTGTGCCTGCCCCTCTGGGATGCAAATTATCTTTGGTTTTAGCTGTGTCCTGGCCAAAATGACAGTGCATAATGGTATTTGGCCAAAAATGCAGCAAAAAACAGGAAATGATCCACTCTTTTCTCTAGGAGTTTGTTTTCACAGCAATTTTGGTTTAATGACTTTAAAGTTTTAGTGCTATAAGCAACCCCAATCTCATGTAAATCAGTCTCCTAAACACCTCTGAACCTCCCGTTTTTCAAAAGAAAGTAATGTAACATTTGCCTGAGAACCTGCCAAAACACATTTTATTTCCTGCATTTCCACTGGTGTGCTCAGATGGACTAACAATATCACTTCACAAACCAGTTTAATAAGCAGAGAAGCATAATAAACAAGAATCATTATATGAAAGATGATTTTTAATGACAACTGAAGAGCTACATTGGGGTACCTTAACTAGAGACATGTTTTAAGAATCGTTTTAAACTTATATAGTATAATTATTGTTATTTGCAATAAAATAAGCTTCAACTTACGGTGCTACTATGAATGAGAGATCTCCAGTAAACCTAGTCATCAACAGTCTTGCTCAGGTCTTGCAAGCTCAGGGACCATGGCTTCATTTATTGGATCAATCCAACTGTAGTTTAAGTCTTCCTGCTTTTCTACTGTCTTACTTTACCAAGCACTTTTGACTTTTCAAAAATAGTCTTATCATATGATGTGACCAAAGTACAATTTAGTCATTTTGACTTTTAGTGAGAGTTCTGTTTCCCACTGAATTTAAAGTTGTATTTCTGGTCTTTTTATAAAGGTGATACAGCTATGAACTTGCTTTCTGGAAAAAAACATTATAAAGGCAACCTGCCACAATCTGGGAGAAGGGGAGTTTTTACCACTCCAAGTAAGTTGTAGGTTTGCCTACCACCAACACTACCTAAATACTATAACTTAATTGTACACAAATGATGCCTTTTAGAAATGTACCTGATAGCTAGCTATCAGTTGTGACAGTGTCATCCCTTTGGCTGACAGGTCTTTCTGGTGGCTTGTTTTCTAACTTGAATTATTTATTTTATTAAAAAAACTTGAAAGATTTTCTTTGTGGAACAACGCTACAAATCTTTTGTGATCATAAAATAATATATTACTAATTTACAGGTGATTTTTACTTTGTTTTTCTTCAATTTATATATGAAAGCAAAAAACAGAATGGAAAAGTTGTGTTTTTCCAGTTTCAGGCAGTCATAGAGTCTTCTATGAGTATTTTCCATTCTTAAATGAATTCTCTTCCCTTGTTGGACATGATACTAAATAAAACAGCTGAGACTTACTTTGTTTACATGGGGCATAAATATTCAATCTAGATACGTATTCATTCATAATTACTGCTTTTGTGGGTGCTCCAAACTTGGACAAGCTAGTAACTTATCTATGTGTGTACTTAGTGAAATACCAATAACGTGCTCCTTTTGATTCCATAGATTTTAAAAAAATTCATGAAGCTCAGTTCCAGAAAATGCAGTCTATTGATGATTACATTGAAAGGAAAAACAAAATGATCCGCAACTTCCGGAATTCAGTTGATGAGGCTAAGGTAAATGTTACCTCCTTCCATCCCCAAAGCCCTTAAGTAGAATTTCTGGAATGAAATTTTGGCTTTCATTCAGTCGTGTTAGTTACTTCGGGGGATGCATGGCTGTTTTAAGGAAATTAGGAATTTAGCCTTCCTTTCTGCCTAAGATTTTTCCACCAGTGACACAAAGTTTTGTGTGAGGCTCTTTCATGCAAAATATTCTGACAACATACCAAGTTAGCAAACATCTCTCCATATTCTCCTTGTTTTCTTCACTTAACTCTTTTATTACATTTATAAAATCACATTTTCAACTGCAAGGGGCAGAGCTATGTACAATAAAACTGAAACAAAGGAACAAAAACTGTACCATAAAATATAATTTCAGAGCAGCATTTAAAATTAAAACTGACAACAGAGGAAATATTGTACAGGCACCACTGTACAACACAAATACCTGAGAATAGTATCTAATGCCCATCTTAAGGAAAACAAGAGTCAATCACATTTTCATGGGATTTTAGAAAATCTCATTTTGGCTGTCCCATGCCTCTCTTCAGTTGCTTTCCACCTATATTTTCAGGCTGCTGGTATATACACCAGCTTGTCTAATGTCTATGTAACATTGATATCAGCTGGAAATCTATACTTATGCAGATTTTATAGGACTTTTTTCTGAGTTTTGACAGATGTACTGTTTTTTTAGTTTGTCATAGGTAAAGACCCTAGAAAAGAATCCATTTGGGAACTCTGATTCATAATAATGCCCATAATAAAATGCTATAAATCAATTTTTCATTTTTTGCAGATGTTGTCTAAGAAGAACAATTATCTGAAGACCTGTCAGAAAGAAACTCCGAACAGTAATACCAAGGTAATACCAAATTCTTGAATAAAAGCAATTTAAATCAGGATGGCTTTGTTTATCTCGTTTTTTTACTCTAAATTATATGGGTCAGCCTTCAAAAACATTCTAATACGCTTCCTATTTACAGTTGTGTTCCAATGGGTTCTTATTCAGCCCCCATCCTCAAAAGAATAGGCTCTCTCCTACATGTACTCCTGTAAACCTGAGGCGCTCATCACGCAATTCTACTGGTACATCAAAGAAAAGTATTTTATCACGGAAATCAGCATTCAGCTCAACTGGCCTCTCAGCCACTAAAATGAATGTCAGGTAATGAGCAATGTAAGCAGCATCAACTAACAAGCAGTATTCATTTGGTAATACAAGAAATCTATATCAACAATTTATAAAATGTTATGAAATCAAGTTTGTAACACTATAAAATCATAGCCTCAAAATGTTTAATTTAAGGCACAGTTACTTTAAAAATGTCTGGAATGTCAGTAGTCCAGATCTGATTATATGTTACTAACGTCATGAAAGTTTACCCTTATATTTAGTGAAATGGATTTAAGAATTGTCTAAAATTGAGCAATTAAAGCATGTAAATAACTGTTTTTATTCAGATTCACTGAGTCTACAAAGGACAATGAGCACAAACGCTCTCTTGTCAAGACTCCATCTAGAAAATCTCCATTTCTGAATGGCTGCACCCCAGGCAGCCAGAACACCAATAAACGTGTAAAGAAGAACATCTCAGGAAGTACAACAAAGTGTCAACTAAAAGAAGCACAAAGAAACTCTGGTAACTTAGTTTAATTTTTTTTTACATTGTGTTTATTTTGGAAGGAAGCCAGTTGTCTCTGCTTCATCCCACAAGAAAGGAATGATTTGTCTAAGCGCTCTAAATTATTATTATTATTATTATTATTATTATTATTATTATTATTATTATTATTATTATTTTGTAATGGGCTACATAAGCTTGAAGCTAGAACATTGCCCGCCAGCTGGCAGCCCAATAAATAAATAAAAAAAGCTCCGTTTGAAATTCAGAGCAGGGCATTTTTCTTTCTTCCCTACTGGACTTTAACTTGGGTTAAATGTCCTCCTTTAATTGAAACTGTTACCTCATCCACTTCAAGTCTTGTTACTTGTCTTGATTGTGGAAAATAGTCGTTCTTCAGTGGAACAATTTCCTTAAGTATTAATGCTCGTTGCAATTAAGGACACAATTCTACAAAATTATAGTAGAGTCAGTGTGATGTAGTGGCTTGAGTGTTTGACTATAACCCTGGAGACTAGGGTTTGTTTCCCCACTTGGCCATAGAAACTCACTGGGTGACCTTAGGCACATCACACATGTTCAGCCCCAGAAAACTCCGTGATAGCTTTGCCTTAGAGTCACCATAGGTCAGAAATGAAGACACACAACTATAACAAGTTCACAACTTAATTCTCCAGTAGGTTAAATGAATATAAAAAATTCAGCCCTGCCTCACTTTGGTAAGGATAAACATCATTGGGTATGCTTTACTTTATGCTTCTGGCTATTAAAAATGCAGTATCAGTATTAAAGTCTAACTTCTACTAGAATCCAGAAATAGGTATGCAGTTAATTTGTTGTCTTCACTATACTTGCAGCTCAGTCATTAGCTGTGGATAGCAAGTTATGAATTTAACCTGTTCCTTTTGGTAATTTTGTCTTGCTTAGTGATGATAGCTATATTATTGTCTCCTAACAGCTGTTACCCCGTTAAAGTTTGTAACTGACACTACAGAACCCACAAGCAGTAAGAAGCCAGTATTTGATCTGCAAGCAAGTCTTTCAAAGCCACTTAATTACAAGCCTCATAGAGGTATTAAGATCTTTTTATGGAGACTGTATTGTTATACTAGGGGAAAGTCAGGAAGGCAGATTGATATTTTAGTCACAAACTGTATGGGAAAATAGTTATAAAATGGTATTTCACCCAAAATGATTCTCAATTTCATTATACTTTGGTTGTTTTTTTTTAAATCCTGTATCACCTTTTATTGAATGCCAGATGTTGACCTGTTACTTCCAATATTCCGTACCAATCGTTCCACTATCTAGATCAGGTTAAAGTTACACATCTGCTCCAAATTCACCAAAGAAGTTGTGCTACTTAATAAAACAGATAACATGAGAAGTACACTTGTATCTTGGCCTATTTATCTTTCTGCCAATACAGGAAAGCTTAAACCTTGGGGTAAATCAAAGGAGAACCAGAGTACATGTTCCCACAAGAGAGACTATAAACAGCCAGTTCTCCAGACAAGGTACGTATCTGACCCAATGCTGTCATGTAGTCTATCAAGAGCTATACCTATCCTGTCACATCAGTTTTTTACTAAGTATATGTTCAGGCCTGCTACTTTGAGTATAGGTTGTAAACGCACACGATAAAACTATTCTGTCTACTCATAACATAGTCTGGAGAAACGCAATAGTACAGCATCTATATCAGCCACCTGAAAGAGAATGTTAGAGCTTTCATTTTGTGTAGTGTGCACTCCAGGCAGAATCAGCCAAATACCTGCTTCTTAGGTGTGTGTTGTAAGAGATGCCAGATCCAATAGTGTTTGTACATGGAACTCCTTAAGCACTGGTAACAACAAGCTACTTCTCATTAATATTGAAAATTTGAACAGCGTTTCAAAAGAACCTGAGCAGATCGATCCTTCTCAGAATCTTTTCCCAATTTCCAATATGGAGGCAAATGAAGTTGCATTTGGTGACAATCGTAGAAAACTTATCCTTTAGAAAATAAAGTAGTTGTGCCCCAGTATCCATTTAGCAATATAAAAATTGTCTCTTTGCAACAACTTCACAAATTTCACAAATACAGTGGTTAATCAACCGCTCTGTAGTGAAGCCTTTTCTAATTAGGCTGTTCTTATATCAGACTTTTATTAGATGTGCCTGAAATGCACTGTAAATCAAATAATGTGCAAATGTTGACTCAAATATTTTTAAAAAATTGCGTATGTCCTCAACCCTTTTTTTTAACAAATAAAGTGATTTATAAATAAAACAGATGGTAGGTCTGGCATTAAAAGGGGAAATCTGTGTAAATGCAGCATGGGCAGGGGTTTCCTTCCTACTCTACTCGCTGGAAGAAAATACTTCTTCATCCCAATATTTCTTCAATGGTATAACACTTGGAACTGGTCTCAGCAGTCATGCACATTGCTACAGCTCAGGTCTAGGCTGTCTGATAGACTGTGTCCCCACCCACCAGTCATCAATACGCAATGGTCTTTTATATTCTGACAGGCTTTTTAGAGAACTGATAGTTGTTAAGAGGGTGCTGTTTAAAAGTATACTATGCTTTTATGGTTTTTTATTCCTTTAAATAAGGGGTAGACAAAGTGCAGCCAACATACAGCCCCCATGCGTCAAAAGCTTTTGCTCCAAAATGACCTGTAGGGGCCATGGGGGCATTTTTATCACATTTGGGACCCTCTCTGGGCCATTTTAGGTCCAATAAGGGCCTTTTAAAAAAAAGCTGGAAGGGATGGGGCTAGAAACATGTCAAAAATATTCCCTGCGGTCTCTAATAGAATGTTGTGGGGGCATACTTTTTTGTGTGTATGTGTGATGGGTTGCACCCCCTAGCCTCCTGTAGTTGCCCACTTCTGCTTTAAAGTGTATATTCTCAATTAATTAACCTTGTTAGTTCTATTAACTTTATTTTAATGTTGAGTGTTTTCACATTGTGATAATTTTAATTTGCTATCTACTTCAAGTCCCAGTCCTTGGGGAAAGGCACAGTATAAATGAAGGTAATAAAAATACAATTGTTTGGGGGAAGAGGAGCTTTGGTGTTCTTCCCTTTGCAAGTATTCAAAGTTGTACCCTGGCTTATTGGAGAGGGATAACTTTAAAAACTACTATCAATATATGATCTGGGTTTCATGTATTTTTATAGCAGATTAAGTGCTGTTGTGTGTAGTTTTCAGAGAGCAGCTATTGATAATTCTTGCTCTAAGAAGAAGCTACAGCTATTAGTTCCTCAGATGTTCTGTTGATGGGGTCATACTGTTCTTTCTTTGCATTACCAGAACAAAATCCTAAAATAATTGTTTCAGACTATTAATGTGAGAAATTTAAAACACAGGTGGGAACAGTCACAGAAGTAAATCACTGTGAATCCTGCATTTTAATTAATTTTGAATTTTAAGTCTAGGCATGAAGGGTTTTTCTCTGATTTGAATAAATTACTGAATTCAGGTATATCACTATCATAGATAATTCATTTTCTGCATATTTCACATCGGTGGATTTTTGTCATAAAAATTATCAATACATTTTCAGTCTGGAAAATGTTACTACAATGAACACTACCAGTTTATCTTCACTAGCTTTAACAAATATTGTTAACAGTGGCATTTCGAATAATCCAGTTCAATATTTTTCACTTACAGAGAAAACAGGCGGGAGAAACATGTAAAGGGAAGAAAAGAGAGAAAAGACCAAATGCTTGGAACACGGAGGGGACTGACTGTTGCTTAAAGTTAATTCCAAAATTGCTGTGTAAATATTCTTTAATTTTCTTGTAAATATTTTTACTTATTTTATTTGCAGTAATGCATTTAACTCAGCTTGTACAGATCTAGTAAGAATATAGGTTGTAAGTGCAGCTGTTCTTTTTCTTCTCTTTTGTGAATCCCAGGTTACCAAGTGCACATCAGCTGTGCACTGGTTTGGTTGGGATCTAAAATTTTCTTTCAAAAGCATGGACCAAAAATCTCATATTATATTGGACAGTAGACACAAAACAACAAGTTTTAGATTGATGTTATTCAGTTTTTAATACAACTGTCTTTATTTTACTGATAATTAAAACATGGCTGTTAATGTATTGTGTTATGTGTACAAGCTGATTTCAATTATTTAATAATTAACTTTTGCTTTAGTGTGAGTTTGGGGGCACCTACAGCAGACAGGCAGTAATTTTCCAGATGCTCAATCCATTCTATGTCTTTGGATTTTTTTCATATAGCTCATAAGCACATTCTTCTGTATGTGCTCTGTCCTTAATCAGTCCAATGTAGTCAATCTCCAGTTGGAATGGACCATCTACTTTGTCTCCCAAAGTGAATCCTACAGTACTGATCTGTTAAAGAAAAACAATTCATATTTAAAGTGGTTCCTTTTAATTAACACAACATTAAGATTACTCATCTTCAAGTTGGTTAACCTTGAATTTCACTAGAGTAGTCATAACTGGAGGCTAGGTTTGAATCCATGCTCAGCTGTGGAAACCCACTGAATGATTTTGGAAAGTCATTCTCTGTCAGCCTTAGAGGAATGAAGTGGCAACCTGCTGAGTAAGGGGGCAGGGATTAGAAAAACTCACAAATAATGAAATCCATGAAAGTTAAACCTGCAATTGGCGGAGGGCCAACTGTACTCCATTTTAAGGTACTGAGCATCTGTTTGACTGTAAGCATCCATTACTGTAATCAGGAGGGAAAGGAAATGGTGTCTTGTGTGCCTTGAAGTCATTTTTGAATTATGGTGAACTTAACACACAATTTTCTGGGCAGAATTGGGTTGGGGGGGTGCCCTTGCCCTCCTCTGAGGCTGAGAGAACATGACTTGCCCAAAGTCACCCTGGTGTTTCCACGGCTGAGTAGCAATTGAAACCCTGGTTTCCCATGTCCAAAACTCAAACCACTATACCATGCTGGTATCTGCTTTGTATACACTTTTAAAGTGACACTAGCAGCAATTGTATCCGCTTCTGAATGTAGGACTTACCTCATTTAATTTAGTGGGTTTTAAGTACGTGAATATAGAAAACTGAACTATAAACCACGGCTCACATGGAACAATTCAGCAGGGCTCTCTTGTAATAGCAAAAATGACTTTTCATCTCAATTCAAGCTTTGCCCAGGACTGTTTCCAGGTCAGTATGATGCATTATCCAAAGGGTTATTTCAATTTTCTAACATTTTCTAGTTAAACCAAAAGAATGAACAGTATCACATGGAAACATCTCATAAGCCTCTTATCGCTCTATAATCTGAGGTCTGTTTCTGTCAATCTTGAGTTTCTGTCATCTCTGCCTCAAGTTTGATTTTATCCTTTGCTTCAGTGGGAGCATACGCAGAAAAATTTTACACAGATCCAATTGATGTGATAATAAGCATGGGATGAAATCCATTCCACTGATGGGCAGTGTCTACCCATCAGCGGAATGGTATCTACTATACAGTAGCAGACCAAATGTGATTATGGTAGATTCCTGAGTTATTAATATCTGCCAGGATTTGTAACTATCTCATTTTCTTCCCAATTTGGGCAGCTGCCTGTTTTGGGTGGATATGAGTAGATTTCTGAGTCAACAGTTGTGATGCCCAGTTAAGGTACTAAAAACACATTCCTGGGCCAAGCATCGCTGAGGCATATTGTGTTAGAATTCTGAATCCTTCTTCCTGGGCTGCTATTTTATAGCTGACATCATTTGGCAGATTTTCTAAAATAAAAGTTAACTCTAATTAGCCCAAAGGTCTACGTTCCTGTGTAGGATTTCCCTCCCTGCACTTCCATTTGCTCCAGAGGGTTGAGAGTTCTTAAGTACATTTCAGGGGGTCTCAAGAGGGAAAGGAAGAGTCCTATGACTTCAGTCACACAATACAGGATGATGTTGTGTGCCTTCAAGTCATTTCCACTCATGGCGACTCTAAGGGAAGCCTATCACAGGGTTTTCTTGGCAAGATTTGCTCAGAGGAGCTTTGCCTTTGTCTTCCTCTTGGACTGACAGTGTGACTTGCCCGAGGTCACCCAGTGGATATCAATGAATGAGCAGGGGTTTGAACTCTGGTCTCCAAAGTTGTAGCCCAACTACTACACCACGTTGGCTCTCACAACTTTGTGTTAGGGTTATTCAAATAGCTTCAAACAAAACCCAAATTAGCTTCTGTATTTGGTAACTGAAGCTCCCAAAACACTTGTAAGCCACACTGAAGCTTTCATATGTGTGACTTTTAGTAAACATTTCTCAAGTGCTCTTGATTGGAACCAATTTTAAAGCTGCCACTCTATTTAAACGTGTGAAGCTTCTGGTATAAAATTATGCCTAATTTTGATGGATTTTGCTCCAAATTTAAATTGTAAAATGTTTAAGTTTTAAATTTTAGATCATGCAGTGGGCACACATACATATCTACCTGGAAGATAAGTTTCACTGGAGAATACTCTAAAATAGGTGGCATATATTTTAACATCACAATATAATTAAACAATTCCTAGTACACATGTTTTTTTCCATAACAATTTTCCAAATCAGGTAGCTAAAAAAGTTTAGGGGTGCTTTTCAAGTTTTATATGAAGTACTGACTAATGCAGCACTCTTGTGCTTAGACAAAAAAAGCACTGTCTGAAACTGGGAACTGAGATGTACCTCCTACATACTTTTAAACTATAGTTTGAGCCAAAGTGATTCACAGTGATCCAGGAGACAACTCAAAACATTCGGTTTTAATCTTCACAAATTTTGTATCAAAATATAGTATGGATGAGTGGAGAAATAAGTAATGTTCTGGATGAGGGGAATGTTTGTGACAAAAAGGACGGGACAGCTGTTTAGTGCAGGAAAACAAAAACATCAATTCAGTATTCCAGTTTTTCCCCCACAAGGTCCATCAATGTATAGCTATTCGTTACCATCTAAGTTTCCAACATCAAGCTTGTAACCCTATCATAAAGGAGATGAGATTAGTCTGGCATGACTTCTTTCTGAAAAATCCATGTTGACTTTTAGCGATTATGGCATTGCTTTCTAAGTTTGTAATTACTTAAAAAGCAATGCCGTAATTACTAAAAGTCAACATGGATTTCTCAGAAAGAAGTCATGTCAGACTAATCTCCTTTTATGATAGGGTTACAAGCTTGATAGACGGAAGGGAATGCTGTAGACATGGCATATCTTGATTTCAGCAAGGCCTTTGACAAAGTTCCCCATGATATTCTTGCAAAGAAGCTAGTAAAATGTGGGCTAGACAGGGCTGCTGTTAGTTGGATTGGTAATTGCCTGACCGACTGAACCCAAAGTGTGCTCACCAATTGCTGCTTTTCTTCCTGGAGAGAAGTGACTAGAGGGGTGCCACAGGATTCTGTCCTGGGCCCAGTGCTATTCAACATCTTTATCAATGACTTGGAGGAAGGAATGAAGGGCAAGCTGATCAAATCTGCAGATGATACCAAATTGGGAGGGGTTGCTAATACCCCAGAGGACAGGATCAAATTTCAAAATGACCTTGACAGATTGGAGAGCTGGGTCAAAACTAACAAAATGAATTTCAACAGAGAGAAATGTAAAGTCTTACACGTAGGCAGAAAAAATGGAATGCACAAATGTAGGATGGGGGATGTGTGGCTGGACAGCACTACATGTGAAAAGTATCTAGGAATCTTGATAGATCACAAGCTGAACATGAGTCAACAGTGTGATGCGGCAGCCAAGAAAGCCAATGCAATTCTTGGTTACATCAACAGGAGTATGGTGTGTAACCTGTGGGTCCCCAGGTGTTTGTGGACTTCAGCTCCCAGAAGCCCTGAGCACTGACCAGTGGCTGGGGCTTCTGGGAGCTGAAGTCCACAAACATCTGGGGACCCACAGGTTGAGAACCACTGGTCTAGATCAAGGAAAGTAATGGTACCACTCTATTCTGCATCGGTCAGGCCTCATTTGGAATATTGTGTCCTGGGTGCCTCAATTCAAGAAGGATATTGACAAGCTGGAGCGTGTCCAGAGGAGGGCAATCAAAATGGTGAAGGGTCTGGAAGCCATGCCTTATGAGGAATGGCTTAGGGAGCTGGTTATGTTTAGTCTGTGGAAGAGAAGGTTCAGAGGGGACATGATAGCCATGTCTAAATATTTGAAGGGATGTCATGTCGAGGGAGTGGGCTTTTCTGCTGCTCCAGAGACTAGGACAAGGAGTAATGGATTCAAGCTGCAGGAAAGGAGATTCCACTTGAACCTCAGGAAGAACTTCCTGATAGTTAGAGCTGTCCAGCAGTGGAATATGCTGCCTTGGAGTGTGGTAGAGTCTCCTTTGGAGATTTTTAAGCAGAGGCTGGATGGCCATCTGTTGGGAATGCTTTGATGGGTGTTCCTGCACAGCAAGGGGTTGGACTTGATGGCCCCTGGGATCTCTTCCAACTCTATGATTCTATCTCATTCAGGATTCTAACTGAGTGCTTTCCTGGGAGCTGATTTTTATTTGATCATTCCTTTCTACTCTTTTGTTCTCAGGTTGTAAATTTAAATTTTATTTAAAAAAAAAAGAGAATCCCATCACTCTGCTACAGAGGTGAGATTGTAGCTATCATTTCCAATTTGTTTCATCTTTGGAATTTTTTATCTGTGACCAGAATTAAGCATTCCAATTTCCAAGAGATCTTGATCCTCTATAAAATTTCTTCCTATGAACTGTACATTGTCAAATCCATTACCCATGACTTATTTTTACATTTTTTTTAAAGAACATGCTTTTGTGTATAGCGCTTAATAAATCTGTTAGTTAATAAACTAATGCCGGTGTTAAATTTCTCCCCACTGTCCAACTGAGTGTGTAATCTGAGAACAAAAAAGTATCTCATGAACTGACTTGAGATTCTCTGGAGTTGCCACTGATCTCTCCAATCCTCTGGCATGTACAGAGAATGTGGGAGAGAGAGCAGTCTTTAGTTTTGCAGTGACATTTGCAAAGCAGTGAAAAGGAATTTGGTTTCTGTTTTTCATAACCCAAACATAAGACAAGGAGAGGTCTCTAGACATGCAGAAAATGCATGTGTCTTGGATTCAATCTCCCCAGATTGTATCATCTTCAGCTCAAAGAATCAGGAGGAAAGTCAAAATTTTTATGCTGAATATCAGGGGAGGGTCCAACCAGGTCACCAGTGGCATGAAACTGTGAACTCATTTCTGCTCTTACTTTTGACCATATTCAAATACCAGATTAAAATGCAGAAACACATACCTTATCTAACCAAAGTGCATGCTGGTTATCCTGGATTCTACCTCGGCTTGAAAAAAAGAACTTAGAAAATGGAATCTGTCAATAAGAAATTATAGATTCATTAGAAAAAAGTACAGTTCAAATAAATAGTATCAGTTTTCTCCACGTGGTTCATAATAGCACCTAACTTTAAATACAAAGCTTGCATATTCAAGTCAGACTATGGCACCTAATCTGTCCCACCACAGCTACTTAAATTGTCCATTACTTGCTAACTTTACTATTTGCTCAATTGATTATAACTGCGTGCATAAACACACAAAAGAATAGATATATATGAGAAGAGTAAGGTATTTACTTACCTCTCATTATAAGGCAGTGGTTCTCAACCTGTGGGTCCCCAGATGTTCGTGGACTTCAGCTCCCAGAAGCCCCAGCCACTATGGTCAATGCTCAGGGCTTCTGGGAGCTGAAGTCCACGAACATCTGGGGACCCACAGGTTGAGAACCACTGTTATAAGGCATCCTGAAATCACCCAAGTTCTTTGATTACAAGGAACTGCTAGCTACTATGGGCATATGGCATTCTTGGGCTGAGAGGAGGATGAATCCACTACGCCTGGGTTTGATCCTCGTGCCAGATGACGCAGGAGCCATTCACGAGCTTGCTGAAATCAGTTAAACTGACTCCCTGCCCCTCTCTCTTCCGTTATTCTTTCATCCTGCGTGCAGTAAGACGCATCAGAGTCCCTCTCTCATGTAGGGTAGTGAAGAAATAACATTTTAGGAGAGTAAAAACGAGTATGGAGAAGTCTACAGAGGTGAAGCAAAATATTTTGGATGAAGTGATCTGTAGCACCACGGAGTTGGGCTCAGTCACTACAACTCAATCTTCCGTCCAGAAGACCGCCGCAAGGCAGGCTTCAGTTGAGGTAGCTGGAGCAGCAACAATAAAAATGGGACAGCGTCCCTCTAGGATGAGAAACGTGTTGCTGAGCTCCAAAAAATATTCCTGTTCTCAAGTAAGAGTGAGGCGGATGAGGTGAAGGTGGCTAATATTAAAAGGCCCAAGGAGGGAAAGAAAGCAGCAGAAAAAAAGGTGGAGAAAAAGCTCAAACCTAAAGACAAAAACGGAGGGAAGAAGGTATCGAAGGAAAACACTAAGTCACTCACCTCCGAGAGTTCTGGCCACCATCTTGGAAAAAAGAATTCCAAGATGGCGCCCGAGGGTTCAGCCCCTCCCTCGAAGGCGGCAGACGCCATCTTAGGTGTGGCAACGCAAGCATTCGGTTCAAAGGGCTCGAGTTCAACAGTGACTGTGCAGGTGCGCAGCGCTGCCACTCCTGCAATGGCGAGTTTGGTGGCTGATAGCCAGACCATGGCAGCGACTGACTATGGGCCCTGGAGTGCGGAAATGCGGTGCTTCATGGAGGTATGGCTGCAGAACGTGCCGCAGAGAGGGCCAGACCCACAGCGTGGCCATGATCACTTATGCTGTGCAAGCCAAGTAAGTCAGACACCAGGCGTAATAGAGAACTTGCGCACTGAATTTCATTCAATGATCAAGGAGGCTGTGACTTCACAGCTTCAGGCAATTTTACCACAGCAAATTGGCCAAGTAACTGAAGCAAATGAAGTTAAATGAGCATTTCGTAACTCAGAAGCCAAGCAGTTCTGCCCAGCAGTGTGAATTACAATCACAAATGATGCCCAATACTCAAAGAGCTGGCAATATAAGAAGGTTATACGATGAGGTGTCTGTAGATACCGAGAAAATATTGGGGCACCAGTTAAAGAAAAGGAGACTTGAATATGAATATCAACCTAATACAAAGGGAAAGCAGGAATCTTCCAGGGATAATCCTGCAGTAAAAGCAGTACACTCAACTCAGGCAACAGGGGTCACTACTAACATGCCTGATGTTGACACCTTCTCTGATGAAGACATGGATGAGGAAGAGGTTGTGGAAGTAGAGGAGACTGAGATGTCTGATGTTGAGAAGAATGATAAAATAGGATGTTTCAGGCTGATTCCTTCAGGAGTATTTTAAGAAGGGTGCTTCAAACGTTAGGATTACATAGGGAAGAACAGGACAAAGCGGGTAAGGAATGTAGGATAGCTGCAGTGATAAGAAAGAAGGAGTCTTGGAGCATGGAGTTCTTCTTCGTGGTCTCTGTGCCTCGTACTAGGAGCTTTCGAACATGCGCGGTACCGTTCGGAAAATTCTAGAGCTTAGTAGCTTGGCGGGAACCCTTCCCCCATAGCTCTACTGAGCATGCTCCGCCTGCCGAGCAATGGTCTCCCTTCAGTTCTTTCTCGTCTGCCGTCGCGTATGGAGGTTCTGAGCTTGGTGGCTTTCTTGGCTTTTCTTAGCAAGTCCGTTTTTCCTGTGGTTTTTGACTCGGATCGGTTTTCAGATTTCGCCTCTGCCTTTCGGACTGGATTTGGTGCTTTTGGTGATTTTTTGCCTGTTTTAGGACTTCTAATCTCCTCTGACTTGCCCGCCCCCCCCATCTCGTCTTCGTCTTCAATTCTTCATCTTTGTCTTGCCTTCTATGTTTCCCTGCTGGACTTCTATGTCGGCCCTCTTTAAGCCCTGTGAAAAGTGTGGTCGCAAGGTCGCCTTAAACTGACGGGCACAGAAAGTTCCTTCTGTGCTTGGGCGAGGCTCATAACACCAAGGCCTGCCCAATTTGTAGAGACTTCACCTCACAGACTCTCAGGAACCATCTGGCCCGCCTCCAGTCTCACTGTTGGGAACAGTCTCTTTCAGCACAGGAGTCAGTCCCATCAGTTTCAAAGATGTCTAAATCATCCTCCGGCAGGCCTGCGACCACCCTACCGTTGGCATCGGCGGCTGCCGATCCGACTACATCGACGGTACCGGGCTCGGTACTGTCGCATAGGGCTCCGACATCAGCCCTGCCGAAGATCTCAAAGATCTGTTCGGCCTCGACTTTGAGGGAGGCCCCTGCGGGCTCGCAGGGTGCTAAGCCATCCAAGCCGCTGACTGCTGCCCAGTGCCAGCAGTCTGCCCCTCTGGAGCCCACAAAGGAGAAGAAAAAGAGGAAGAAGGAGAGGCGCGGTTCTCCGGCAAGACCGGTTCCTCCTACACCTTCTCCGACCCAACTTCGTGAGGGCCAAGAGGAGGAATCAGAACCCCAGGAGGTCCTGGAGGTTTCTGATACAGAGGAAACCACTGGCGTGGCGGCATCTTTGGACCCGCCTGTGCTAACCGCTGCAGTATCTCCGCCTGGACGCCCTGAGTTGGTGGCCCGCCCGGAGCCTCCTCCGGTGGCACCCCAGGCCTCGCGTCAACACAGAGGTTCTTCGGGTAGAAGCCCATCCCGAACACCGGAGCAGAGAGTCAGACAGCGATCCCCACGCTGCCGGGAGGACTATCCTGAGAGGCCTTGGCCCTCCTTTGACTCGATGTATTCCTCCACTTCCCATACTGCGAGGTACGGTCAGGAACATATCTGGAGGGATTATCCAGCCTCCTACCTCTTGTACTCGCCGCCTTACAGGGATCGCTATCACCCCGATGTGAGGCTGTGGTCACTATATCGTCGCTCCCGCTCTTGGGTACATGGCCTCCACCACGGCAGTCACTTAACCTCTCTCGACTCTGTGCGTGCCCACTCCAACATTGGTTCGTCAGAGCCTTCAACCCGCTCCGAGACGACCAAAGGTGCTGACTCTGTCTGTTACGTCAACAGACAAGGTGGGACCCATTCGACCACGCTCCTAACCATCGTCCTCCAGCTGTGGGACTGGTGTGTGTCATTTTAAGTTCACCCGATCGCCGTCCACCTGGCGGGTCAGGAGAATGTTACAGCGGATGCCCTCAGCAGGGAAACCTCCTCCCACCACAAGTGGTCCCTCTCAAACGAGGCATTCCGGATGGTATGGGAACACTGGGGCGAGCCCATGATCGACCTTTCGCCACCACAGTGAACGCGAAGTGTCGCTGGTACTGCTCGAGAGCCGGCCAGGGACCCGGCTCTCTCGGCGATGCTTTCCAGTTCCGGTGCACCGACGGGCTCCTCTACGCCTTCGCACCGTTTCCGCGCCTGGGCCGAGTAGTCACCAAGATCCTGGCGGACCGAGCCAATATCGTCCTCATAGCCCTGTGCTGGCCGAGGCAGCACTGGCTCGGGCCCCTATTCGAGGCTGCCTGGGGTCGACTTCTCAGGCTCCCGACTGTGCCCGTCTGCTGTCCCACTCAGGCGGTCTCGTTCTCCATCCCGACCTGCCTCTCCTGGCCCTCCACACCTGGCGGATAACGCCCTAGATGATCCGACCATCCAGGACATCTTGACTATGGCCAGGAAGGAGTCAACCCACCACAACTACAGCTACAAGTGGTGGAGGTTCGTCATCTTTGCTGAGGTGCAAAGGTATCGCCTGTCGGTTTCACTACCATGCTCCGTTTCCTGCTCCACCTTCGGCAGCAAGGACTCACGTTTCCATCTCTAAAGGTCTACCTCGCCACCATCGTGCCCTACCAACCTTGCGCCTGTCTATCGGCAGCAATCTTCCGGGATGCTACCATGAAACAATTCATGAAGGGCCTGCAACACGTGTATCCGCCGGTATCGCCGCCGCTACCACCCTGGTCATTGTCCCTGGTACTGTCCCAGCTTACGTGGCCGCCCTTCAAGCTCATGGCCACTGCGGATGACAGGCTCCTGACCATCAAGACGGCCTTCCTGGTAGCTGTTACCTCAGCCAGCCAGGCAGGCCAGTGAGCTGACATCGCTGAGAGCCGACGAGCCCTTTCTTGTTTTCCACAGGGACAAGGTAGTCCTTCGCCTGGACATTTCCTTCCTGCCCAAGGTGGTGTCACAGTTCCACCTTAACCAGGACATAATTTTGCCAACCTTCTACCCAAGCCCGACACCTCTGCAAATTCGAACATGACAGTTTGACTTTGGGTTTCGACCCCTCATTTAAACCAAAGTGTCTGACATCGCTGGCACAACAACAGTTAATACATTTAATACAACATTTTGCCCCAAACCAGTCCATCCTTTAGAGAAAAAAATGGCACACATTAGATGTCAGACAGGTAGTAAAGACATACATTAAGAAAACAAAAGAGTTTCAGGAGTCTGAGGCACTTTTGCTATCATTCCAACCTAAAACGCTTGGCCAAAGAACGAGCAAGGCAGTGATTGCATCTTGGATAAAGACTTGCATTTTTATATGCTATGATTACTCTAATCAGACAAGACCGGCAAATGTGTGGCCACATTCCATGCGTTCAATGGCTACATCAGTGGCATATGAATCTGCTTTTTCATTGGAAGACATTTGTGGGGCAGCAGGTTGGAAGGAGGCTTCCACCTTAATTAAACACTACAAGCTAGATAAATTTAAGTCATCCCAAGTGGCCTTTGGGCACAGGGTGCTGCAAGCTGTGCTGTAAAGATCATGCCCGCCCAGGGAACAGCTTGGGAAAATCCCAGGCGTAGTGGATTGATCCTTCTGTCAGCCTGAGAACGAAGAGTTGGTACTTACATGAACGATCATTCTGGGATGACAGGAGGAGCAATCCACACCCACCACTAACTTAAGTAGGACAGATCTCGGATAGGTGGGTTAACAAATACAGTACACTAGAGAAGTAAACTGAAGGGAGAGGGACAAGGAGTCAGTTTAACTGATTTCAAGAAGCTTGGGAATGGCTCCTGCGTCATCTGGCACGAGGATCAAACCCAGGCATAGTGGATTGCTCCTCCTGTCATCCCAGAATATCGTTCACGTAAGTACCAACTCTTCAGTCTCTAAGACTGAATCACGTATCAGTATTCAATAGACCAAAACTGCAGTAGTGCCTGCTATTTAACAGTAGCAGTAAATGTGTCAATAAAACTTTATTTAATAGTATGACTTCATTAAATACAATAATCCTGACAACATAGTTTCAAAGATTTCTAGCCCACCCTCAGGAGTGGAGGAAATCCTGAAATATTCCAGAATTTCCAATCCAAGCTGTATATACAGCCATGGCAGCCCCGTCTAGCAGTGTCTGAATCAGTCTGCAGAGGCAACAGATGCTCTATCAGTTCCATGGCTGAAAGGTCAACTGTATGAGTTTCTGCCAGTGCAGATAATACAAAAAGTACTATTGAAAATAAAAACAGAAAAGGCAAGTGTGGTGCTTATTGCACCTTATTGGCCAAGAGGGCCTTGGTTTCCCTTGATGAAGGAGATGTCAATAAGAGAGCCCTGGAGATTGCCAATCCAAAAGGATCTCTTAAGTCAAGGGTCGGTCCATCATCTGGATCCAAGACGGTTGAATTTGACAGCTTGGGTCTTGAGAGGAAGGCCATAGAGTTGCAAGAGTATTCACCACCTGTGGTAGACACCATTATGGCATCGTGCCAGCAATCAACTCAGAATGTATACAGTATGACTTGGAAAGTATTTGAGAAATGGTGTTCTGCTGACTCCTTGTGGTTTGCTGATGAATGAGTGAAACATGTTTTGCAGTTCTTACAAGATGCTTTGCAAAGAGATCTGAGACCAAACACTTTGAAGCATCAAGTGTCTGCGTTGTCTCTTGTGAAATTTGATGGAGTTCCTCTTTCAGCGCACCCTCATATTAAGAGGTTTCTAAGAGGCGCAGTGTTGACTCCTTATCCAACTAAGCATAGATTCCCAAGTTGGGATCTGAATACAGTGCTGGATTCTTTAACAAAAGCACCCTTTGAACCAGTGAAGCAATTGATAACACTAAAGACTGTTTTCCTGGTAGCAATAACACTAGCCAGACGAGTTTCTGAACTGGCTGCATTATCTGTTAATGCTAACTTATGTAAATTTGAGGACGAAAGATTGGTACTGATGTCAGATCCAACTTTTCTTCCTAAATGTGCATGGAAAAAGGTGGCACCAGATATGATTTAGCTACCAACTTTTTTTCCTCATCTGAAAGACGCAGAAAAGATATCATATTTTGGATGTGAGGAGAGCTGTCTGTCTTTACATTAAAAGAACTGCACATTTCAGGAGAACGGAGACTCTATTTATATCATATAATCATAAATCTATGGGTCACAAAGCGTCTTAAGACTGCAACTGGAAGATAGATTAAGAGTTGCATCTTTCAGTGTTATGATGCGGCAGGCCAACCTAGGCCATGTAATGTATATCCACATTCTATGAGATCTATGGCAACCAGTACTGTTCATAATGTGACTTTTTCATTACAAGGTATTTGTGATGCTGCAGGCTGGTCATAGCCATCTACCTTTATACGACATTATAAAGTGGACAAGTTTAAGGTGGAGCAGGCTGCTTTTGGCAGTAAGGTACTCTGGACAGTACTTCAACGTAAATAGAGTGCCACCCAGAAAGTGGCTTGGGTATGTCCCAGTTGTTGTGGATTCCTCCTCCGTGCCATCCCGAGAATGAGAAGTTGGACTTACTGTGAATGGTCATTCTGGGATGGCAGGAGGAGGAATCCATGCCCTCCCTGGTGGTGTCTAATATATATATGTGTAATATATATATGTGTATAACTGAGCCAGTGTCTCATCCCAGTTTAGTCCATATCACCAACAGCTGGCTGAGGATGTAGGAAAAAAGATGCATCTATGTTTATGTACAAGCTCTTGTATTCTCGGGACAGCATGGAGGAGAAATCCACGACTGGGTAATCCTTATGTGCCAACTGGAATCCTCCTCCTGCCATCCCAGATGGCAAGTCCAACTTCTCATTTATTGAGCAATTAGTTCAAATTCTATGACTTCATTTTTATTATTCAACTCTTTAAACCTCTGGAATGAATGTTAGAATACAACAGTCATTTTTGAAAAAAAAAGTATTTTGAACAAGCTACCTTTTGGTACAAGACACCTCTGTTAACAAACAAGATGCATTTCAGGATATTACTTCTTTAAGAGAAAATCTGGTACCAGAGGCAGAAATAACATGGAAGGGATATGGACAGGGATAGGCTTCTACATTACAAAAAAAAAAAAAAAGGACAGTAGTTAATCATGGTTTGGGAAAAGTTTCCCTCAGAACTAACAATATGCAAGTATGAAATAAAACAATGAGATAAGGTTAGGTTTTGTGCAAGTAAACAAAAACATTTGTAACCTTCTAGAGGTCAGTCCCAAAATGCAAAATCCTTGTCTACCTTGCTATCGCATAGCATCTCACTGTAACAATCTGAATGAACATAGTTCTAGGTTTGATGGGAGCTACCAAAAACCTGAACATGACGAGTTTACATATACATTGCTGAGTTGCAAATGGGTTTGGGAAATTCCCAATAGCTGCTTCCTGTCTGCTTTGTCTCTTTACTTATCTGCACTGGCAGAGTTACCTGCTCAGTGTTGTCACCAAGCTATGTTTTAGTTTGTTAGCAATCTAAAGAGTTAGTCTCCTAGTCACTGATTTCCAAAAGCCTTCATAAGAAGTTTTGTTTTCAGAGACTTCATTAACTGAAGTATGCTTGTATTCAAATTTGAAAAATCCAGCCAATTTCACTTTGGACCTTATGTATTATATATTTGTTTCCGTTTAAAACAAAGAGAGTCAGTTTACAATGACAATGTTGATTAATGCATTTAGCGATATTAGCAGCAGTGCCCGCTGAGATAACTTAGTTTCCCGTAGAAATTATAATTTGTTTAAATTGCATGAAACATTATGTGTTACCTTAATTTCTTCCCAATACGGGCCTCCTCGTGTGAACATGAAATAACTATAGAGATCATCCTTCTGATGAGAGAAGTACGGGTCTGTATAGAGATTTATCATCCAGGGTCTACCGTCACCACGAACACGCAGATGTACACTGTTGAAATTCGACCAATCATAAGGGCTCTTTCGATCAAAAGCAACCTAGCAAAATGTGATATTGATTTAAGTGTTTCAATAGTTGTTACATTTAGTCAAAACTTAGTTTTCCCCATCCCAACTTAAAAAGTGAATTCTTAACATTTTGGTAACACTGTACTGTGTACTTTGGAAAACTCCTATTTATTCATTTGATTTATATCCCATCTTTTTCCTTACATAGGACCCAAGGTGGCAAACTCTGTTTGGAATGGTAAATTACTAGCAGATGCTTTGTTTGCACTATTAATCTACTCTAGCCCTTTCACAGAGCTTACTGTCATGCTAGCTGGACTTACCTCATTAAGATTCTTCTTCGTGGTCTATGTGCCTCATATATTAGGAGCTCTCGCGCCTGCGCAGTAGCGTTTGGAAGATTCTAGAGCTTGTCAGCTTGGCGGGAACCCCTCCCCCATGCCAGTACTGCGCCTGCTCCTCCTGCTGAGCAATGGTCTCTCCTCAGTTCTTTCTTGTCCGCCATCGCGAACGGAAGGTTCTGCTTGTTGGCTTGTGTTTTTGCTTGTGCTTTGCTTGATTTTCTTGGATTCTGACTTCAGATTTGGATTTTGACTCCCCTCTCGGATTTCGGACTTGTCTTGGTATTGTTACGATCGGTTTGACCCTTTTTCTGGCTGTTGACGATTTTTTGGATCTCGGACTGTTTGGCGTTCTCGGACTTCTCACCACCACGACCAGTCTCTTGACGCGACGAATCCCGCTCTCCGGAGCAGCAGGCCAGGCCTCCATTCCTGCATTATTGGGAGATGTACCTGGAGAGGGTATGCTCAGGCGAGAGCGCCTAAACCCCACCAGCCTACCTTGGAAGGTATGCCCAGGAGCAGGTGTGACACAAGCTGGCTGGCTCTTATTACTCACACTCGCCGTTGTACAGGGACCGGTACCATCCAGATCCATGGTACTGCTCACCACGATGACGGTCTCGCTCGCCACTGCGGGAAGCCCACTACGATCGGTCACTGCTGCGTCGATCTCCAAGTCACCGAAGGTCCTGGGAGGCCTCAGCCCGCTACAGGGCTGTCTCACCACCCCCGCGGACGACGGCCACAGCTATCCATTCAGCGCCACAGTCCACCGTGGTCCAAACGAAGGTGACCAGCACGTCTGCAACGCAGGCGGCACACTGCCCTCGGAGGTGCCCCTGCAGGTGACCTCAGTACCGGCCACGACACCGGCTGCATCTTCATCGATGCAGCCTGCAGCTCTGGCGGTCACCCTGGCTCTCTCGGTCCATAGGCCAGCTGAAGAGAAGGAGGTGGAGCGGTCGCCAACTCCATCAGGCGACTCCTACGAGTCGGACTCCGATTCTGTGGAGTCGACTCCTTCGTCTCACGAGTCCCCTCTGCTGGCTTTCGGGGAACCAGGTCCGGAGTCTGCACCGGAGGATGGGCGCCAGTTCTCCATCATCCTCCTCAGAATGGCCACGGCCCTTGGCCTTTAGGTGACCAAACCTGCTCCGCAAGCCCAGGACCCGGTCTTCCAGTACCTGGAGACCCGCCCACCATCGACCGCACAGCTGCCCTTCTTGCCAACGCTGGTGGAACCAATGAAGCAGCCGTGAGCGAAGCCGGCGTCAGAGCAGCCTATCCCGCATAGGTTGGAGCAACTGTACAGGATGCAGGAGGAGAACGCGGAGTTCCTCTTCAGCCATCCTGTACCGAACTCCATCGTTGTCGAGTCAGCCCAGACAAAGGGAGGCAATCGGGTGCATACCACCCTGCCGGACCGTGAAGGCCGGAAGCTCGATACCTTCGGTCGCCATTTTTATTCACCGTCGTTCTTGGTGGCCAGGATGGTTAACACGATGGAATGCCTCGAAGCCTACCATCGCAATCTACTGGGCCAACTTGCGCCGCTCCTAGCTGAACTTCCGGAGGAGTCACACGCCTCAGCCACTCAGATCTTCGGCAAGGCCGTCGCTGTGGCTACTCAACAGATCGCCAACTCGAGGCACGCTGTGGAGGCCACCTCGAGGGTCGGTGCCGTAGCCCTCCAATGTCACGCATGGCTCCGGTCCTCTGGGCTCCAGGAGGACAGCCACTGACGGATTGAAGATCTTCCGTTCGACGGCCAAGGGCTCTTCCACACCTCCACCGACGAGGCCATGGATAACCTCGTCAAGGCCCGGCTGACAGCAAGGAAGATGGGCATCAACCAGCCTGCCCAATCCTGCCGCAGCTTCCAGCCGAGTTCTTCGTGGAGAAGATCCTCCTCATCCTCTGCATACCAGCCGTGGTCTCTGCGATCGACTGTGTCGAGACCATCAATGTCTTCTGCTTCACGAAGGCTCCTGAGGCGGCGCCCATCTTCGTCGTCAAAGAAATCTTCCTCTGGGGCGAAGACCCGATTTTGATGGTCTTCGCAGGACACCACCCATGCCATCTTTCGCCCTTCCAGCAGACTTGATCCATCATCCGAGCCTGACCAGGCACCGTGACCAATGGTGGGAGATCACTGTGGACTCCTGGGTACTTACCATCACCCACCTAGGATACGCCATCGAGTTCCAGGATATTTCGCTACGGGGTGTCTACTACTCCACCCTGGCCAGCTCTGCTCTGCTGGAAGAGATCCAGTCCTTCCTCGAAAAGGGAGTGATTGAGAGACTCCCGCCTTCAGCCAAAATCACCAGCTTCTACTCGAGGTACTTCACGGTACCGAAGGCGGATGGATCCCTGCAGCCCATCCTAGACCTCCAAGCGGTGAACGAGTACATACGCCCCAAGAGGTTCAAGATGGTCACGCTGTCATTGATCCTCCCCTTCCTCTAGAGAGGGGACTGGTTTTCGCCCATAGACCTCAAAGACATCTACTTCCACATCTCAATCCGCCCACAGCACAGGCGGTACCTGCGGTTCGCGGTCGACGGCACCAGCTACCAATACCGGGTGCTGCCGTTCGGCCTCTCCACTACGCCGCGGGTATTCACGAAGTGCATGGCTCCCGTCATGTCCTCCCTGCAGACAACGGGCGTCTCCGTCTGCCCTATCTGGACGACTGACTATTGGTGGCATCCTGCAGACAGAAACTTTACAAGGACATTCATCGGACTTTCACATTGCTCACTTGGCTCGGACTCAGGGTCAACCCCAAGAAGTCCCATCTCGAACCCGCCCAGGTTCTCGATTTCATCGGGGCGACCCTCGAAGTGGTATCGGCGAGGGCCTACCTACCGGACGAGAGGGCACGGACGCTTTGTTGAGCAGCGTCCGCCGCCTTCCGGGCTCTGACAGTATCAGCCAGGATGATACAGCAGCTCCTCGGCTACATGGCCTCGACCACCGCTGTTACCTACCTCTCCAGGTTACGTGGACGACCGCTCCAGCACTGGTTCATCAGGGCTTTTGATCCACTCTGGGACGACCAGTCTCCCCGGTACCGGCTGCCCCAACACCTACGTCAATCGCTCCTGTGGTGGCAGTCGAACAGGAACCTCCTGTCAGGCATGCCGTTCCACGAACCCAAACCATCGGTTACGGTAATGACGGATGCCTCGCTCTTTGGCTGGGGAGCGCACACCGGCAGCCTCCAAGTCCGAGGCCGATGGATGGACGACGAGACGCCCCTCCATATCAACACTCTTGAGCTGCTGGCAATCCACAAGGCACTGAGAGCGTTCCGTCACCTGGTCACGGGCCGCACGGTGTTGATCCTCACCAATAACATGACGGCGGTCTGCTACGTGAACAGGCAAGGAGGGACGCACTCCACCACACTTCTGAACATCACGCTTGACCTCTGGAATTGGTGTGTCTCGCTTCAGATACATCCAGTGGCGGTTCACCTGGCGGGGCAGGAAAACACCACTGCGGACGCCCTCAGCAGGGACACCTCTTCCCACCACGAGTGGTCCCTGTCGGACCAGGCCTTCCAGGTGGTTTGGGACCGATGGGGTGAGCCGACCGTCGACCTCTTCGCAACCAGCCAGAACGCGAAGTGCCATCATTTCTGCTCGAAAGCCGGCCACGACTGCCATTCCACTGGCAACGCGTTCCAGTTCTCGTGGGATGAGGGTCTCCTCTACGCCTTCCCTCTGTTCCCGCTCCTGGACCGTGTGATATCGAAGATCGTTGCGGACCCAGCAGATGCGATCCTTGTGGCACCATTCTGGCTGAGGCAGCACTGGTTCGGGCCCCTGCCCAGGGCAGGACTCTCAGGTTTCTGACAGTACCGGACCTGCTGTCCCACTCTGACGGTCTCGTGCTATACCCGGACCTGACGGTATTGGCTCTCCATGCCTGGAGAATATTGCCGTAGACGACCCGCTCATCAGTAACGACTTGACCGCGGCCAGGAAAGAGTCCACACGAAGGAACTACCACTACAAGTGGCACTGCTTCGTGGCCTTTGCCAAGGAACGTCAAGAGTCGGTATCGCCCGTCAACCTGCGTATCGTGCTCCACTTCCTCCTTCACCTACGACAACAAGGCCTGGCCTTCCGTCGCTCAAGGTGTACCTCACCGCGATTGTGGCATACGAGCCACCACGATCCCTATCCACTGCTCTCTTCAGGGACGGTACCGTGAAGCAGTTCCTGAAGGGCCTACAGCACCTCTACCTGCCGGTATTGCTGCTGCTACCGCCGTGGTCGCTGTCACTGGTGCTGTCGCAGCTGATAAGACCGCCCTTTGAGCTGATGGCGATGAGAGACGACAGGCTGTTCGCGATGAAGACCGCGTTCCTAGTGGCTGTCACCTCTGCCAGGCCGGCGGGAGAGTTGACGGCGCTACGGTGCGATGAGCCATACCTGGTATTCCATTGTGACAAGGTGGTCCTCCAGCCTGACATCTCCTTCCTGCCGAAGGTGGTGTCCAGCTTCCATCTGAGCCAGGACATCATCCTGCCAGCCTTCTATCCTAACCCGACTACACCTCTGGAGCGGTCCCTCCACTCCCTGGATGTCGTTGGGCCCTGGCTTTTTACAACGAGAGGATTGCGCCCTACAGGCAGACACCACATCTTTTTGTCTGCTATGGCAGGCGTCGGAGGGGCCGCAAAGTGTCCACCCAGTGCTTCTCCAAGTGGGTGGTACAGACTATACACCTGGCATACGAGCTTGCCAAGAAGCCCCTGCCAGGCCTTCTGCGGGCTCACTCCACCAGAGCCGTGGTGATATCTGCTGCCCTCCTGCGAGGTGTCGACCTGCCGGAGGTGTGGCGTGTGGCGACCTGGTCCCAACCATCAACCTTCGTACGCCACTACAGACTCGACTGCCGGTCCAGGAGAGATGCTCGATTTGACCGTGCTGTGCTGGCTTCTGTTCTCTCGGGTCTGGGATCTGACCCACCATCCTGCCGGTAAGCTTTACAGCAGTGGTTCTCAACCTGTGGGTCCCCAGATGTTTTTGGACTTCAGCTCCCAGAAGCCCTGAGCATTGACCATAGTGGCTGGAGCTTCTGGGAGCTGAAGTCCACAAACATCTGGGGACCCACAGGTTGAGAACCACTCCTTTACAGTCTCCTAATGCATGAGGCACAAAGACCATGAAGAAGAAGAACAGGTTGTTTACCTGTAACTGTTGTTCTTCGAGTGGCCATCTGTGCCCTCATACATCCCCGCCCTGCCTTCCCCTCTTTTTCAGGTTCCATCTTGTTCGGCGGACTACAGAACTGAGGAGAGACCGTTGCTCGGTGGGAGGAGCATGCGCAGTACCGGCGTGGGGGAGGGATTCCCGCCAAGCTAACAAGCTCTGGAATCTTCCGAACGCTACCGCACAGGCGCGGAAGCTCGTAATGTATGAGGGCACAGATGACCACTCAAAGAACCACAGTTACAGGTAAGCAACTTGTTTTTTTGTACCTTAGCAGAACATTAGGGCCTCAGCCACATCTTTATTATCGTGCTCAAGAGCTAAGAGCATAGGACTGGAAAAACAGTCCTAGAAACTCTAACCATTTTTCATGCTGAGAAAGTCTCATTGGGAGAACTTCCCTCAATTCCAGGATAGTCAGAAACTGGAAACGAGTTTTGTGGCTGCTGTTGCCATGTTCCAGGTGCACTGGAATCACTGATTGACAATGTGAACTTGCAATGTAAATATGCCAACTTGATAGATTAAAATAATTACTTTAGATATATCTATTAGTATGTCTAAGGTAAATAAAAATGGTGAAGCCAGAAAATATTTCAAACTTTTCAAAATCTGCAAGAATGCACTTAAGGAGCCAAGCCTGTTTACAGTAATTTGGCAGTAAATCGTTGGCAGAGACTCACTTTTCTTTGCTCTTGCTCCATACAGGATTCAGCAGTCTGTGTCTTACTACTTTCTACCATTTGTCTACAAGCTGTGCCATTTTTCACTGATGCACAAACAATAAAATGTACAAATAAATTTTGGTGTTCTAAATAAAAGCATTAGTACAAGAAACTGCTGTAGATAACATATTGAAATATATCATTTAGAACAGGGCTTTCCAAATGGTGTGTTGTGACACATTAATGTGTTGACTGCAATGTGTTGGTGTGTCCCCTCCCCGGATGAGAAAGACCCCCCCGAACCTGGCCCACTGCCATTGCTCTCACTGGGGCCTTTCCCCAGTAAGAGCGATGGCAGTGGGCAAGGACCAGCTGGGAGGGGGCTGTCTTTCCCCCTGCTGTTGCTCTCACTGGGGCCTTTCCTGGTGAGGGTGATGGCAGCAGGCCAGGATCGGGGGGGGGAGCTGCCTTTTGCCACCCTAGATACACCTCTGGGTACCTCTGGTTTGCTAGTAAAGCTGCATTACTGCGTCATGAAATAATGCATGTCGAAAAAGTGTGTCACCAACATGAAAAGTTTGGAAAGTTCTGATTTAGAGTGTCCTCCACCTGAACTAGTGATTATCAGGAATTTTGAGTTCTTGGCCCGCTATGTTTAATATAATTCGGGACTACTGAATTCTTCTTCATGGTCTCTGTGCCTCACACAATGGAAATCTTTGTGCATGCGCAGTAGCTTTTCGGAAAGTTCCAAAGCTGAGCAGCTTGGCAGGAACCCGTCCCCCATCTGGTACTGAGCATGCTCAGTCCTGCCAAGCTAACCGTCTCCCTTTGGTTTCTTTTCATCCGCCAACCTGCTAGCAGCTTGGAAGGCTTCCTCGCTGAGCAGTTCTCTAAATTCTTGGCTTTTTCTTCATCCTTTCGTCCGTGTTTTGTCTTTTGAGAACAAAAAACTGTAAGAACTCTTCCTCCCTTCTTATGTTGTCTTTGTTTAAGTTGTGTGTGTCTTGCAGCCACAAGGTTTCTCTTTCAGACGCCCACCCCGAGTGTTCTGCCTCGGAGAGGGCCATAACGTTCGGCCCTGTTCTATTTGTAAGAATTTCACCTCCCAGACTCTGAAGAATAAACCTTCTCGGTTGAAATCCTACTGTTGGGAGCAAGCCCTTTGCCTTAAAGAGCAGGCGTCTTCCAATACCATTCTTTCCACCGTTTTGGTATTGATGCCCTCTATGATGTCCTCTACCTCAGCCCTGAAGTTATCGGTAACGTTCAGTCCCTTGGTATCGACAGCCTTGGTACCGGTACCGACAGCAACCTCACCAACCTTACCGCCAATATCTTCTTTCTTCTTCATGGTCTCTGTGCCTCATACATTAGGAGCTTTCGTGCCTGCGTGGTAGCATTCGGAAGATTCTAGAGCTCGATAGCTTGGTGGGAACCCCTCCCCCATGCCGGTACTGCACATGCTCAGCCTGCCGAGCAATGGTCACTCCTCGGTTCTTTCTTGTCCGCCGTTGCGAACAGAAGGTTCTTCGATAGCTTGCGCTTTTCAGCTTGATCTTTGGCTTTTTTGACTACAGTTTTTCGGTTTTGGACTTTGGATTTGTCTTACGATTTGTCTTGGTGTTTTTCGGCTTCTGGTTCCAACCCAGTTTTGGCTTGACTGCGATTTTGGATTTCGGACTGTTTCTGTCGACTTCAAAACCCCTGCTCTCCCCCTTTCTTCTGTTCTTGTTGCTCGATGTATTCTATGTTGGTGCTGTTCAAGAGTTGTGTCTCCTGTGGAAGGAAGGTCGTGTTCTCTGACAAGCACCATGAGTGCCTTTTTTGTTTGGGTGAGGGCCATAACATTCAGGCCTGCCCGGTCTGCAAGCAATTTACCCACCAGGCCCTCTGTAACTGCTCTGTGAGACTGAAGTCTCACTGTTGGGAGGAGTCCCTGCGTGCCCAGAAGACCGAGGCCCATGGTGTCATGGCTGAGAAAGCTTCTCGCCTGTCGACCTCTTCATTGGCAGCAGCAGTGGCTGCCGCACCTTCCACCTTGTCGGTACCAGGCTCAGTACCGATTATGAAGCTTGCGAGGATCCCCAAGATCTCAGCTCCTCAGGCGCAGGAGGACCCTGCAGGCTCACAATCTTCACCTTCTCCAAGCCACTGACACCGGCTCAGAAGAAGTGTCCTCCAACCTAGGACGCAGGGAAGGAGAAGAAGAAGAAGAGGAGAAGGAAGGAAAAGAGACGCTTCCCTCAAAAGGAGACTCGTCTCCCGACACCTCTGCCCACCCAGCCCACTGGGGAACTGGAAGAGCTCCCGGAGGAGCAGGAGGTTCTTGAACAAGAGGTCCTTGAGGTATCTGATGAGGACCAAGCCGTGGAGGCCCTGCCCTCGGAACCGCCCGAGCTGATGGCTGCGGTTACCCCGCCGGATCACCATCCATCGATCGACCACTGGGAGGAGGCTGTGGTCTGACATCGGCCTTTGCCTTCCCACAGGCCAGTCTCTAGACACGATGGCTCCCACTCTCCTGACTAGAGAGCCAGGCCTCCATCCCCTTGATATCAGGAGATGAGCCTGGAGAGAGCCTACTCAAGAGACACCGTGTACTCCTCCGCCTCCTACCTCGATACATACAGCCAGGAGCATGTCTGGCGCGAGGCCCCAGGGTTGTATCACTCCTATTCTCCGTCGTATTGGGACCGGTACCACCCCGACGTCTGGTATTGGTCTCCGCAACACCGGTCTTGTTCGCCTTCCAGGGAGGTCCATCGCTCTGAGCCGATCCCCTCGCCGGTCCGACTCGCCTCACCATCACAGGTACCGCGAACCCTCACCTCGCTACAGGGCAGTGTCACCCCCTCTGCGGACAGTGGCGACTGTAATGCGTCCTGTGCCACAGACGACCATGGCCCGAGCAACACGACCCACGATGTCCACAACGCAGGCTGTCCACCACCCCCGGCCATCTGTGGTGCCCCTCCAGGTCACGCCCACCCCGAGTATGGCATCAACCTCGATACCGGCGCAGCCCGCAGCTCTGACAGTGACTCTGGCTCCCCCTGCCCACAAGCCATCCCAGGAGAGAGCAGCAGAGAGATCCCCGATGCCTTCATCAGAGTCCTATGAGTCTGACTCAGACTCCGTGGAGTCGACTCCATCATCTCACGAGTCACCTCCGCTGGCATTTGGGGAACCGGGCCTGGAGTCAGCGCCCAAGGACGTGCGGCAGTTCTCAGTGATCGTCCTCCGGATGGCCATGGCCCTTGGCCTAAAGGTTATGGAACCGGCTCCAGCAGCACAGGATCCGGTGTTCCAATACCTCGAGACCCACCCGCCATCAACTGCGCCGCTGCCTTTCCTCCCAACATTGCTCGAGGCTATGAAGCAACCGTGGGCGAAGCCAGCCTCAGCTCAACCTATACCCCATAGGCTGGAGCACTTGTACAAGATGCAAAGAGAGAATGCGGAGTTCCTCTTTAGCCATCCGGTACTGAACTTGATAGTGGTCAAGTTGGCCCAGACGAAAGGAGGCAATCGAGCTCATACCACCCCGCCGGATTGTGAAGGCTGGAAGCTCGATTCCACCGGGAGACGCTTCTACTTGGCATGCTCCTTGGTGGCCAGGACCCTGAATACGATGGCGTGCCTTGCCACCTACCATCGGAATATCCTGGAACGGCTCGCTCCGCTTCTCGCTGAGCTCCTGGAGGAGTCCCGCGCTACTGCCACCAACCTCTTTGGAGAAGCTGTTGTGGTAGCAAACCAACAGATCGCTTCCTTGAGGCACGCCATAGAGGCTACCTCAAGGATGATGGTCGGAGCGGTGGCCCGTCGTCGGCATGTCTGGCTCCAGTCATCAGGGCTTCAGGAAGATAGCCACTGATGGATTGAGGACCTTCCATCTGATGGCCAGGGACTCTTTCACACATCCACAGACGAGGCCATGGATCACCTCGTCAAGACCCGTCTGATGGCTAAGAAAATGGGCATTAACCAGCCAGCCCAGTCCTGCCGCAGCTTCGGCTCTAAACCATCCTGGCGATGGTCCTCCTCCTGCTCCGCATATCAACTGCGGTCACCGAGATCGACCGCGTCCCGGCCGTCCACTTCGTCCGCTGCATGGAGGCTTCCTCGAAGACGCCCGTCCCCTTCTTCAAAGAAGTCTTCGTCCGGGTCAAAGTCACGATTTTGATATGTTGTGCAGGACCTCACCGACGCCAATCTTTACCCTTCCAGCGACACTTCACCAACAACCAAGCCTGGCCAGACACCTTGCCCAGTGGCAGAAAATCACCACGGACTCTTGGGTACTTACCATCATTTGCCTGGAATATACCATAGAGTTCCAGGACATCCCGCCGCGAGGGGTCTACTACTCCACCCCGACCAGCTCATTATTGCTGGAAGAGATCCAGTCCCTTCTACAAAAGGTAGCGATCGAGGCACTCCTGTCCTCAGCCAAGACCACCAGCTTCTTCTCAAGGTATTTCACCGTACTGAAGACGGATGGAACCCTGTGGCCCATCCTAGACCTCAGAGGGGTGAATGACTACATCCGCCCCAAGAGGTTCCAACAGCTGTCGGCCAAGAGGATCCAACAGCTCCTCGGCTACATGGCCTCAACAACCGCCGTTACTTACCTCTCCAGACTGTGCGCACGACCGCTGCAGCACTGGTTCATCCGGGCCCTCAACCTGCTCTGCGACAACCAGTCTCGCCGTTACCAACTGCCTCAACAGGTGCACCAATCCCTACTGTGGTGGCAGTCCTACAGCCACCTCCTGTCAGGCATGCTGTTCCGGGAGCACAACTCCTCGGTCACAGTGATGACGGACACCTCACTCTTCGTCTGCGGAGCACACTCCGGCGACCTCAGAGTCCGCGGTCGGTGGATTGGCCATGAGACTGCCCTCCACATCAATGCCCTCGAGCTGCTAGCCATCTCCAAGGCTCTGCGGGAGTTTCGTCACCTTGTCACAGGCCGCACGGTGCTGATCCTCACCGACAACACGACGGCGGTCTGCTACGTCAACAGACAAGGAGGGACTCCACCACTCTCCTCAACATCGCCGTCGACCTGTGGGACTGGTGCGTCTCGCTCCGGATCCATCCGGTGGCAGTTCACCTGGCCGGGCAGGAGAACACCACAGCGGACGCTCTAAGCAGGGACACCTCATCCCATCGTGAGTGGTCCCTCTCTAGCGAGGCCTTCCAGATGGTTCAGGATCCTTGGTGCGAGCCGACGATCGACCTCTTTGCCACCAGCCAGAACGCAAAGCGTCATCAATACTGCTTGAGGGCCAGCCGCGATTGCTACTCCATCAGCAACGCATTCCAGTTTCAGTAGAATGAGGGACTCCCTTACGTGTTCCCTCTGTTTTTCCTTCTGGGTCGCGTGATATAGAAGATCCTCGCGGACCGAGCAGACGTCGTTCTCGTGGCACCGTACTGGCTGAGGCAGCACTGGTTCGGGCCTCTGTTTGAGGCCGCCCGTGGACGGATCCTCCGTTTCCCGATGGTACTGGACCTCCTCTCCCACTCCAATGGTCTCGTGCTGCACCCAGACCTGCCACTCTTGGCCCTCCATGCCTGGAAAATATCGCCATAGACCCTGTCATTGGGAACGTCTTGACTGCAACCAGGAAGGAATCGACTCGTCGTAACTACCACTACAAGTGGCGGCATTTCATAGCCTTGCTGAGGAACGTCAAGAGCCGGTGTCACCTGTCAACCTACCGACCATGCTCCACTTCCTCCTGCACCTTTGACAACAGGGCCTGGCCTTCCCATCGCTGAAGGTGTACCTCGCCGCTATCGTGGCATATCAGCCGCCACGATTCCCTTCGGCTGCTCTCTTCCGACACGGTACCATCAAGCAGTTCCTAAAGGGCTTATAGCACCTCTACCCGCCGGTATCGCTGCCTCTACCGCTGTGGTTGTTATCGCTGGTGCTGCCGCAACTGACAAACCCACCCTTCGAACCAATGGCGACTGCAGATGACAGGCTGCTCGCCATGAAAACTGCCTTCTTGGTGGCTGTCACCTCTGCCAGGCAGGCGGGAGAACTGACAGCCCTACGATGTGACTTTCCGTACCTGGTCTTTCACAGGGACAAGGTGGTCCTTCGGCCTGACATCTCTTTCCTGCCGAAGGTTGGGTCCAGCTTCCATCTGAGCCAGGACATCATCCTGCCCACCTTCTACCCGGACCTGACTACACCTCTGGAGCGGTCCCTCCACTCCTTGGATGTTCGTTGGGCCTTAGAATTTTACAAAGACAGGATTGCCTCTTATAGACAGACCCTACACCTTTTTGTGTGCTATGGCAGGCATCAAAGAGGCCACAAGTTGTCCATCCAGTGCTTGTCCCAGTGGGTGGCCCAGACTATTCACCTGGCATATGAGCTTGCCAAGAAGCCTCCGCCAGACCTTCTTCGGGCTCATTCCACAAGAGCCATCTGTAGGAACTCTGCCGTGTGGCAACCTGGTCCCAGCCATCGACCTTCGTGCGCCACTACAGGCTGGATTGCCGGTCCCAGAGGGATGCTCAATTTGGACGTGCTGTGCTGGCTTTTGTTCTGTAGGACCTGACTCACCATCCTACCGGTAAGCTACACAGTTTCCTAATGTATGAGGCACAGAGACCACGAAGAACAGGTTACTTACCTGTAACTGTGGTTCTTTGAGTGGTCATCTGTGCCCTCATACATGTCTGCCCAACCTTCCCCTCTTTTCAGGTCCCATTCTACTTGGCAGACCAAGAACTGAGGAGTGACCGTTGCTCGGCGGGCTGAGCATGCGCAGTACCGGCATGAGGGAGGGGTTCCCGCCAAGCTAACAAGCTCTAGAATCTTCTGAATGCTACTGTGCAGGAGCGAAAGCTCCTAATGTATGAGGGCACAGATGGCCACTCGAAGAACCACAGTTACAGGTAAGCAACCTGTTCTTACCAAGGATTCCGAAGCTCTCCAGGATGCCTACTGTCCCATCTGCCACTGGAGATGCCACCTCAACCTTGCAGCAAGCTTGCAAGGTCCCTACCTTGGCAGAGCTGAAATGGGCCTTGTCGCACCATTCTTCTGTTTCCTCCAATAAGATGAAGAAGAAGCACTGCTCTCCTTCTCCCGCTACCCGTCTATCAGCTAATTGACCTTCCTCTCTCAGTCCCTCACTGACACCACCCCCAACGCAGCCTGTGACGTCCACCGTCGAGGAGGATGCTCCTATCCTTTCACCGGTGTGGGACGCTGCCCAGCTCCCAGTGCTGTCAGTTCCAGCTGCTGCAGATCTTGTGTCCGACTTGGACTGTCGGGCCTCGCCACTGGTCTCTCTGCCTGTGACGTCCGGCCAGTCCGCAGATGAGGGTCTACCAACTCCACTGGCCCCAGCTCTCTCTTCTGGCCGTCCCGAGTTCGACTGTCCGCCTGTTTCGGACGCTCCTTGGGCTATTTCCCGAGACTGACCTTGACTTAGCGTGGCCCGCTCTCTGGGATGTGGTGAACAGGACAGATCCCCACGTCATCGGGAATACTGCTACTGCACCGCTTATGAGCCTTCATTGGCGAGAATTGATTCACCTTTCCCCTTGGCCTCCTATATTGCCAGGTACAGCCACGAACATCTTGGAGAGAGCAACCCAGCTCCTACCACTCATATTCGCTGGCTTATCATGAACGCCACCATCCCGATGTTTGTCTTTGGTCTCTTTACTGCCCTCAATGTTCACGTTCTCCATCATGATCTCCTTCGGGATCTCATTACCAACGCTTCTCTCGGTATCGTCGGTCCAGATCTTGTTCTTGGTCCTAATTGGACTGCTACCGCCGTTTGCCATCTCGGTCTTGCCACCAGTCCCGAGACCCATCGCCTCATCGTCAGGCCATTTCGCCTCCTCCTCGAGTGACAGCGATGGTGTCACAGCCTCCGCTGGATACTCACCCTGCATCTACTCTGCCAACATCTCTGTCAGCTTTGTTGTTCATGCAGTCCGTCACTGCACAGATCCCCACCGTACTACCCATTTTGTCGGCATCGACCTCGGTACTGATTCGCATCCCGACTTCAATACCAGCGCAAATCCCAGTTTCGCTACTGGCTCCGACTGCTCTACCGGTCTTTCCTCCCACTCCACCTGCTGTTCTTCCTGCGACAGGACCTGCCCGACATCGTAGTTCTCAATCGCCTTGCTCATCATCTTCTTCTTCTGGTTCTTATGATTTTGACGGTGATTCAACAGATTCCACACCGCAGTCTCATATCTCCCCGCCTTTAGCGTTTGGGGACCCGTCTCCTGATTTGGCTCCTGAGGACGTCAAGCAGTTCTCAGACATCTTGGTCCGGATGGCCACTCCCTTGGGCCTCAACATTTCTGGTCCTGCACCTATGGTACAAGACCCAGTTTTGCACTATGTCAATACTTGACCCCCGTCAATGGCTCCAATTCCGTTTCTGCCCATCCTTCAGGAGGTCTTGAAACATCCTTGGGCCCAGCAGGCGTCACTTCAACCAATCCCTCACCACCTGGAGCATCTTTACTGCACCCAGAAGAAGGATGTTGATTTCTTATTCAACCATCCAACTCCAAATTTGATCGTTGTCAAGTCGTCCCAAACAAAAGGGGGCAAAAGGGCCCATATGACTCCACTTGATCAAGAGGGCTGCCGTTTGGATGTCTTTGGCCATCATTTCTACTCTGTCTCCTCATTGATCGCCAGAATTTCTAACACTCAAGCTTGCTTGGCTGCCTATCAACATAACATCTGGGATAGGTTTTCCCCCGAGCCTTCTCACCTGCCAGATGACTACAGAGCTACTGCCGTTCAATATTTCAACGAGACTGTGGCTCTCTCAAATCAACAGATTCTGTCGTCCCGACATGTGGTCGAGGGTGCAGCACGCGTAATGGTGGGCACACTCACCCTCCACTGGTTTGCCTGGCTGCAGTCCACTGGGTTGTCCGAGGATAGCAGAAAAAGGATTGAGGACCTGCCCTTTGATCACCAAGGATTCTTCCATGCAACTACAGATGACGCTATGGCCCATAGTATGAAAGCTTGACTGACAGCTAAGAAGATGGGCCTCCATTCAACAGTTTAACCTAGAAGACCATCTTCATCCCACTCTTCATAGAAGTGCCCTTCCTACTCTTAAAGGTCACATTCTCCTTGCCACATGTCTCACCAATAATCTTTGCTGGCTTCTTCTTGTTGTTTCTTTAGAGGACGTCAATCATCTTCCAAGAAATCCTCCTTGACAACTAAGTCACGTTTTTGACTCCCCTTCCAGGTCGCCACCTCTGCGTCTCTTTCATCTACCCAACCACCTATCCAGAAACACAGGACTGGCGCAACCTCAACACCTGGCACAACATCACTTTGAACTCTTGGGTTCTGACCTTTGTCCGTCTTGGCTACACCATCGAGTTTCAAAGTACTCCTCTCGGCATTTTCTACTCCACCCCTGCCAGTCCGGCCCTTCTCAAAGAGGTCGAGACCCTCCTCCTCAAAAGGGCCATAGAGCGGTTGCTGCCCTTGGCCAAATCCACCAGCTTCTTCTCCCAGTACTTCACAGTGCCCAAATCGGACGGCACTCTCCGACCCATCATAGACCTCAGGGGGGCGAACTCCTTCATTCCTCCCCCGGAAATTCAAGATGGTCATCCTGTCCTCCATTCTGCCTTTCCTGAGGCATTGGGATTGGTTTGCATCCATCAACCTACAAGATGCTTATTTTCACATCGCTATTCACCCCCAGCACAGGAGGTATCTCCGGTTTGCGGTTGACTGTGTTTGCTACCAATACAAGGTCCTGCCGTTCGGTCTGTCCATCACCCCCAGAGTCTTTACCAAGTGCCTAGCCCCTGTGGTGTCTTACCTCTGCATGAAGCACGTTATGGTATATCCCATCTGGACTACTGGTTATTGGTTGCGTCCTGCAAACAGAAACTGTATGCGGACATTCACATGACCCTCTCCCTTCTTTCCGATCTCAGACTCAAGGTGAAACCCAAGAAATCCCACTTGGAACCCTCTTGCACTCTGGATTTCATCAGGACCACTCTGGACTCCACTTGTGTCAGGGCCTTTCTACCTGTGAGGCACACTCGGACCCTATGCCAGGCCGCGGCTGCCATCCTGCGTAGTCCATCCGTTTCTGCCTGCAGGATCCAACAGCTCCTTGGCTACATGGCTGCTACGACAGCGGTCACCTACGCCTCTCACCTTTGGGCTTGCCCCCTGCAACACTGGTTTCTCTGCTGCCTCAATCCTCTGCTCGACGATCAGTGCCAGATTCTGTGGGTCCCCTGTCCAGTACGGGACTCCCTTTGTTGGTGGCTGTCCCCACGTCATCTCTTGTCAGGAATGCCATTTGTCGAGCCCTGTCTGACACTTATCATCACGAAAGACGTCTCCCTCCTTGGTTGGGGAGCTGTCACGGTCTCGCCGTCCAAGGCCACTGGGCTGGCCTGTAGCTGCATCTCCATATCAACGTGTTGGACCTCTTGGCAATCCTCAAAGGTCTTCAGGCCTTTTGGAACTTCGTTGTCGCACGGATTGTCCAGATTCTGTCGGACAACACGACAGGTGTCTGTTATGTGAACCGACAAGGGGGCACTCACTCCTCCATCTTGCTTCACCTGACTTTAGACATCTGGGATTGGTGCATCTCGCTGCAAGTACATCCCATCGCGGTTCACCTATCGGGATGGGAGAATGTGACAGCGGACACGCTGAGCAGGGACACAGCATGCCACCGTGAGTGGTCCCTCTCCGACACTGCTTTCCAACGGATAGTGTCCCAGTGGGGCACTCCAACTGTCAATCTCTTTGTGACCGAACGGAACAGGAAACGTCCCCGTTATTGCTTGAGAGCCGGCCTGGGTCGCCGGCTCTCTTGGGGACATGTTCCAATTCCCTTGGAGCCGGGAATTCCTTTACGTCTTTCCACAGTTTCTTCTCTTGGGCCAAGTGGTGGCCAAGATCACAGCAGACAAAGCAGATGCTGTTCTCGCGGCCCCCTATTGGCCAAGACAGCATTGGTTTGGTCCCCTTCTCGCTACTGCACGGAGCCGCAACATGAGGCTTCAGAGCACGCCGGACCTCCTTTCTCAAAATGGCCGCATGTTGCATCCAGACCTCCCTCTCCTCTGCCCGCACGCGTGGAAGATAATGTTCTAGACTCTCTCTCTATCCAAGCTGTCCTCACGGCCATGAGGAAGGACTCTACTTGTAGATCCTACAAATACAAGTGGAGAAAGTTTGGGGCATTTGTGGACTCCCGTAATGAGGCCTCTTTCCCGACCTCTCTATCAACGGTGCTTCACTTCCTCTTGACACTGCAGGACCAGGGCTTTGCTTTTTCCTCCCTTAAAGTTTATCTCTCTGCAATCATGGCTTATCAACCACATGGTTCTCCTTCCTCAGCCTTTTTCCGGAACGCTACAGTCAAGGAATTCCTTAAGGTCTGCAACACTTATACCCTCCCGTCTCCCCACTGCTTCTTCCTTGGTCGCTGTTGCTGGTCCTTTCGCAGCTTACGCGCCTTCCCTTTGAACCGATGGCCATGTCTGATGACTGTTTCCTTACCATGAAAACAGCGTCTTTGGTTGGTGTCACTTCAGCCAGACGGGCAGGAGAACTGACTGCTTTGCGTTCTGATGAACCTTTTCTGTTGTTTCATCATAACAAGGTAGTCCTGTGTCCGGATCTGTCTTTCCTTCCCAAAGTCGTCTCCAACTTCCATCTGAACCGAGATTTGATTCTACCCACTTGCTATCCTGATCCTGCCTCACCTCTTGAGTGCTCCCTGCATTCGCTCGACATATGCCGTGCCCTTGCCTTTTACCTGCAACAGACCTTCTGTCAGACCCTCCCGCCTTTTTGCTGCTACGGTGGGCACCGGAAGGGTCACAAGGTATCCTCTCAACATTTTTCTAAATGGGTTGCCCAGACAATTCACCTTGCCTACGAACTTGTCAGACAACCTCCCCGAGCCCTGCTTTGTGCCCATTCCACTAGGGCAACAGCCTCTTCAGCAGCCCTTCTCAGGGGAGTTGACCTACAGGAGCTTTGTTGTGTGGCTACGTGGTCCAGGTCTTAGGCCTTCGACCTTCGTCCACCACTACCTCCTTGACTGCAGGGCCCAGCGGGATGCTCGCTTTGGTCATGCGATGCTGTCTTCTATCTTCTAGGACTTGACCTGCCATCCAACGGTAAGCTACTTGGTCTCCCACTGTGTGAAGCACAGAGACTACAAAGAAGAAGAACAGGTTGCTTACCTGTAAATGTGGTTCTTCGAGCGGTCATCTGTGCCCCCACACACACGCGCCCAGCCTCCCCTCTTCAGGTCCTTGCTTTGGCAGACTTCGAAATTGAGGGGAGACCGTTAGGTTGGCAGGACTGAGCATTCTCAGTACTGGATGGGGGAGGGCTTCTCGCCAAGCTGCTCAGCTCTGGAACAATCCAAAAAGTTACTGCGCATGCACGAAGATTACCACTGTGTGAGGGCACAGATGACCACTCGAAGAACCACAGTTACAGATAAGCAACCTCTTCATCTCTCTCTCTTTTTGCATAACTTGTAAGATAATTCACTATATTTTTGCTAGACGAATATGTGAACACATGGTATTTCCCTGGAGTATAAAGTGAGGAATGTAAAACTTCATGCCATGATTAAGCCACTTCCGTCCTTTAATACCTGTATCATTTCTATTTTTTCTTGACAGCAAGTCTCATTATACTCTGAGGCTTGATTATAAGTAAGTAATAAAATTTAAGTCATGCCCTTTACTCTCCCTCCCCTCTCCATATCACCTCCAAATTTGCTCTGGAGGGTTGCTCTTTACCACAGTGCTAATACATGCTGTTCCATTGGCAGGAGATGTTATTATATTTATTTATATCCCACTTCCCCCCAAATTGGGACTCTAATTGGCTCACAACTTAAAAGGAAAATACAAATAAAAACATACAAAAAGTAAACATTAAAATAGAATTAAACCATCTACAGCATGAAAGCAATTCACACCTCAGTAAAAAAAACAAAACAACTTCCTAGAAACAGTTCAGTTAAAACAATACAGCAACTGTAGACCATTCTTTAAAACCTTTGTTTTAAAAGTCTGTCTGAATAAAAAGTTTTAGACTGCTGATGGAAGGACAAGGAAAAGGACATTCTGGCCTCCCTGGAAAAGGAGTTCCACAGTCTAGGGCCAGCCAATAGAAAGGCCCTTTATCACATCCTCACCAGCTGTGCTTGTGATGGTAGCGAGACTGAAAAGACCTCTCTTGATGATCTGAGAGCCCAGTTCAGTTCATGCAGGGAGAGATACTGTCTGCCAAATAGCCTGGATCTGAACCATCTAGGTCTTTATGGGTCATAACCAGCATTTGAATTGTGTTCAGAAACAAACTGGCAGCCAGTGGAGTTAATATTATGAGGGGCATAGTATGGTCTCTGTAACATGCCTCAGTTAACAATTTGGCTGCAGTTCTTTGAATCAGCTGAAGTTTCTAAACACTCTTCAAAGGCAGCCCCAAGTAGAGTGTGTTACAGTGGTCCAACAGGATGTAACTAAGGCATGTACCACTATGGTCAGATCCAGTGCCTTAAAGAATGGGTGCAGTTAGCGCAAAAGCTTTCAATGTGCAAAAGAATTCCTGGCCACCAGAGAAACCTGGGTCTCCAGGTTCAAAGCTGAATCCAGGAGTACACTTAAACTGCAAACCTGTGTTTTCAGGGGGAGCGTAACCTCCTAACACAGGCTGAATCTCTGTTCCCTGATCTGCCTTCCACTTGACCAAGTACACCTCTGTCTTGCCTCAATTAAGTTTCAATTTGTTTGCCCTTGTTCAGTCTATTAATGATGACAGACACAGGTTTAGGACCAAGACAGCCTCCCTGGACTGGAGTGGAAAGGAGCAGGAGAGTTGGCTGCCATCTGAATATTGTTGGCACTGCATCCCAAAACTCTGCACAAGCTCTTCTGCAGGTTTCATCCTTATGTTAAATGGCATGCAGGACAAAACAGAACCCTGAGTGATGCTAAGGCCAATGGTGAGGGGGTCAAACAGGTGTCCTCCAGCACCAGCTTCTGGGTTTGCCCCTCCCAGAAAGAATGGAGCCACTTGAAAATAATTCCTCCAAATCTCATATCCATGGTTGATGATACTGAAAGCTGCTGAGAGGTCCTGCAGAACTAACAGGGACACATTCTCCCTGTCCAGTTCTCTGCGTGGGTCATCCAAGGTGACCAAAGCTGTCTCCATTCCATAGGCAGGTCTGAAACTAGATTGAAATGGATCGAGATCATTCATTTCATCCAGAACCCCCTGGATTTGGGAGGCCACCAAACGCTTCAGTACCTTGCCCAAAAATGGTAGGTTGAATGTTGACCAATAACTACTCATTATAGCGGGACTCAGGAATGGCTTTTTCAACAAACGCTTCACAACTCCCTCCTTTAGATATGTTGGAATGCTGCTTTGTTATAGCAAGCAGTGACTATCTCCTTCACCAACTCAGCTAGTCCTCCTCTGGCCTATTTGAAAAGCCAGGAAAGACAAGTATCAAGCACACATGTAACTCTTATCTCTCTAAGGATCTTGTCCACCTCCTCAGGCTGCACAAACTGAAACGTATGCAATAACACTGGACAAATAGAAGCCAAGGTTGAAAACCTATTACTGGAAGCCTAACAACTACAACATCCTAGTCGGAGTGGATCTGAGTGATTTTATCTGCAAAGTGCTGTGCAGATTTCTTGCAGTGGGCTACTGAGTGGCCTCCGTTTTCTACTTGAAGACCAGTGTGTACAGCATATATGCAGGACCATATATGCAAATATCAGAAATTGTGAATGCTTGCATTCCACCAAATAAATGGCAGCAATGTGCATGTGGGTGCTTCAATGTGTCTCTGGGCATGTTGTTGTCATTTTAAGTACAGGACACAGTGGTGTGCAGTTGCTACAAATTGTGGATCTGGAGGCTGAATGGTAAGAACAGCCCAATGTACTACACCTCTGACTTACAACAGCTCTAGCCTGTGTTTGGTCAGACTCACTTTGGGTCTTCCATCAATGTTGCTCTAATCTCTGTCTCACTCACTTCATCACTACCAACTCCCTGGAAAACCAGAGGGCTGGCTTAGCTCCACTCTATTGGCAGGGACGCTCAGGAGTGATTGTGTCCACTGCTCTGGCCATTTCCCCATTCGAGAAGTCAGCCAAAACAGAATCACCTGTGAAGGTAACAGGAAAATCCACAAGATTTTGGACCAAGTGCTCTCTTTGAGTGTGTATACCTAAAGGGATAGATTCCAAGATCCATCAGGTGGAATCACAACAGACTATTGTAACTCTACCTCTCTGTCTCCCAGGTCTCATCTGCTGCTGCACAGAAAAACCTGGTGGGTATAGGTACAGATTACACCCCCCTCACCCAACCAGGTCTCCGTAATATAGGCCAGGTCAGCAGGTACTATATGGATACAATCCAGTGTGTTCCAGAATAGTAGCACTCCACATCCTATTAATTAAATATCATTAGAGAAAATGTTGCATGCACACACACAGAGAAAAAACCAAAAACCAACCAACCAAAAATAATACAGGAAGAATATCACCAACTGACTTAATCAGAATTCCCAGCTCAATGTGAAACTATTATTACAGCACTACTTTACTCACCAGCCGTGGTTTGGATCTCATGGAACAATAGCCACTGTACCTTGTCTCTCCATCACGAGGTACAGCAGTATTCAGGGTTCCATACAGCACAGCAGACTGGTTATTCTTGCCAAGTTTTAAGTAAATTTCACTTTTGCCTCCTATTTCAGCATCAGAAGAAATTATCCAATTGTTCAAGTCTTCTTCTTTACGAAACTCCCAAGCAACTCTTGTCTGTTGCAGCATGTGTTCCAATAGTGGATGTCCCTCTGGCCCTTTTACATGGGCAACTATTTCCTTTGACAAACGCTTGAAGTGTGTCTGGATTCCTTCTACTCCCTTCTGAAAGCTGAAGTTAATTTTCTTCCATGGTGGTGTCTTATCAGGAGGTATCCCTGGTCTCCTATAGCTACTGTACCATTTGGGGCTGTAGCAATCAACTAGAGGTCTAAGTAAGGAAAACAAACCATTTTTCCAGTGACATTTATTTAAAATATGGACACTGTCCAACACCTTGAGAGATAAAGGCATAACAACAGCATCAAAAAACCAGGATTTTGTTTAACAGCTTTCCAACAAGCTTTTCTTAACTGAATAAAAATACTGATGACTTATTTCTGATTAATGTTGTTTTATCTTCACCTGTAACAACAGAAAATGAAATACATTTTGAAACAAATCTGTTGCTTTAATTTACTTTTCCAAACATTCTGAGATGCACACATGTTCTTCATAATTCATAGTGGTGATACAAATCACATTAGTAGCATCATAACATGAAGGTAGTCACTGTTTCATAACCAGAAGAAATATAATTTTCTGAGGTCAGTATTCTGAAAAATAATGAAGAGATGCCATTAAAATAACTTGTTCAACTATACTGCTTTTACTAATTGGTAGAATCAAAAAGTCTCATCTCACCAGGTATTCCACCTCTGAAACTACTGTAGTTAACCTACCCAGCCATACCCCACTATTAATAGGGGGGATTCTAAATATATAGCTCTTGGGCTGAAAAGTCCTGCAGAACTGGACTACTATTACTACTGCGCAAGAAAATGATAACAGATCTGGCATTCGCCCTACTTAGGGCTCCTCTGGAAAATTATTAAAAACTATTAGGCCCTTTTCACATGCGGGGGAGAGGAACGGGGCAGAACGGGGCAGCGCACGCAGAAACGGAGCTTACCTTAATCCGGGTAGCTCTGTTGCTGCGAGGAGCAGCGTGCGTTTGCCGCTCCACACTGCAGCGGCGTCTGGCAGCATCCGGTGGCACCCAAAACGGCGGCATACGGCTTCCGGCAGCTCTCCGCCAATTGGAGAAGTGTGCCAGCCGGAAGCCCGCCCCCTGGCAGCTCTGCAGGGACGCGTTTGCGCACGCCTGCAATTCTACACGGGGCGCTGCGATGGGGTAGCGCGCTCGTGTTTAATAAAGACCACATGTGGCGCCATCCTTGCGGCCGTGCGAGGGCGGTTTGAGGTGTGGAACCTCAACATTAATAACCGCCCTTGCACACTCCACAGTGTGGATGACCTCCGGGTGAGGTCGCCCTACACTGTTTTTTTTACCCGGTGTGGAAAGGGCCTTAGTCTTTGCAAAGTCAGATCAAATATACAGCTAACTCAATGGTGAACAAAAGCAACGGAAGGCAAGAAGATAAAATACAGAAAACCTTAGGCTATGCACAAAATGACAATTAAAGGTAGTATTATCATGCAGTTAATCCAGACCAGTAGTTTTATGAAGATATAAACCTTCACCACATCAACAGCCTAAATGTATAACAGTACCAGAGACACAGCAACAGAAGCCAAGACTGAGACTATCTTCATTCCCATCCACTGAGCTACAGGCACTCTCAAGTTTTCAGAATATCTGATATAATTAACATCAAGTTTATCTAATATCTTGTACCATCTGGTTTCTGAAAGTAAGGTGCCAGAGGTTAGTCCAGGGTTTAATGTTTTGTTTGCTAATCGATCCTACAAACCACTTTGGGGTTTTTGAAACAAACAGCAGCAAAGAAACGTCTTCATAACTAACAGTAGTTTATTTCATGTCAAGACCTCGAAAGAACGTCAGAGGTAAATCCCTCAGCAATCCGGCTGAAAACTGTTCTCATCAGTTTTCTCGTTTATAACGAAAGACTGTTCACTGAGATCTTTAAGTAAGATCACAAGGTCATGAACAAGTGCGCTACCAGAGGCCATTTCTGCACTAGATGGTTATAGTGCTATTACTCCACTTTCAACATCCTTTGGAATCCTGGGTTTTGAGGCCCCTACCTAAACTGCAAACCCCACAATTCCATAGGATGGTGAAAGTGGAATAATAGCACTGTAACAGTGTAGTGCAGAAATGTCCGGAACTGTTCCACGGACACGAAAGAATCCCGCACATGGACATGATGCACACGTGCTTCCGAACCCACTCCCTCTTCCATACACGCACTCTCACCTGCCTCCACGGCTCCAGAAAAAGTTTGCTCCGCCGGCAAGTCCGCCCCGAAAGCCGTCCGGACGGATCGATCCCTTAGGCCTCCGCTCTTCCAGAATACAAGCGCCTCGTTCCAAAGGTCCCGCGCAGCGTGCGAGGAGGCCCTTTTGTTCGGTGCAGCGATCCCCGGCCCAGGCGAAACGCTCTCCGGTCTCCGTCTACAATTTGTTGGGGCTCGAACTGGCCTTTTTTTAAAAGAGAAGAGCTTCGTCGCCCTGTCTCACGGGCACTCTTCGCAACGAGGAGCCGCCGCAAAGAAAATACGTTCTCGTATAGGCCTATGTGGGAAGTCCTAACAGGCCCGACTCTGCGTAACGGTTGGTTGGGGGAGGGGCGTTCAAATAAACGGCCACAATAAAGAGGTTTCTGTGTTTCTACTAGGCACAAAAGGCTAATAAACCACTTGTGTTCGCGGACAGCAAGGGAACAACAACCAAATGCACCACCTGGGCGTCTTTTGGGGAACAAAAAAAGGACCGCAACCGCCGACCGAGGCGAGAGGGTGTCCTCAGCCTCCCGCCCAGTTCCACCCGCCCACCTTCGACGCCAGTAGTCTTAGCCCCGCCCTCATGGGCGGAGCAGCGCATGGCGCATGCTCGGTGCCCTTTGTGTCCCGGGCTGGTTGGCTGGCGGGCGGCTGGCTCAGGGAAGGCCCGGGCCGCTCAGAGCCGAGCGCCGTCCGAAGGGCCCGCCGTGAGGAAGAGGAGGAGGAGGAGGAGAGGAGCGGAACAGCGGGGGTAGTAGCGGCGGCGGCGGCGGGTGGGAGGGCTCCGACATGGTGAAGAAACGGAAAGGCCGGGTCCTCATCGATTCAGACAGCGAGGACAGCGGCAGTGAGGAGAACCTGGACCAGGTGGGTTGGAGCCGCCGGGAGCTGGGCCCAGAACTGTGTGCCCGTCTCAGCTGGGATCGCTCTCCGTGGGTGCCCGAGAGAGTTCCTCCGGGACCCGCTCTCCACGCTTTCAGGCGTACTGTGGGGAAAGGGAGTGAGTGTCTCGGCCCCTCCGGGCGAGGGAGAGCGTGGTGTGAGCGAGAGAGATGTGGGGAGGTCTCGGGGCAACAAACGTGGTTGAGGAGGTGAGGCGCCCGTATTGGTGAACTCTTGTCTGTTTCGAAGCAGTGAAGTTGTTGAGAGGCAGCGGTGGTCGGTGCATTGGGACAAGGCAGGATTGGCAGTGATAGGCTTGAGGGCTCTGTGAAGGGATACGTTGGGGAGGGGTACGCGTGGAGATCCCTGAGGGAAAGGTGTTTCTGAATAAACTTTCTTTGAATTCTTCGTATCTATTTTAACTTCACTTCCCAAAGATTGTAATAAACGATATGGGTGTGCCCTTGTTATTCGGTGTGAGAAAGCTTTTGATGGGATGTCTGTTTTAAGAACATATAAGAAAATAAGAATTGGATCAGAAAAGTCCTATCGGGTCCTACAGTTTCTGCACATACTGGCCAGTTGGATGCTGCGTGTGGCCAACTAGATGCTAGGTGTGGAGTTTTACTACTTGTTTCTTGGATACTGGCAATGAACATTTTGCAAGTCTCCTCCTGCTTTTGCAGGGTGCAGTAATTACTGCTTGATTTTGAATGCTTAGGTCTATATTGTTCTCTAATTTTGGGGAGGGTTTTTATTCTTTTTGTAGTCCAGCTGATAATGTGTCCAGTGCATTTCTCTGTTTGCCTCAGTGCATAGCTGTATGAAAATTAGTAGGGTATAGCAGCAGGTAAATCTTTCTCCTCTTGTGAAAGGTGGTCCCAAATTAGAAGAGGGTAGTATAGCTCTTTGACAAGAAGACTCTCAGTTTTGTAGATGAGTAGGAATGAATTGCTTCTCCTCAGCCCTTACTTGGGAATAGAGTTAGGCCCTTTTCTGAGATGCGCCCACTAACACTGATGCCAAATAACTCTTCATACTGCTAGAAATGTTCTTTGGTGTATTCTTGGGCTTCCTCTTGGTGCCATGAAAAAATAACTGCCAAACTATCTTGGACCTCTAGTTCCTGAACTGTTTTTGTCAAAGTTCAATGTGGAGATACTGGATTCAACAAAAAGTCTGTTTAACCAATGAATTCCATGACACTAGTCAGGCTTAGTGAAGGTTGTCTCCCTATTCGAATGTTACCAGTTCATAAGCACTTCTGTGGAATACATGTTGTGCAGCATCAGTACAAAGTCTTTCAATTTGGCTTTCCTCCATGTCCAGTATGTCCATGAAGATGGTGATAGATCACATCACAACTCAAAGCGTTTGTGTCTGCTCTCATCTAGGTAATGTATTGATTAGGTTTTCACCACTCCAGGCTAAGGGTAATGTATGTATCATGACTGCTGGCCTGGAGGAGTGTGGAATTATGATATACCAGTACACAACCTCACTCTAGCCCAGTGGTTCTCAACCTGTGGGTCCCCAGATGTTTTTGGACTTCAGCTCCCAGAAGCCCCAGCCACTATGGTCAATGCTCAGGGCTTCTGGGAGCTGAAGTCCAAAAACATCTGGGGACCCACAGGTTGAGAACCACTGCTCTAGCCAATACAAAGCCTAAAACATTTGAGAATTATAATACACTCTTTAATACAGCACTTCCCTCTAAGGGAAAATTTTGCCCCTTGTTCTCTTGGCCTAGCTATAGGTCTTCATTTATTGCTTCCAACACTTTCTTTTACTTCTAAGCACTATAGTAGTTTCCCAAGCTATACTAAGGCCACACTGGCTATAATACATTCATTGATACTGAAGATTCTGCAGGAAGTATGCCTCTTGAATGGTAGCTGGGTGTGCAACACACTCAAAGGCAGTGTCTTTATAAAAACTGCTCTATATCCAGGTGATCACAGAAGTCAGCTTCCCAGGAATAAGGGTTAGAGTGTTAGGAAGTGATGGCATAAAGCCAGTGGGTACCTATGGAAGCCTTCAGTCACTTGGCTAGAACTGTGGACACTGCAGGTTTTTCTGATTGTGTTTTCAAACAACCTCTCTCACACTCTGTGTGTTCATTTTGGAGGGCATTTTGGCTGTCAAGATTCAAACACTGAGAGAGACACTTCTTTAGTAGCTTTCAGTCAGAAATATCTCCTTGTGGCTTGGGTCTACTTTACTCAGTGGAATATCTCTGGAGATTCAGAACTGGTTAAGGAAACAGTCCTGTAATTAGGACGTATTTCACCTTCCCAAGGATCTAGTGGCCCAAAAGGTCTTGTATGCCTTATAACTGTTGATGAGAAATGTGTGTAAGATTCAAACACATCAGATGCAGATCCTATGAGTGGCTTTGTTCTGATCTGGGAGACAATGTATCTCAGATGTCATCAACTTTAATAGCTCCCACCATTAACGGTTTCTCGGTCAACCATCTCACAAGGTTCAAATGCTCCATCTGGATCCTGAGCAGATCCAGCTGCACATCTGACAGTTGAATACTGGAAGCTCTAGACTTGAGACTTTCAGATGATGTAGGCATATTATCCTGATCTTCCATTAGTTTTCTGTTAGCAAGATACTGAAGTGGTATAGATAGTGTGCTAGCTAGAGGTTGTGCTAATGCCTATGCATTAAGCCTCATGCCACCCATGCATCAGATTTTCTTGTTTTTGTCTGGCTTGGAACAGGCTTTTATACTGATACTTCTAAGAGGGAGATAGTAGGGTTGGGTACTTAAGATTGGGGCAAATTCTCTCCTGCTTCAGAGGCTTCATTTGTTTACCCTTTCTCCTAATCACAGATTTCCTACCACTGATTTCTCTCTGGGCTGTTGCTATACCATTTTTGAAAACTACTTTTTCCTTTTTCTCTGAGGAACTCAAAAGTTGTGGTTTTCTTCTCAGCTGAGGGATAGGCATGTTCAAATTTTCTTGAATGGAAAAGGTCTGTGTGTTCCCTTCCAACAGGATTGTCCTCCATTCAGACCAGACATTCATTTTCAAGAACAACTGAGTCCTTTGCAGAACTCATGATATAATTCTACCAGACCTTTCTGTCAGGGCTGCTTCAAAGACTTCTGTTAGGAGCTCCATCAGCACTGCTCCAAGAATTTCAGATATTCAGATAGTTTTTGTATCTTACAAGATGGGTGTGGAGGTGAGGAAAGTGTACTGGTCCATATTTAGTGGATATACTGTGTATATTATCCTCACCCAACAGAAATAAGGGTCACTCCTCCCCGGGGGGCAGATTCACAAGCCATAGTGGGCATATGACTACTGCTATTGTAGCATTGTATACAAACATCCCTTTGAGAATATTTCTAGCACAACTACTTTGGCCAAACTCTCAAAAGTTATACACCATCATAAGGTTACTAGTTCACATATACTAAGCCTCTATCCATGGAAGAATTTCTCCAGCAGTTGGTATGAGGTATTCCTCTCCCACCCTGATCTGGGAATACTACTTTTAAATAGTCATCTGTTACTTGCTCCATTGGCTGAGTACAGACTTAGTAGCCATTGGAACCAAGGAGTGTCACTTCTGATACCTGTATTAAGCAACTCCATGAGGAAGAGGTTTGATATGTATTTGTACAGTTTTCAGCAGTTGGAACATTGCTTTTCTGTCTTCCTCTTACTGTGGTTTTTTATAATCTTCATTTTTGTTCATATTGGAGGACTTGTTTGGAACTGTGCTTTTGATGTTGCTGTTGTGTTAAAGTTTTGCGGTTCTGTGAGTCTTCCCCAAAGGATCCTCCTTGGTGAATTGTTCCCTAATTTCAGGGGTGTGATCATGCAGCTTTCTGTATATTGCTAGATTTTAACTCCTAGCAGTCCTGGCCAGCATAGCCAATGGTGAATGGTGCTGGAATTGCAGCCCAGCAGCATGTGGAGTATCACACAGTTCTCATCTCTGGTATAAACAGAGATGCCATGTTTTTGCATCAGTGATACACATTATTGGTCATAATGCATAGGTCCAGATTTGTATTTGTACTCCTCGGAGAGCACTCCTTTCCAAGCAAAATATGTGCATGTTTCTAGCCGCATGCCAAGACTTCATCTTTTTCGCCATGGAAAGGAGTTGCTGGGGTCAGCATGCAGAAGTAAAAGGAGAAAACAAAGACAACACATAACATTTTTGGAAAGATGGGGAGAAGACCCTAAAGGACAGAAAATATTGTCTTTTGCATAGAGACTTAGTTCAGCATCCAGAAGAAACCACTGTCATTGGGGACATACCTGATATTAAGGGAACACTTCAAGTCCACTTGATGTTGAGAGTCAATATTGCTTAGAATTATAATTGTTCATCCAATCTTTCTTGTTTGTAGGCACTATTTTGTTTAGATCTATTAGCTTACTTGTGTATTACGCAGTTCAGAGATGCCTCATATGTGATTCAAGCAACACATCACATTTGAGTCCTGGGATGGCTATGAGTGTTTAATTTTTCTGCTTTAAATAGTGGATCAAAGAGGCTAGTTTGAGACTGCAGCAAACATGATGCATTTTCCATTTCAGCTCATGGCATGATCTTGATGATAATGAAAATCCTCTCTCTTTCCCATCTGTGAGATTAAAGGGAAACAGAGATTGGTGCTAATAGTCACCTGGAAACTGCTACTTTGAAAACATTGTTGTGAAAAACCATGTAGTTCTGGCTTTCTGAGGCAAGCAAGAAAATCTGTTTTGCTGATTAGGAGCTCTCCATGCCTAAATCATTACTTTCTGCAGTACTTTATTTATATTTGTTGCAATGTGTAAACCAGTCATTAATTTAGGGTGGTCACTTGAGTTGAAGAGCCATTTCTGGTTCTCTTGATGTGTATGAGCCACATACACACCATTTGCTGAAATCAGAAGGATGAGGATACTGAAACAGCAGTTTTCCACAAAACTGTGCCCCCCAGAATCACTGTTCAGCTGAAAATTGTGTTTTTTCAGTTCAATATATATTTCAGTATTTTAACCTGAGGCGTGGGAGGAGGACAATCCAGGAAGACCCGAGGGTTGCATAAGAGCCCACTTACAAGCTGACTACACTTCACAGACTATATAGGTTCCATTGCTACTTTAACAATTCTGGTGTTAAGCTTTCAGATAGTAGTCAACGTAGCTCTGCACAAGTTTGATAACTCAAATTAAGTATTTAAAGTTAAAAGAAATATCTATGATTTTATTACCAAGTGTAAAAACTGTGGACCGTAACCTCAAGCTATTCTTAGCCCCTCCCCTTGGGCACCCCACATTTCATTGTTAGTTTTTTAAAATGGGTATTTTTCTCCCTAAAGACAACTGTGCGATTCCTGGAGACTTTAGGAACAGCAGATTTAGTTTGGGGTATCTCCCTAAAAGTCTAGCAGACCTGCCACTGAACCTGAACATTTTAACCAGAAATTACTTCAGGGTGTGATTTTTGGCAAAATTTGCAGTCAAAAATGACATGCTGCAGCCAGCCACAAAGACAAAAATAGTCCAGTTCAGGTGTCATCTCTGATGTAGGTAATGATCTAGTTCCATTCAAGTGTTCACAGAAAGGGCTTAAAAATAATATATAAGGAAAAGGGCTTGCTAGCCGTGCTCTTTCCATCATGTCTTTCTCATGAGGGCAGTGTCCTCTAGCATGAAGCCTCTAAGTGCATGAACAATGGTCAGAAAACAATGCAATGCATCTTTCTTCAGCAGCTGGAAAGATGCTGTAACAATCCCTCCTCCAGGTCTCTAGTAGGAGATGGGATCCCTGAAGATCATCTAGTTGCCACAACCCACTGATTTTAATCCCAGTAACTCAGTGAGAAGTTACTGGGAAATTTGACTTACAGTTCCACCTCTGTGTCTGCAGAGGCTTTCCCCTTCGTCCTCCCTGTGAGGTGATGAGAATCTTGTATGTGTATGTGCACATCTGGAGCAAAGGCGCATGAAGAGAGTGGGGAAAAGAGGAGATCTTTAAAAGGAAAGCTTTTATTCTAATAAAGCAATTGTATTAGCAATCGGGCATTTTACACATGTAGGCACCTTCCTTCAAACGTTATTTAGGTATAGTTGCAAAGTTACCAACAAAGCTTAAGTCATATTCAGCCAAGTTTAAAAAGGACTTAAGTCCTAATGCTACTAGCTGAACATTCCTGTTCTACTCACAATACAGCTGGAGTTGTGCATGTGGGGAATCTGGGAGTCTGGGCCTCTCTGGTCCAGCTTACGACCAAGCTCCCTGGGTGAGGTAGCCAGTACTCCCTGACTCTCTCTATCAATTTCTTTGTCTCTCTCTGAGCACCGAGTATTTTGGTCCATGAGGTTTTATAATCTCTTCTTGGAAACATCTTCAAGCTTTCTGATTTCTCCTCAAGCTTCCTGTTGGGAAATTGTCTCCTCATGATATCTGTTGCTCCTTTGTGATGATAATCCTGATAAATGTAATTTAAACCCAACACATTATTAACCCTATCTTTATCTGGAGAGGAAACTATACCTCTCAGCTCTGTTGCTCAGATAATGAGGTTATGGGGGCCATTATCACAGATGCCTCTACTTTAAAGGCTATTAGTTAATTGCTATATTCTCCTATGGGAACTGATGCATTTTTCTTCCTTGCAAATTGGAAATGGCCTGCAGAGATACAACTTTTCCGATGGTGACCTGATTGAGATACTGTTCATCCTAATTTTCAAACAATGGTTTACCTGTTAGCTTCACTGTTGTTGTATGCTTCTATCTTTTTTAATCTTTGTGGTTTGGGAGCAATTAGTGAGTGGTCACAACTTGTTCAGGAGTAAAAACTAATGGTCATTAATCAGGAAAGGAAGGGAGTACATGAACCTAGAGGAGGGACATGTGGTATAGAATGTCCCTCATCACCAAACAAAGGTCAAGTAGTCATTGTTGCATCATTGTTGTTACCTTTGCCAGTTAACACCTCTTGGGTAGCAAATTATCTTTGTGCATGTTTTTCAGTGCTGGTTCTTTAGCATATTTACTGACCTTTAAAAATCAATCTAAGCCACTTTCCTGTTGTATGACTTCATGCACTGATATATAGCAATATTATATAGCAATAGCATTTATTTCTATACCGCCTATCAACTAGTGTTATCTAAGCGGTTTACAATGTATTTTAGCTAATTGCCCCCAACAAGCTGGGTACTCATTTTACCGACCTGCGAAAGGATGGAAGGCTGAGTCAACCTTGGAGCCTGGCAGGATCGAACTCACAACCTTGTGGTTGCAGTACTGGCATTTAACCACTGCGCCACCAGGGCTCCTTTTATGATCCTTTTAGCTGAATTTGGGAAAAATTAAGAACTTGATTTATGCTATGACTTGTTTGTCAGACACAGATAGGTATAGAATTCTGTAGTGCAGTGGTTCCCAGCCTAGGGTATATATACCCCCGGGGTACAAAGGAGGACATTTAGGTGTATGCGAAAAAAACTGAATAAGGGCAGAAACTAGTATAAAGTATAAGCCATTCTTGAAGGACATCACACTGGATGCAGCTCTTGATTGGCGTTGGCATTCCTGTCCCAGAACATTAAGCAGGGGGGGATTCATAGAGATAAAGAGTGAACTTCCAGCTACTATTTGCCAACAGACTTTAAAAAAAAAATCTTTCTCACATGCATATGCACACCAACCTTCTGTTCAAGTTGCTGTGACCCTAGTCCCACCCGCGCTAGGTGGTGTCTTGAGTCTTGCACACATGCACGTTTCTCTCCCTCTTTCTTGTGTCCTCCATGAAGAGAGCATTCTCAATAGAGACATCCAGTTCCGCCCTGAATCCATCTGAGGGAAGGATGTGTGGCCAGTCACTCCTCCTTGTGCCTTTGTCCGGGAGCAAATGGGATCCTGAGACCATAGAGAGCATCTAGGTGGGTAATGGGGCACGATGGGACTGAGACGTGTGGACAGGGTGGGTGGCACCATGCCTTTCCTTCCATGGATGTGGGGATGTCTCCGTAGAGCCCACAGAAGCTTTTTCATGGGACTTTTTTCCCCTCAAGGAAAGGACATGGCAGTGCAGGGGGAGTGCAGTTTATGGAAATGAGTGGCCAAGGGGTGCACAAGTGAAAAAAGGTTGGGAAGCTCTGCTGTAGTAGATCTCAGTAGGTGTTTGCTTCTTGAAGTTACATATCTAAAGCCCTTGCATGTAGTAATGTTAGGTTGTTTCTTGTGAGTAAATGTTTTAATATGGTGGTGAACTGACACTTTTCAATAATCAAACCCAGTAATATTGTGTGCTACACAAATGTATTAGTGTGTTTTAAAAGTGTGGTATCTGGATAAGAAAATGCCTAAAGTTCATATTCATTTTGCAGTGTGTCAAGGTGTTAATGATAATTTTATATTGGCTTTGTTTTGTGAATTGTAAGTGAATTACATTTTAAAATGTTTAATTAGAGTAGCCAAGATCGAATAAGTAAATCTAATTCAGTTTATATTTTATTAATTACTGTTCTGTGCGTTCATAGTACTATTAATTTCAAAGGTGTTATTGTGTGGGCATTGTAAGAATAGTGATTTTATTTATTATCTTTTGCTTATTAATCATAAACTCTCTTGAGTGCTTTGAATCATAAAAGATAGTTTAGATATTTGCTAATGAATAAAGAGCTATAAAACTGAGTGTGCCATTAACAACTGAATGCAACAAAAGCTATATAAGATGTTTTAAAGGCTTTCTGAAATACATTTTACACATTTTTCTGGAAACAAATAAAGTCAGGCACCTGTGAACTTTACTGAGGAGGAAATTCAAAGGAATTTGAACTTGTGAGTGCCTTGTGAATTTTGTAGTTATTTCTTTGCACAGTAGATTATGCCATGCAGTGTCATTATCATTATTCTAAGGGAGACCCTATTTAAAATACTGGTAGTGATGAGGTAGAGGAAGAAATCATGTAGCAGAAATTGCATCTCTCATGCTTGGAAGAGCCTGTTCATTTTTAATTTAACTTTTTACTTTTGCTTCTACCAGGAGCTCCTGTCATTGGCCAAACGGAAACGTGGTGACTCTGAGGAAAAGGAAACACCTGCTAGTAAACCTACAGCGTCTTCAGATTCTGAAACCTCAGATAGTGATGTTGAGGTATGCTTTTCTACAAAAGTAGATTGTATCAATATGGTAAAAGTATATAACATATTAATAATAACAGTAACAGTTATCACACTATTAAACATATCTATAGCCCACTCTTCCAAAAGTCAAATACACTTGGTGTTACATGGTTGTATGAATATTTAGATTTGGCTGTTAGTTGTTAATAAGTCAGTCTACTCTAAACTGGTTTGCCATTCAGATGTGTTGGACTACAGCTCTCATCAGTGCTATCACAAGGGCCATGTAGGCTGGGGCAGATGGAGATTACAGCCTATCGTAGCTGAAAGGCACAAAGTTGGAGAAGAGTCATATCAGGTTTTTAAAGAGTTGAACGCATAAAATATCATCTTAAATTGTCTGTGGAAGTAGAGAGGAAAAAGACAGGTGATGATAGAAGTGAAATTTTTATCTCTATTTGAGCTAGAGATTTCAGCAATTTCATTCTGGTATCTTCTTTTAAAGTTCCTTTATTCAAGATAAAGTGGTTTATGCATTGCTCTTTGCTAAAGTTGGTTTCTGAGTGGCTTACAGAATCAGAATAAGAAAAACAATAAACATAATGAAAGCAGTTAGCAGAAAAAGAGGTCAATCAGCAAGGTTGCCTAAAAGCTTGTAAGAATAAAAAATGGATTACCTTGGACATAAAAGAAATAATATTTGCCTCACATGCATCTTGCTGCAGAATGTGGGACTACAGTTTTTTGAGGTTACAGTTTTCAGAATGTCTTAGCCAGCAATGACTAGTGGCCACATGAAAACAGTAACACTTTGATGCTCTCCCATAGACAGTGTGAGAGTGTTTCTTCACAATTTTGTTGTGAATAACCTTTAGCTATGGCAATGCAGGTTTGAAAGTAATCCTCCCCCACATCCCTTTATGCTCACCAAGAGATACAACTGCAGGGATAAATTTGGAAGTTTTCACTCTATTTTGTTGTTTACAGCTTCTCATTCCATCTGGAACTGTACAAACTATAGCTGATATTTATTTTAATCAGTGGAAAAAAGCTCAGTTCACATTGTAGTTTAAGAAGCTGGCTTGTTTTGATTAGCCATAATTTAAGATTAACCAAACTTTAGAGTTCGGATAACATGCCAAACTGCCTTTCATGCCAGAGGAGCAAGATGTTTGTGTAGGGGGAGTACACAGTTTCAGGGGAAGCTTTTTCTTACAATGCTAAACCACCATGTTTCACAAAACAGTTCATGATTTTTGTTCAGCAGTGTGTAACTTTGAAGCTATTTCTTAGGAAAGTGATATACAGCTTCTGTTATTGGCTAACTCTTAAAATTGTGTGGAAGTGATTTGGATTGTGAATGGTGATCACATCTTCCCGGAGGAGCAGTCTTCTGAACATTAAACATACTTTTTGGAGTTCTGATTTAACTGCCTGTATCTTCTGAACAATAAGTTTCTCAAATGTGCAACTTTTTTCAAAGACACAAGATAACTTGCACTTCTTCTGTAGTCCAGCCACTAAATGCAGTTGCATACATGATTTCTGTAACAGAAGTAAGCATTAGAATCTAGACTTGTTTTGGTTCATGCTTTGTCCTAATATGTTAGGGTTTGCATTTGTGGTTACATACAGACAGTATTCAGCCGTTCGATACAAGATTACCTTTGTTCTTCTTATCCTGCAGTGGACGGTTGGAGGTTCTAAAAATAAAAAGAAAGGGAAAGCTGGGAAAGCCGAAAAAAAAGGAGCCATGAAAAAACAGACGAACAAAGCAGCCTCATCAGGCAGCTCTGATAAAGACAGCTCTGCAGAGAGCTCAGCACCTGAAGAAGGTAAAATGGATGATGTGCCACGTAATCATAGAATCATAGAATCATAGAGTTGGAAGAGACCCCAGGGACCATCGAGTCCAACCCCCTGCCATGCAGGAACACCCATCAAAGCATTCCCAACAGATGGCCATCCAGCCTCTGCTTAAAAACCTCCAAAGAAGGAGACTCAACCACACTTCGAGGCAGCATATTCCACTGCTGGACAGCTCTGACCGTCAGGAAGTTCTTCCTGAGGTTCAAGTGGAATCTCCTTTCCTGCAGCTTTCCATTGCTCCTTGTCCTAGTCTCTGGAGTGGTAGAGAACAACCCTGCTCCCTCCTCAACATGACATCCCTTCAAATATTTAAACATGGCTATAATGTTCCCTCTTAACCTTCCCTTCTGCAGACTAAACATACCCAGCTCCCTAAGCCGTTCCTCATAGGGCATGGCTTCCAGACCCTTCACCATTTTAGTCGCCCTCCTCTGGACACGTTCCAGCTTGTTGATATCCCTTGACCTATATTCCTATAGATGCACTATTGATGTAAGAATCACCTACCTAGAATGAATATATTTATGATTCTCTCCCATTTCTTCCTCAGAGCAACCGAGGAAGTAAAGTTAGATTACATGGTCAGGTCAAAGCCACCTAGGCTGAAACCAGTGGTGGCAAAAGATGTGTACTGTAAATAGGATGTGATAACATGAAACATTGTCATCAAGAATTCAGTTCCTGTTGAATGCAGATCTTGAATATTTTTCTAAATTACATTGTCTTTGTTTGTAGTAGGTCGGGTATGATGTATTGAAAGCATGCCTTGAAATACTTCTAGGTTTTTTTTTTTCATATTTCAGTTCATTTCACTCTCTGTTTCCAAACTCAGGAATTGGTTAAGAAAGAAGCAATGCCTTAAAAAGGGGTGGACAACTGCCACAGGATCAGGGACCATTTTTCAGATTGGTAAAGGGCTTGAGCTCCACACCTCATTTGGATTGATTTGGTTTTTAAAAAGATTTTTAGTTAAAAATTATATGTAATGTAAAATTGTATTTACACTCAGCCCTCCACTATTGCAGGTTTCACTTTTGTGGATTTGATTATTTATGGATTATTTGCTGTCACCTCTGCTGCCTCCCTGTGCCATTTTTAATAGGGACTGCAGGACTTGTGAGATTGAGAACCTGCGAATGAGGCTCGTAAGTCCCTATTAAAAATGGTATGGGGCAGCAGTGAAGGTGGCAGTAAGCCCCACCAGCCACCCACTTCTGCCTTGTGGAAGAACCCTGATGCCTCAAAGAAATCCATGGTGGGTTGAATACGGTGATCATATTTTTTTCTGTGTTAAATATAGTTTGGGAGGTCCTAGGTTATTCATGGTTTTTCCACTTTCCTGTGCCCCTAACCCAAGCAAATGTGGAGGGATGACTATATATGTACAATGGATTAAAATTAGCTGAAATTGATTTAAAAGTCTAGGTTCATTATGAAGTTCAAGAAAATTCCCTGTTATAGACAAGGTGGAGCAAGTTCAGAGAAAGGCAACAAGGAAGATAAGACTCATGGACATCAAAACATGAGGAGAGGTTGAAGGAGCTGGGCATGTTCAGCTTGATGAAGAGAAGACTTGAGGGGTGACATGATCACACTCTTTAAATACCTCAAGGGCTGCCACGAAGAGGGTGCAGGCTAGTTCTCTGCTGCCTCATGAGGTAGAACTGGGTCAGATGGTTTTAAATTACAGGAGAGTAGATTTCAATTGAACAATAGAAAGAACTTCTTGGCAGTGTAAGCAGTTTGGCAGTGGTACCAGTTGCCTCAAGAGATGGTGGGATCTCTTTTTTTGGGTGTGGTCAAAAAGAAGTTGGACAACTAACTGCTGAGGATGCTCTAGCTGGAGATCCTTTATTGAGCAGGGGATTGACTCAAACTCTGCCAAGACAGCAAGGTCCAGCAAGTTTCTTGCTTGTCTTGCAGACAACTTCATGGTCCAGAAGGTGGAAGAGGCCACAAGGGGATCAAATATTCTAGATCTGATCCTGACCAACAGGGATGACCTTGTTAATGAGGTAGAAGTGGTTGGATCTTTGGGGGGGAATGACCATGCCCTATTGGAATTTGGCATTCAGTGGGAAGGAGAAGATAAGGGTAGCCAAGTAGTCATCTTAGATTTTAAAAAAGTGGACTTCTGTAAACTTAGGGAGCTGCTGGCTGGAATTCCGTGGTCAAGAATAGTGAAAGGGAAAGGAGTTCAGGAGACATGGGAGTTCCTTAAAAAGGAGATATTGAAGGCACAGTCTAAAACTCTGCCAATAAGGAGGAAAAATGGAAGGCATCTGAGGAAACCAGAATGGTTGACTAAAGAACTGTCAGCTGAGCTAAGACTTAAAAGAAACATATATAGGAAATGGAAGAAGGGGGAAACCACCAAAGAAGAATTTAAGCAAGTAGCCCGGAGATGTAGGGAGGAGGTCAGAAAGGCTAAAGCACAGAACGAACTTAGGCTGGCCAGAGACATTAAAAACAATAAAAATGGCTTTTTTAAATACGTCCGCAACAAAAGGAAAAAGAAGGAGACGATAGGGTCGCTGTGCAGAGAAGATGGTGAATTACTCACAGGGGGAAGAGCAAAGGCAGAACTACTTAACACCTTCTTTGTCTCAGTTTTTCCCCAGAAGGATACAAGCACTCAACCTGGCGGTTGGGGAGCAGGTGAGGAAGCAGGGGAAATGAGGCACGTAATAGGTAGAGGGGTGGTACAGGAATACCTGGCCACACTGGATGAATTCAAGTCTCCAGGGCCAGATGAATTGCATCCTAGGATATTAAAAGAGCTGGCAGAGGTCATTTCGGAACTGCTTGCTATAATCTTTGAGAAATCTTGGAGGACAGGAGAAGTTTCAGCAGACTGGAAGAGGGCAAATGTCTCCATCCTCAAGAAGGGAAAAAAAGAGGACCCAAATAATTATCACCCAGTCAGCCTGACATCAGTACCTGGAAAGATCTTGGAGCAAATCATTAAGCAGTCAGTTTCTAATCACTTAGAAAGCAATGCGGCAATCAGGAGAAGTCAACATGGATTTCTCAAAAATAAGTCATGCCAGACTAATCTTATCTCTTTTTATGATAGAGTTACTAGCTTGATAGAGGAAGGGAATGCTGTGGATGTAGCATATCTCGATTTCAGTAAGGCCTTTGACAAAGTTCTCCATGACATTCTTGCAAAGAAACTAGTAAAATGCGGGCTGGATAGGGCTACTGTTCGTTGGATTTGTAATTGGTTGACCGACCGAATCCAAAGAGTGATCACGAATGGCTGCTTTTCATCCTGGAGAGAAGTGACTAGTGGGGTGCCACAGGGTTCTGTCCTGGGCCGAGTGCTGTTCAATATTTTTATCAACGACTTGGATGAAGGAATAGAGGGCATGCTCATCAGATTTGCAGATGACACCAAATTGGGAGGGGTTGCTAATACGCCAGAGGACAGGATCAAAATTCAAAAGGACCTGGATAGACTGGAGAGCTGGGCCAAGGCTAACAAAATGAAATTCAACATAGATAAATGTAAGGTCCTACACTTAGGTAGAAAAAATAGAATACAGAAATATACAAGTGGCTGGATAGCAGTACATGTGAAAGGGATCTAGGAGTCTTCATAGACCACAAGCTGAACATGAGTCAGCAGTGTGATGCGGCAACCAAGAAGGCCAATGCAATTCTCGGCTGCATCAATGGGTATGGTGTCTAGATTGAGGGAGGTACTGGTATCACTCTATTCTGCTTTGGTTAGACCTCATCTTGAATACTGTGTCCAGTTCTGGGCAGCCCAATTCAAGAAGGACATGGTCAAGCTGGAACAAGTCCAGAGGAGGGCGACCAAAACGGTGAGGGGCCTGGAAGACATGCCCTATGAAAATAGACTTAGAGAGCTGGGTATGTTTAGTCTGCAGAAGAGAAGGTTAAGAGGGGACATGGTGGCCATGTTTAAATATTTGAAGGGATGCCATATAGAGGAGGGAGAAGGCTTGTTTTCTGCTGCTCCAGAGACCAGGACAAGGGGCAATGGATTCAAGCTGCAGGAAAGGGGATTCCACCTGAACCTCAGGAAGTACTTCCTGACAGCCAGGGCTGTCTAGCAGTGGAATATGCTGCCTCGGAGTGTAGTGGAGTCTCCTTCCTTGGAGGTTTTTAAGCAGAGGCTAGATGGCCATCTGTCGGGAATGCTTTGAGGGTGTTCCTGCATAGCAGGGGGTTGGACTGGATGGCTCTTTCAACTCTACGATTCTATGATTGAACCCACAGAGCCCCTTCAAACTCTGTGATTGTGTGACTAACAAATAATTTTGTTCTTTTCATAGTTGATTGATGTCATCATCATCATCCTTATATTTAGTGCTTAGGACCTTTAAATATACTTAAATTGACTTTGATGCTATATTGCTGATGATATTTACTATATATATTGAGCTAAATTGACTACAGTACTGTCCCATTGGTTATAGTGCAGTGAACAATTTGCTACCAGATTTTTGTGGGAGAGAGGCAAACCAGAAAATCAGTTTTTTAAAATAAATTTTGGGGAGCCCCAAGGGGCAGTTTGCTCATGCCCTAGCTTAGGTTTTCCTTAATAGCATGTTGGTGGCTTTATATTCTTGATCTGTTTGCTGTCCTTTCTTACCTCCCACTGAAAATCCAATGTCTTGGAACTGTTCTTGTGACTGTCTGAGTTATATGCAAATAGCTGCCAGCCTGTTACTGCTGTCAGATGTATGATAATACTCCTTTATACTGTGACGTCTGTTAATGTTTTTTCTTCACACATAAGTACTGAAAATAGTATAATAGTTTACTGAATATATAAATCTTGGAGAAGTGCTGAAAGTCATTGTAAAGGGTAATTTAGGGGGATTTTTGTCTGCCAAAAGCAGTGTTTTCTCCAGTTGTTTTGGCTAGTACTACTACCACTACTACTAGTATTTATTTCTTACCTATTTCTTCCCATGGGTGGAGACAGGGAACAATAATAGATTAACATATAACAGTTAAAAACAGAACATCAATTAAAACAGCAGTTAAAGTGTATATTATCTTGAAAGAAAGAAAAAATGATAGAAATGCCTAAAAACAGATAATATGAAACAAAGAGCATGGAAAAGTTACTTTTTTTGGAACAATACTTCCCAGAATCCCTTAGCCACCATGACCAATGGCCATGTTGGCTAGGGGATTCTGGGAGGTATAGTCCAAAGATTAACTTTTCCAAACTCTGTGAAGCATCTAAGGCAGTGGTTCTCAACCTGTGGGTCCCCAGATGTTTTTGGACTTCAGCTCTCAGAAGCCCTGAGCATTGACCATATAGTGGCTGGGGCTTCTGGGAGCTGAAGTCCACAAACATCTGGGGACCCACAGGTTGAGAACCACTGATCTAAGGAATGCCCCAAAACCATCAGTACGGAGTATGTAAACTAAAGCTTGGCCGTTTTGTCAGAAGGATGCGACCAAAAAAATTCTCTATTCTGAGTTGGTTATGAGCATAACAGAAAATCATGACTATATGTTCATTGGTGGAAATAATTCTGTTATAATGAATATGGATGAGAAGTTGGAAATTACAAGAAAAAGGTAGTTGAGGTAGTTTAGACTTCTCAGCCACTTTTATTTTCAATATCATTTGACAATTTTCAAATTTTCAAAAATATTTTGTACAGGATGGTAACATTATGGGAGCCCTCAGAATAGAATGAATAATAAATTAGAACAAATGTAGCTTCTCAGTTGTTTAATCTCATTTACACTCTTGTACTTATAAGTGTAATCCAAAAGTAACTTACTGTTCTATTTTCCAGTTCAGCCCTATGCAGATTTAGGCCCTCCTAAATTCACAGCTTTCAATTTATCAATGGTTAACAGTGGACCTACAATGGACTCTTCAAAGTGAGACCCTCCACATACTGATTTCCAGCTAATGTGGAACATTGTGTCCTATACTTAAAATGGCAATGATGTGAATGAGAATGCATTGAAGCATCTGCATGCATGTTGCAACCATTTAATGTTATGGGACATGAGCATTCATGTTTTTCTCTATTTGCAGGGGTTCCTGGAACAGAACCCCCACAGCTGTGGAGGGTCCACTGTAGTAGTTTTTATGTGTATTTTCCAAGTGTGATAAGGTTCACTGAAAACAGTTGATATCTTCCTCACAGGTGTGTATGCATTCTCGGACCATTTGTGGTCCTCTCCAAAGCAGCATAAGCAAAAGAGAGAGAGCTGCCTGAATAGCTTAGAATCTGAATTTAGATGGGTGTGGAGAAGGAATAAATATAACAAAGAATGGCTGTAAATAATCCAGTTCGGTGATACTTTTGAGATTCATCTGTAGTTCCTTGGATGTTCCAGCATTGTGGGGTTCTTTATGTTTTATTTCAGGTGAGGTTTCTGATTCTGAAAGTAACAGCTCTTGTTCCAGCTCAGACTCTGATTCATCATCAGAAGATGAGTTCACTGATGGTTATGGGGAGGACCTCATGGGTGATGAGGAAGACAGAGCTCGTCTGGAACAGATGACAGAAAAAGAGAGAGAGCAGGAGTTGTTCAACCGGATAGAGAAGAGAGAAGTTCTGAAAAGAAGGTGAAGTTTTGATTAAAAGTTAGTTTATGAAACCCAGGGAAGAGAGCAGATGCAGCCCCAACTCCGTGTCACTCTTGCTAGCATATTTGCTCTTTCCTTTTGCTCAGCACCAACTTTCCCTTGGAGCTGGAAGAGTATTAGGAAACCAGTTCTTTGTTGGCCTTTGATTTTGTTTCCCACCTCCACCCACCATGTAAATGCAGATGTATGTAATAATTATTCATTTTCAGGGTGCGTGAAGTTACCAGTGTGTGAGAGTTTTATGTTCCACTTTAGCTGCTCCACAGTTAATTATCAGACAAAACTGGCTACTTGGGCCTGACAAATATTCTGATTATAGTTGAGAGAATAATTTGTACATCTGCAAGTAATATACAGCAGTTCTCCACATTGGGAATATGTACAAGCACAGTGGTAGCAATTCAGATTTAACTTTAATTTTCATATGTCCATCCCGTAGAATCCTGGAATGGAGACATGTAGTTACAGTGGTATCAAACTGCTGTACTTTGTAGTGCAGATATATTTATGGTGAACGGTAAACATAGAAGAAGGATGAGGAAATATAACTGATCTTTCCTCAATAGGGCTTTAGCGAATTGTAATATTTAATTGTTGAGGTATCTTTTAAGAGATCTGCTGTTCCTAAGAGAAGCAGCAGTTAATCAGTACTGCTTTTAACTCCTTCTTTTTAAACTCCTAGAGCAGAGGTAGGCATAAATTGTGGATCTAGAAGCTGATTTTCCTCCTTGGGATCTGCTAGAAATGTAGCAATCCCCATAAATAGTTGGCAGAAACCCACTTGTAGCTTTGTAAAAATGCTGCTGTGAAGTTAAAAATAATGAGGGGGCTGTCTCTTAAGAGAGAAGGACTGCTTCATATTTGGAGGTTTCCAAGAACAGCAGTTCTCTCATTTCTCCTATTTCCATTTTATTCTAATAGTGAGGCCACAAAATGTTAGCCAGTTTCCCAACTTTTATTTGGTTCTTTTATTTGGTTCTTTCCAAATTATTTGGTATCTTTCAAATACCTTTCCTAAGTCTTAGTTACTAGGAGTAAGAGGTATAAAACTAAGTCTTAGTTACTAGGAGTAAGAGGTATAAAATATGAGGTAAAATATTATTTAGTGTTCAGGCATAACCAGTCTGAGTGTATTGTGTTGTACATTCCAAATTTTCTTATAAGGCTATTGAGGTACCTTATGTATATAATAAACCAGCCTCTCTCAACCTGATGCTTCCTACATGTATTAATTTGCATCTCCCATCATTCCCAGTGAAGAGTTGGAGTCCAGCACATCTGCAGTGTACCAGGTTGGGAAGGTTTTGGTACAAATTGAGTATGGAGCTTAATTTGGTAGTTAGCTTAGTGTCTTGATTTTCCATTGAATTCTGCTTATTGCCAATTAGGTTTTTAAAAATCATCCTTTGTGACTTAAAATTATGAACACCAGCTACTTAAGCATTTGTACAAATTCAACTCCCAGATTTTAGATCTTGAGTCTTCGCTTTAAAACTGAGCAACTAAGTGCATGATCTTCCTAGTAATTTATATAGTCATGAGATGGTAATGACAGGACACATTTCATCTAATGTCAGCATAACACAGATAACTTTAACTTTGTCCATTCTTGCTAATAATTTCCTAGATTTTGGAAATCTTTTACCTATCATACTATTTCATTCCTGTCCTGACTTCTCATGCTACCTGAAATTGATTACTGGCCTTTACTTACCTTTTTCCTTATTTCTGAGTCTAGATTTGAAATAAAGAAGAAACTAAAAACAGCAAAAAAGAAGGAGAAGAAAGAGAAAAAGAAAAAGCAAGAAGAAGAACAGGAGAAGAAGAAGCTCACACAGATTCAAGAGTCCCAGGTATGAAAAACAGTATGCTCATATTACCAGGGCAGTAAAAACAAACAAAACAAAAACCCTTCAGCCAGTGAATTGTAATATCAAATCAGCACTTAGATTCTAGCCCATCATGTGCTTTAATTCTGATAGAACTTACACTGGGGGTTGTATTTTGTGTGGCTGTGGTAGGAGGAGGAATGATCTGAAATCAGGGTTCTGCTTGTGCATGGCTCCTGATTTGGAACAGTTCCCATGTTTCCACTCTACCCCACCCTCTGGGGTATTGCATGTCTTCCCTCACCAGGAATCAATGAATTGCATGTCTTCCCTCACCAGGAATCAATGCTTGATTTCTACTGTTCCCATATAACCAATGGCAGACCAGCATATTTGCCCCTTAAGTCTACTTAACATCAAGGTATTTATGAGGATTCAGATTCATTGCTTGCTGAAGAGCTGTGTGTATTATTTCCCCCCCCGTATTATGGGAAAAAAATCCAGTATTATGACCTATTATCCAAATACTACATAAGAATATCATAAATAAAATCTAAGGCACACAAGACCAGCATATTAATCAGACCCAGAAAGTAAGATCCAGTGCAAATTGGACAAGGGGTGTTATGCAGTGCTCCCAGTTATTGATCCAGCAGTCATACTTCGAACTACATTTTCTAAACCATCTTCAGATGCAGCCCTATTATAATAATCTAATCTGGAGATTACCCAAGCCTGGATAAGGGGGCAGGCTGTTCTGGTAGAGATGCAGCACTAATTTAGCATTTCTGCTATGTCAGAAATGGAAAAAGAAAATTTGTGGTACCTCACCCCACCCCTAAATTTCCAGATTCTGAATGACCTTATGTGCCAGTTCCCTGTAAATATTAAAAACAATCCATATAAAACTTAATAAGATTCCATAACAAAAATGCTGAGGAAGATAAATTGTTGCTTCCCCTGCATCACCTTATGAAATTTCCCATTGTAAAATGTGCCTCCATTTCTTAATCCAGACAGCCTGTCCAGAAGCATATCATGGTCAAAAGTATTAACCACTGAGAGGCTCAGGAGGAATCACTCACATCCCCCCATTTCTCTCAAGATAGGTTTACCAAGTTTCTCTACCAAAAACCAGGCCTGAAGCCTGATTGAAATGGATGCAGAAAATCAATCTGACTGAAGAACCTTTGGAGCTACATAAACTCCACATACCTGAACACTTGCCTAGGAAGAGTTGTTCACAAATTGACCCATAGTTATTTAAATCTTCCATATCCAAGGTCCCCTGAAGATGGCTGAGACTGCTCTTTTTCTTGAGGCATTCACCACCTTTCTGTTCCTAACAGTCAAGCCCTTTGTGCTCAGTGTAAGCAGACAAGAAAGGTAAAACTTACACATGGAAAATCTCACTTGTTCAAGCGTTGTTAACAACTCAAACACATTGATCAGTATAGGAGAAAGTCGGCTCCTAACAGCTCCAGGCCGCCTTGCAATTGTAATTAGCAGAAAATTTGAGTGACTTTATCCTCAAAATGCTTTGGAAATGTATATATCAGTATAGTGCAGAAGGGAGCTAGTGTGGTGTAGTGGTTTGAGCATTGGACTACAGCTCTGAAGCCCTGGGGTGAACTCCCCACTCAGCCATGGAAACCCACTGGTGACCTTGGGAAGTCACACTCTCTTAGGTTCAGAGGAAGGCAATGGGAAACCCCTTCTGAACAAATCTTACCAAGAAAACCCTTGGGTTCGGTGTAAGTCAGAAATGATTTGAAGGCACACAACAACAACAACAACAACAAAGTGCAGAAGGATCCTTTATATTCCAGGGTAAAACTTGGCTAGGCAGCATATCAGTGATACAAATAAGGGTAGATAAGAAAGACCTTTCTAATACGATCACTGCTATAAAGTAGCTCTATCCATCTTTGTTACTGTTTCATTGTCATCTGTTCACTACCATACCAAGGGGCAGATTGGCCTCTCTCAGAGCAAGGAGAGTCACCTAAGGAATAGTCATACAAACTGCTTGAGTCTCTATTCTACAAATCAACTGAGGCACCAACAAGCACCAGCCATACCATCTAGGACTTTGCAGAGGCTCTCTAGAATTCCTCAAGCTCTTTAAACTTCCAGGATAGACAATTTTAATGAGCTTCTCACTACTTTGAAAATGTAATAGCTGCTGGCAAAATAAATGTGAAGCTTTTTATTTAACACTAGAAAAAGTCAGGTTCACAATGGTAGAAACTTCATAGGCCTCCCTCCCTCTCTCTCTCCCTTTTCTTCATCTACCTCTTTTTTTCCCCCCTCAGTAATCTTTCTCTCCTTTCACATAATGATCATTCATTCTTCTGTTCAGCTATTTCTTCCCTAACCTTGCAAGGCAGTGAATTGTGTTTTCCCCTTCTCTCTTATAATTGTTTGAGAAGTTTGGGGCTCCTGCAGAGAGAAGCATCACGTGGAGATGTCTAGAGAGCCTTTGAAATATCCTGGGTCTAACTACAGATTCATCTTTAGAAGATTAGGGAAGTCTGTCACCTAGGGGCTGAAGATAGTGCTGCAGGCTATTGGAAGATTTCAATTAAATGAAATTAACAATTAAAAAAAAATCCCCTGAGCATACACAATTAAGTCCTATTAGTATCCATGCCATGTTTTAGGTATCTATGTTTTGGGTCTTGGGACTGTGGAAACAAGAGGCACACATGCACGTTCTTTCATTCTGTCTATTTATTGTTTAAAAAGAACTCTAATACTGCTTAACTAAATTACAAAACTGAACAGTATACATTCTTTGCATGGTAAATACTGTAAACAGTTAACCTAAAATAGCAAAAAATCTCATTAAAGTCAATATCCATCTTGAAATGCTTTGTCATATGTAAAATTCATTACAAATTCTCTAAAGTAATCTTCCCTGACCTGATGCTCTCCAAAGGTTTGGAACTTCAAGTCCTGATTCGAAACTAGGACTTGTAAACAAACCAGCAGAATATAAAGCACTGCAAAGGGAGAAGTGGTACATGATTGTCATTGTATGTATTCTGAGTTATTCTGAGGCATAACTTCTAACTAGGTGTTTCTTCAGGTAATGTCGCACAACAAAGAGCGACGGTCAAAGCGAGATGAAAAATTGGATAAGAAATCCCAAGCCATGGAAGAATTGAAAGCTGAAAGAGAGAAACGGAAGAACAGAACAGGTAGGTCCAAACTGTTAGGGCTACTATTATTTTATTTTATTTATTTTATGAATTAAATCTCAACAATAAAAAATTATTAAAACTACAGTATTATAAAACTAGTTTTCTTTGTTAAAAAATCCTCTGTCACAGAGTGCACATCCTGGTCAAATGTGGATCCAGTTTGATGCCTAAGAACTGCTGGCTTTACCTATCATGCATGATAAGATTATTGACTCTTTAAATTAGTTGAGGTGAAACATGGTTCTGTCTTGCCATATCTTTACTGTTTACTTGATGACGTTTTACTGAGTGACTTCATATTGCTTTCAGTGCAGTGACTTGATATGCTGATAGTATGGTGGATGTGTGCCCATAATTTGAGGGCATGCGCTAGACCAACCCTGACTGCATTAAGTCTAGGCATGAGTCATTCACTTAAGTATTCTTTCCTGGATATATTTTGGCTGCCAGTGGCATTTCTCTTATAGTTTCAAAGCTAAGGTAGATTTTTTTCACCTGTTCAAATGATTGCGATCACTGCTTAATTTAATCTCATTCCTGTGGGTTGGAACAACATCTGAAAAAGGTTCATTTTTAAATAATGTCAGATATCTTTACCTATTAAACATAAGAGCCCTGCTAAATTAGACCAGAAATGTACCCAGTCTGTTTCCACAATGGCCAGTCAGATGCATTTGGGAAGCCTAATGACAGCAGCATCTTCTTGCTGATGTTCCCCAAAGATTAGAGGCACACTCCCTCCGATACTGGAGATAAGATGTAGCAATCCTAAAAGCCACTGACAGTCTTGTCTTTTTTCGGATTTCCCTTTTTGAATTGTTTAAGATGGTGACCGTCATCTTAAAAATTAACTTCATAGTTGATATACTTTTGTTGCTTATCTGTGTCTTTTTAGAATAGAGTTGGAACACTTCATAGTTACTCGGCAACATTCTTCAGATAGTATATTGTCCCCTTGGTTGTAGTATGCAGTTCATTTGGCAGCACAGATGTTCTAAACAGTACCACAAACTGCTGTGCTGTACCCTGTGGTTTTATTTTGCTTTTGTTTTTTTTTTTAATTCTGTTTTAGAGTGGCTTGGAATGGGGCCTGAGTCAGTGCTGTCTTCAGAAGCCCACTTGCTCTCATGGAGCTACTCACATGTTATATGGTTCTGGGTGTAGAATTTTTATATGAATATTTAGGGGCGAAAGTCTTATTTTTTCCCCTTCATGACTTAATCTGATGTAAATTGGGTTGCAGATGAATGCTGTTTTCCAGCTTGAGTTGCAATGTAGTTGCTTATGCTTTCATTTTAAATTAAAGGGATTTTCAAATTAAGAGAAACTGAACAAAAAAAATTGACATTAACTTATGACTTTTTTCATTTATAGCTGAGTTGCTGGCAAAGAAGCAGCCATTAAAAACAAGTGAAGTATACTCAGATGATGAAGAGGAAGAGGAAGATGATAAATCTAGTGAAAAAACTGATCGTTCATCTAGATCCTCATCTTCTGATGAAGAAGAAGAGTGAGTATTGAATCTCCACTTAGATTTGAGAGCTTGACAACCTGGCTGTGGGATTCCTACTTCAGTGTGAAATATACTTGTTTTCATCATATGAGAGTCAGTGCAGTATAATAGTTAGAGTGTCAGAGTAGGACTGAGGAGATGCAAGTTCAATGCTCAATGTAATTTTGAAGCTTTCTGGGTGGCTCTAAGTTAGACAATACAGTAGGACCCCCGTATCCGCGGCTTCGTTATCCACTGATTCAGTTATCCGTGGTTAGCGACAGGCATGCAGAGAACAGGCGATCTCCCACTCTGCACACTCCTGCTGGCTGGAACCAGTGCACCCGCAAGGGCGGCAGTGGCAGACATGCAGAGAATAGGTGATCGCCCAACTCTGTACATTCCTGCCGGCTGGAGCGAGTGAGCGGAGGCCCTGGGGCATGCAAGGACACAGCAAACACCGACCCTACACGTTGCTGCAGGCCTGATCCCGGGTGCCTGCATGAGCTCAGGCCTTGGGGCGTGCAGGAACACGGCCATAGCCAGCCCTACACATCGCAGTGGAAGAACTCTACTTTAGAATCCTTTTTTTGGGGTGTTGACAGGGTGTTCGCTACTATCCTTGGATTTCAGTATCCATGGAGCGGGGGTGGAACCAATCCCTCATGGATAATGGGGTCCTACTGTACTTTTCATCAAATCCTGCCTCACTAGATAGTTGTGCCAATAAATGTAAGAGGGAAAGAACCATTTTGCACTCCTTGGAACAAAGGTGAGAGATACATGTCTACATATTTATACGTGTTAGTAGTAACTTGGATATAAGTGGAGGCAATAAATCTAAAATATGTGGCTCTTGTGTCTTGCACTTTTCATTCTTTTTATCTGAGTAACAAAAAATAGTGTTGTTGTTGCAATGGAAAATATATTACCCATGTATGAGCTTGGGGTTTTGATCCCAGAGTGTGACATCATGGACTCTCATTCTGTTTAAGTGTATGATGGTTTTCCTTCTTTTTTCCTTCATTTTCCTTTCACTCTAGAAAGGAAGAAATTCCTCCAAAATCACAACCAGTGTCTTTGCCTGAAGAACTGAATCGTGTTCGATTATCTCGACACAAACTAGAGCGATGGTGTCACATGCCTTTCTTTGCCAAGACAGTGACTGGCTGTTTTGTACGCATTGGAATAGGAAACCACAACAGCAAACCAGTTTACAGAGTAAGTATATCCTGGATCAGACCTAATTCTTTTCTCATCAAGACAAGCAAGCATTTCCTGCTCTTCTTTGTTCACAAGATGTTAACAATGATATAGTTACCTATGTAAAATATACTAATAGGAAAATAAGGTAATTACACAATATGGTACTGGTTTTGAACCGAGTTTTACTGTTTTACTGCACTCTTTCTGGACATCTAATCACCATTTTTTCTTAGTAATTTTTGTGTTGTCAGAGGTAGATTGGACCTTAGTGGATCTTATGGGTATGGAAGTGGCACGTGGAGCTCCAAATTATTGAAATTCCAACTTTTTAAAAACAGGAACAGCTGGTAACTTTTATTTCTTGATGGAGCTAGATGAAATTTTCAGAGGTAATTTTGTCTTCTGAGCAGATCAAGTCCTGCAAGATTTCAGAATAATAGATGGAGAGATCATGTGCAAGAGTAGCCCTGACAGTACAGTGGTTTCCAGAGAAGGTCCCCTTCCTCAGTTTTTCTGAACAGTTTTATGAAAACAAAATGCAAATTAGAAGTGACTCTATTTTTTTTTAAAAAAAACAGCATTTCAGAGGGATAGATGGAAAGTTTTGAGTAGACAGGGCTACAGTTGGTCCTCCGCATTTGCAGATTTCATTTTCATGGATTTGATTACCTGTGAGTTTCTCCAGCCCCTGCTCCCCCTCCGACCTCAGGCACTTCTTTTTTGTGTGAACCTTCCTTCTCAGTGGCTCCAATCATGCCACACAGCCCTTTAACCCTCCACCCCAGGACCTCCTCCTTGACCAGCAGCTGCCTGACCGTTTAAGGACAACTTGCAGTCTGATTTCTCAGCACGAGAAACCTTCTCCTGATGCCCGCCCACACCCAAGGAAGGAGATGGGTGAAAGAAGAAGTATAGGGCCATCACCCTGAGCCACTCCCTTTTCCTTTCCTTTCTCTGACCTGGTTTAGACCCGGGGTGGCTGTTCTCCCCATCTTGCCTTACCCCCTTCCCATAGACACACACACACGTTTTGATATTTGCAATGTTTCCACTTCTGTGGGGGTCCTGTGCCCCTAACCCTAGCAAATGTGGAGGGCGAACCGTATTTAAATTTGACTAGGGTCAGGAAGAAGGCATTTTTCCATGGGTTTTCAGACAATTCATGTGAATGTGATATATGTCATAGGGATGCACCAGGGAAAGAAGCCTGCAAAATTTTGGAAGTATGACTGCAAGAGCCAGGGAATTCGGATAAATGAAAAATAATTAAAAGTGGGGGTGGGGGGTAGAAGATTGTTTTTTCTCTGTTGGCACCAAGGTTATGCAGTAGGACAATGGCAGAAGCAGAAGGACTTTTAACATCTGGCATTTTCAAAGCAAGCAGCACAAGCTACATCTTGCTGGGATCTGTATGCTCTTTAACAACTCTTAACATTCCTGCTTTGGGAACTAATAAAAGATATTGAGTGCTGGAATAGTTCTACTGTATATGACTTCAGCATCCCTCACTCACGTTACTGAGACTGGAGAACCATTCATTATGATTAGAAACTAGAGTTTCTGTGTCAAACTACCATCTTTTCTGTCTGTCTTTCTTCTTCCCATGCTAGTGTTTTTCGCATTGGAGAAAACCGTATTGATTTTTGGATCATTGGATGTCTATGTCTTTATGAATCCAAACTGCAAATAAATCTTCAGGAGTGGTCAGATTCAGCTTTAGTCCACTTGAAGAGAAACCTGCTTTAATTCATACATCTCCCAAATCAGTTTGTTTTGGTATTGTGGATTTGTCAATATCTAGAACACACCAGATTTTAACTGGTGGAAGAAACTTTCTGACCACCACCACACATCACAGCTATGTGTGCACTCTAAAAATCTGCTCTAGAGGATTCCCCAGCCCTCCAGAGCAGATTGTCAGACAGTGTAAGCAGCTACATGGCCATTGGCAAGAGATTCCTCTCCTCCCTTCCACAAGTGTGATCTTTCAGTTGGACCAAATGCCTGTTGTGCATACAAGAATCACTTCTATGTTCCTTATGACATTCAGTCTGGATTCAGTCATAAGTACTTAAAATGGTTCCAGTGTCATAATTCTGTGCATTTTTGTGAGAGGGCATTCCTGCTACAAGATGAATGATGAACAATAATCAGCAGGAGTTAAAGTGCTGATGGAGTCTTTCTTTTCTTTGGTTAGGAAGGATTAAATAGAAGTGTTCATCTTTTTTTATCTTTCATCTTTGTATAGGTGGCAGAAATAACTGGTGTTGTAGAAACTGCCAAGGTTTATCAGCTTGGGGCTACCAGGACAAACAAAGGATTGCAGTTAAGGTAAGTAACTTAGCTAGAGCTCATTGCACCACTTTGAGGATGTGTGATTCCTCTGTAATAAGAGAATGGAAGAATTGATTGTCATACTCCTTTTCTCCTTATCCAGTAGCAAGTTGGTATACTTACTCTTAGAGTTTCCTTTCCTTAGAGAAGTAATAACCATGGAGTACTCAAGCAAACATTGCAGTAAGTCAGGGTGAGTGCCTGCTGTGCTGTTGGTGCCAGTGCTCTCCTCCTATTACTGCTAGCACATTCAGAATGTATCTTCCTTTAGCAAAGGTAGAATTGTGCAAGGTGTAACATAATTTGTTATAATTAGTAGTTTAGTATGCATGCACTTTTCTTGTTGGGTTTCTGTCATTGTCCCCTCACTGGGGATAAAAGAAATTGTTGCTGTACACAGGTTCATAAGAAACCATTTTTCTGTGCACAGGCATGGCAGTGATCAGCGTGTGTTCCGCTTAGAGTTTGTCTCCAATCAAGAATTCACAGAGAGTGAGTTTATGAAGTGGAAGGAAGCTGTAAGTTTGCTATAATATTTCCATTTATCCTCAGTTTTGTGAAGAATACAGGGTTGAATGGTGAGTAAAAGTTATCTGACACTTTTCTTCCTTTATAACTTTTCATTAGATGTTCTCTGCTGGGATGCAGCTACCCACACTAGATGAGATAAACAAGAAGGAAGTGTCCATCAAAGAAGCCCTCAACTATAAATTTAATGATCAGGATATTGAGGAGGTAAATGAAGAAAATGTACTTTTGAGCTGGAACCATTCAGTTGAAGGTTCATAACAGAAAGGTAGGTGAGGTGTTAATAGATGTTCTCAGGTGTTTTTCCTGTAAAAATAAGATGGATTATGTGTTGTATCTTTATGATGGAAAAGACTCACTTAAGGCTCTGTTTAGACCTTACTCTGCTATCCCTTTGTGTATCACATTTGATCTGCCTTTTTCAGATTTGCAGAAAGTTGGGTCACAACTGAAATAATAATCTACACAGTTAGCAGTAAGGAATGGAAGATGAGATTTGAAGCTGGGATAGTGGTTTTTTGGAGCACCAACTCTGGCAAAATTAACTTGCCTTGTAGCACCTGCCCTCTGTAGTCATACTATAGCTGAAGTCATCTGCATTTGCTCGTGATTGTTCTGTACCAATAGGCTTGTGGCCAGCATGCGTCTGACATGCTTCTTTTTCTATAGGACAAGAACAGATTTTAAACAGGCCACAGAATGGGTGATACAGGAACAGTCTCAAGCGTGGCTTGTAAAGGCTCAGATCAAGTAACGAATAGCCTCATAGTAGTGAACAGAATCAATTGACGTGTAATTTGTAGAATTTACATGTTATGTAATACTGTGTTCTCTGTTCATAGATAGTAAAAGAGAAGGAGAGGTTCCGGAAAGCACCACCAAATTATGCCATGAAGAAAACACAGCTTCTAAAAGAGAAGGTAAACTATGGTGGCATTGGGCAATGACTCCCTCCGTTCCCCAGGTTATCTTTGCTGGAGACTTAAGGCAGCCTTTCATTACCCTTTTACTGATCTTTGTTTCTTGAGAGAGCAGTATTACTTTTCACTGCTCCCCCTCCTTTAGAATTCCTATCAGCAAAAATGTTGTGTTATGATTGTAATAGTTTTGGTTAAGCATATTTGGATCTACTACTAAGTTATTGCTGTATGGTGATCGAAGATGCAATCTGTTTAATTTTAATGCTCTCTCTATACTTTAGGAAACATTCATCATTGCCAGTAGGGGGCCTACTATGTGCATTTTATATCCTGCATTATGAGATAAGAGCTAAAATGTTAAGATAAAATTCATAAGGGTATCATTGGTTGTTTCTTTTTCCCTTTGATTTAGATGCTGAAATATTAAGGAAAAACATATTGGGCTAATAAATACAATGATGGTGATGCTTTGATAAGAGTTTTGATCAACTTTTTCGTGATGGTGGTTCAAGTGTAACTAATATATGTATATCTTTGAAGGCCATGGCAGAAGACATGGGTGATCAAGACAGGGCAAAACAGATTCAAGACCAGCTTAATGAGTTGGAAGAGAGAGCAGAAGCTCTGGATCGCCAGCGAACAAAAAACATTTCAGCTATCAGGTTGGTACCTAACGATGAGCAAAAAAACAGAAAACCAGCATAGTGGTTATGTGACTCTTATACTAGCGTCATGAATATTTATTTCAGCAATTTTACTAGTTTTGTATGTATACTGCACAATTATAATAGCTTGATACCATTTTAACAGCCATGACCTGAACCTATGGATTCTTGGGATTTTAATTAGAAATCTTTGGTAAAGAGCTCTTGTGCTGTAGTTCAGCAAAATGTACTAGATGTCACTGTTATAGAATCCTAATACTGCTCATCAAACTGCATATTCCAGGATTCCATAGGATGGCGCTATGGCATATAAATTAGTATCAGATGGCTATAACTGTGTATTATAGATCACACTTCCCCACAGAATTTGCCGCTTTTTGGGGTTTTGAAACTGGTCTTATTTTCAGTAAATATTTTCTTTTTGGAAAAAGAAATTGGTATCAGGAGCTGAGATCCAGAGACAGAATTTCTTTATATTGTGAGTTTGAGGGATTTGATGGTTTGTGTGGTAGGGTTTGTGTAATTGCTTGTAAATGAAGATTTATGTAATGGAACAAATGCTTCTTTCTGCAGTTATATAAATCAGAGGAATAGAGAATGGAATATCGTGGAATCTGAAAAAGCCTTAGTGGTAAGTTGTGTATGTGTGGGTATGGGTGTTTTGGTGAATAATGCCTTAGTTACCTCCCATCTGTAATGCACTGTACTTACGGTTCCTAGAAATTTCAGCTGGTCCCGAAAGCTACAACCAGACTGTTAACTGAGGCAGGTTACAGAGACCATGCTACCCACTGTTAAAACAGCTCCACTGGCTGCCAGTTTGTTTCCAAGCACAATTCAAAGTGCTGGTTATGACCTATAACTTCTTCAGCAGGGTGTGTGTGTGTGTCTGTCTGTGTGCACATGTGGGCACCAAAACTGCTCCCTCATTTGCAAAAAAAGGAACCTTTTGGGTACACACACGCCTTCCACTGTGTCCCGTGGTGCCCACACGCCCTGCTGCTGCATCCCTGATAAAAGGGACATGGTGACAGGCATGTGCGTGCTTCCTTGTTTGCAAATGAGGGGGCAGTTTTAGCACCTGCACCAGCTTCCGCTGCTGTTGATGTCCAGCATCAGGGCTTCACAGACCCCAGGTTAAGAACCACTGGTTTAGACCATTCCTTTAATTTTTGTTTGCTATAGATAAATTCCTATACATGAAATTTGATAGGTTTTTAGTTATAAGAATGCCTAAATATCTAAATGAGAGCCAGCATGGTATAGTGGTTTGAACATTGGATTACGAACCTGGAGACCAGGGTTCGATTCCCTACTTGGCCATAGAAACCCACAGATTCACCTTGGATGCATCACACAATCTTAGTCCCAGAAAACCCCGTGATAGGGTTGCCTTAGGGTTGCTGTAAGTTGGAGACAACACACGACAACAACAGCAAATATCTAAGTCCAGAAAACTAAATGACAAATTAGATATTCTCTTCAGTTTTAATTGAACTTCTTTTGTCATTTTCATATTTTAATTTTTTTATTTATCATAATTTATTTTAAATCCAGTGAACATGTGGAATTTATTCAGAGTTGTTAACATATGTCCTATGTATTGTGTTGGATTTGATAGACTAATAAAACATCTGCAAATAATTTTATCTTATGTTCTACATTTTAAAGTTTTATACTTTGTAATGTATGCTGCTAACTGTTTTATTGCTAATGCAAATAAAATGTGGGAAAGTAGGCAGACTTGTTGAGTTCCTCTAGGCAGAGAAAATGATTGAGAATCTATTCCATTTATGCATACTACAATTTTTGTATTTTCATATAATTTATTTGTAATTTATTACCCGTACTCATTTTTTAAAAAGTTTTATAAAATAAATACGCTCAAGGTGGTCAAAAGCTTTCAGCACATCAAGTAATGTTACAACTACTGTGTTATGATAGGATCAACTGTCCTGGATTATATTGTAAAGGTCTTAGGGATCAGCTTGTGTTCTACTTGGCACAAAGTCAATTTGGTCTGGGTGGATATGTATCATTATTAATTTATTTAATCTTTATTTATTTAATCTTAATTTTAATTTATTTAATCTTAATAACTAATGTAATTTTTTCAATCTTGATTATTGGTCTATAAGCTGATAAAGGTTGCGGGTCAGAATAGTGTGAGTTTAATCTTTGAGCAGAAAAATACAAGGCGTTGCAATGTTTACTTCTTGCTGCTTTGTAGATGTGGGTAGACTTTCTCAGTAAGAAGAGCCTTGCTGGATTGTGCAAAAGCCTTATCTCATTCTCATGATAGACAGCCAAATGCCTTTGGAAAGACCACGGACAGGAAAAGAGGATAATAGCGTCTGTCTGTACATGTTCCCTAGTGGCTGCCATTGTATAGTATATTCTCTGTAGTAATACTAATCCTGTGGTACTTTGTTAAGACTCTGTTAAGGAAAACATCAACAAGATAACTTACTTTATATTTCCCTCTGCAGGCAGAAAGCCACAGTATGAAAAACCAACAGATGGATCCTTTTACTAGGCGGCAGTGTAAACCCACAATAGTTTCCAATGTAAGTAAAATGCAGACAATGAGAACAGTAAAAAACGGGTAGCTAGACATGTTCATTTCTCTCTTTGCAAATAAAGATGAGTAGCTACCCATATTTTTGTAATGTGTAAAATATTAAAGTGCTAACTCAGTATGAACTAGGATAAATACAGTGGTCTCTCCACTTTTGCAGGGATTCAGGGTGCATAACCCTTGTGAAAGTGCAAAAACCACAAATAAATCCACCCATGCTCCCTTTCCCCTTCTGGGGCTCCTCCCATTCTCTTACCTTTTGCCTTGGTGTGTGTTCTCCATGCAGGGGGAAAAATGCATGGGAATGGGAGGGGGAGCTCCGGAGGGGAGTAGGAAGGTTCGTGCCTTCTGCCTGTTCCCTTGCCTTTTGCCTGGGTGCATTTGCCTTCTCTCTGCCCAGCAAAACACAAGAGAATGGGAGGCAGAGAATGGGGAGGGGAAGGCACATGCGTGCCTTGCGAATAATCAAATTTGAGAAGGTCAACCCCACAGATGTGGAGGGAGGACTGTGTAACAGTATAGTCACAGAAAAACAATAAATTCATGTTTTATTTTAACAGAATTATGTATGTATGAGAAAACACAGGTTATACAATTGAAATATAGCATTTCTGTTATCCTTTGAAAGCCACTGAAAACATGGATTGCATTTGGAAATTGAGCTTACCTAGTTCTAAATCGTGTACTTCTAAAGCTGTGGATTATACATGCATCTTGTATATGGAGTGAATATCAAAGTTAGAAAATACATTAATTATCAAGTGAATGATATATCTTTTTTTTCCACAGTCCAGAGATCCTGCTGTCCAAGCTGCTATTCTTGCCCAGCTAAATGCAAAATATGGATCTGGTGTATTGCCAGATGCTCCAAAAGACATGACCAAGGCAAGTCCCTCCAGTTGTCTGTTGTTATATCTGCTTTTGTCCTGTAATTCAAAGGAATGAATCCCAATTTATACAACTGTAACTACTTTAAGTTGTACTTTAAATGTATCTCTTGTTTCTGAGAATAAAATAGGGTTCATTTTGGATACCAAAAGACTTTTCTTTAAACATTTGAACATAATTGCTAATAAAATATGGCTTTTCATTTGGTTTTAATCCCATCTGAGTTACTTTCATTGTTGCTTGAAACTTTTTTCTCTTTCAGAGTCAGGGAAAAGACAAAGATATGAATTCAAAATCAGCCAGTGACCTCTCAGAGGATCTCTTCAAAGTGCATGATTTTGATGTAAAGATTGATCTCCAGGTTCCCAGCTCAGGTAGGTAATGCTGCTGAGTAAATTAAAAGTGAAGATGGCAACAAAGATAGGAAATCTGAGTTTCTCCTTTCTTAGCAAGCACCCAAAGTATGTGGATGGAAAGCCCTTAACAGATTAATCCTGAGGTTAAATATGTGAGCCTGAATTAGTGCTGCTCTTTGTTGGTTACTTGAACTGGAAATTTCACTCCTGTTCCCTAAATTCTGCTGGAGCAGCTGGCAGGCTTCACTAGAGGGATGGGGCGTGTGTGGCCTTCCAGAAGTTGGACTACAGTTCCTGGAATCCCTTACTGTACTGTATTGTACTTGCTGGGACTGATGAGAGATACATCCAGCATTATCTGAGGCACCGTTCTCATCAGTACCTGGAAGGTCATCTTTCTTATCCCGGTTTTATTGTTTTTCTTTGCAACCATCTCTTAGAAACTCAGCTTTCGAAGTCCTTCCTGGACCTGTCTTCTGCTGTGTCTCTGTTACCTTTTTCTTATGTTACGGCACTGTATTTGTGATTGTGATGGTTCTCTGTAGAAGGCTTGCAGAAGGAACATCTTGCCTTCAGCATGGTTGTTTAAAGAGAGCAGTTAGCTTACTCAGCTATGGTCACGTGTGTCTGTGTACCTTGTCTTCCAACAGAGTCCAAAACACTGGCTATCACTTCCAAGGCTCCTCCAGCAAAAGATGGTGCCCCTCGGCGATCATTGAACCTGGAGGACTACAAGAAAAGGCGAGGCCTAATTTGAACCCCTGGTTCTCAGCTGCTTCTGATCCTGCATGCTACATGATGTCTCACCCTTTCTTTTCTTCCCTCCCTCTTCAGTTTGCCCTTCTGGGTTGGAGCAGCACTAGAGCTGGGAAGAGACTCTTTAAAAATTGCCAGCCATCTGTAATATAAACCGTTGACTCTTTACTGTATAGACCTACCTTTTTGCCCTTTCTTCTGGTCACCCACAAATATGGATCTGTGCTATTTTCAGGGGAGGGAGTGTTTTTTTTTTTAATGCAGCTGTTTGGGGTTGGCTGTGTGTATTCAGTGTTAACCTGGAGTCTGGATTTCTGCAGGAACCTTTTGGTGGCAGAAGCAGTGTTGGCACTTAGCTATCTCACCACCACAAGCAAGGCAAGTCAAAACAGTGGCACAAGACCTCTTGTGAAGGTCACCTGCACTTTTTCCCCTCTTCTCTTTCCTCCAGCCCCTGACTCTGGAGAAGGGTGTATTTACAAACTGGTTTAGTTGGAAGTGTACATTTTTGTGGGGACGGGTGGGTTGTAACAATTTTTTCCAAGTAGTTTTTTTTATCATTTTTAATCTGCAGTAAATTTGTATCTCTCTGTCACAGTTCTTTAAAGTTGTCTTGAATTTCTACCAGCTACATTTGAGCGTCTGAAACAGCAGAGGCAATTTAGTAAATGTTTTACTTTTGTTTTTTTCACAACAAAGAAAGCCTGGCTGACAATAACTATGAAACTTCTCTCTCTCTGTTTCTTCTTTTAAAAAATCCCTTCCCTCTTCTCCTCCATGTCTTTGTAAAGCAGTAAAACTCATGCCCTTGAATTGCCTGCTACAGGTAGATAAGACCAGTTCATCTTCCCTGGCTGCTACTTAGATCTTTCTCCCCTCCTCAAAAACATTTGTGAAATCATACCTTGTTTGTTTTGCCTCGTTGCACTCCATCTTTCCAGGCTCAATCTTTTATTATTATTATTTGCCTCTTGTTTTAATTTTAACTTTATAAAATCTTTATTTTCCAAATGGGAAGGATACAGTAAAAATAACAAACCATAAAAGGGCAGTTGTTTGACCTATATGTAACTGGTACAACGTGTGCAGTGGAACTCTAGCACAAGGATTGTATGTATGGAATGTTTGAATAGGAACAAGATGACTGCTTGATAATCACTCAGGTGTAAAGATCAAAGTGTAAATAAATGACATTTTATCAAAGAGCTCTTCAAAATGAACTACAGCGGATTATAATGAACTAAGAACTGCATACGTTGGTAACACACCATGTCATTCTAGTGTCAGCGCTCGAAAGTGCTGACTCTGGTTTCAAGAGAAATCTCCTTTTTTAAAGTAGGCCCACGAAATCTTTGCTTACATCTGTATAGGAGTTGGAGTTTTGTCGATCTGTGGGATCCGTCTTGATGCTTTAATCCTGTTTCTTCCTTTATTCCTTCTTTAGGGCTAGGGAGACATGTAACTGTAAAACCTGATGAAATGAAGAGGGGAAAAATGTGGTCCCCCTCCTGGAGTGGGTTCTTGTCCAGTTGTGTGAGCTGTGTGGCTTTATTTACTAGATAGTCCACAATTTTTTGGACTGTTTTGTAAATGTGTAATCATTCAGTTTTCTGCCTTTTTTCCCCTCCTTTTTCTAGCTACTTTTCTCAAGCTCTTGTGGACTTTTATTTACATATGTACTTCTAACTTCCTTTTTTTAAAAAAGTGGATTTCTAGAATCTGCCAGTGTATAACTGTTTGGGAGCTATCATGATATCCTTTGTAGATATGCATCTCTATCACTTGATTTTTGCCAGCAACCTAATCTGTAGTGGCTAGTCTCTCCAATACCAACGTTTCTGATGTTGAAAAATATAACTGTAAAATTTTTTCAGAATTTTGATTGCCCACCAATTTCTACAAAGCTGTGACACAGAAGCAAGAAAAGAGTAAGCAGAGTTTAAACAAATGGTCTAATGAACCCCTCCCCCAATTATATCATGGCAGGCTACAACAGGCTTTTGCAACAGAGGTACACATCCTGATAGTGAAGTTCATAATCAAAGTACCAAAAACTTCCTTAAAGTGTAAATAATGTGTCAGTTTCCCCCTTTCTGAATGGGTTAGAGGAGATGATTAAATAAGAAAGCAGAAGCCTACTATGGACAAAAGCGACTGAGATAGTCTCATGTATCTTCTGTTTACCAAACAAGAGATTCTACTTTTAACAGAAGTGATGGATAAATCCTTGTCCACCATCTGCTTTTTCACTGAGAATAATGCATTGGGGGAGTAATTTTTCTCAAGTAGCTATGGAACTAATTGTGTATGAAGGTGTAACATTTTCTCCTCTTTAAGTGCATGTGACAGTGAGTGATGACAACACAGGCTCATTGGGAGGGATGGGTTTATTTGCTTTAATTCATTGATGTCTTGGCAGCATTCGTTACAAATGTATAGACTTCTATAAATAAACTTTGGTTGGTTTTAATAGAGCTGCTTATGTTGAATTCTTTGCTACTTTTATTTCTGGACACCAAAATCATGCAATTCATGTAATTCCCTTGAGTTGCACAGCTGACTTGCTCCTCATTTGGCTACCCCCAGTAGAAGGACCAGACAATTTACTCTCTTACTGAGTTTAAAATAAATTATTGTGATGTTTATAACTGCTGTAACCAGGGCCATTTCTCAACCAAATCTCTGAAACTACATTTTTGGTTTCAGAAACATAAATGGAGATGATCTGGGCAAAGAACTGACTGTGGCAGGTATCTACTTGTTATGCATTCCTTTTAGTGGAAAGGTAACTGGTCATGGATGAAATGAGACTAAAAACATATACTTTTTGCAAAAGCAGGAAGAGGCTACATTGGAGGGTCTGAGGGCCAGATTGCTCCTGACAGGTGATACAACTCAATTCTAGTAAAACTGTAAGTGGCCTGAAGTCCACATCCAATTAAAAATCCCTCCTTTTATAGATAAAAGGAGGTGAAAGGACAGAGCGTGATATAAAGGTGTACCCAGCTCTCTGGAGTGCAATCTTCCATTTTTAATGCCAGTTTTTCCCCAACAGCGGAGTGCTGCCTGCTCCTGCTTCACAAGTACTAAGTGGGTATTTGAAATAGCTGATATAGCTTTACATGTAACGATTGGGCCAGGAACCTGCTGATGTTGTTAGGGATGAAGTTTTTGAAAGCATCCAGAAATAGAAAAGGTTTTCAATAAGAAGCGTGTAAAAATCAGCAAAACAAAATAAACTACCTGTAAGTTGTCTTGAACTGCATGTAGAAAATGGCAGGAAAAAGTGTAGTTAAATCTCTGCTGCCAAAAGTAATGTGTTGAATGTCAGTCCTTACAAGCTGTCTCCATCCCATAACTAGACCTCAAGCCAGATTGAAATGAATCTAAGATATTCTATCTTATCTAGAAACCCTTGGAGCTGGGAGGCCACCACATGCTCCAGAACTTTACCCAAAAATGGAATGTTAGAGACTAGTTAATAATTATTCAAAATGGTGGGATTCATGAAGGACTACTTTTTAGCAACAGTCTCACTGCAGGCTCTTTTAGGCAGGATGGAAACTTCCCTCGCTGCAGTGAGGCGTTCACCCCTCCCCTTACCCAACTCAGCCGGCCCCGACTAGCTGCTTTCAAAAGCCAGGAAGGGCAAGGATCCAGTATACATGTGGTGAGAGCCACGTCCTGCAGATTGAAACGTATCCAATAATACAGGACAAGCAGGCGTCAAGATGACCTCCACTAGACCTGTCTCAACTGCAGCATTCAAGTCGGAGTGAATTGAGCAATTTTGTCTGTGAAGTGTCTTGCAAATTCATCACAGAGGGCTGTTGTGTAGTCTTTGTTTTCTTCTTGTGGGCGAGAGTGTAAAAGACCCCTGATCACTCAAGACAGCTCTGCTGGGTGACACTGCAGAAACAATGACAGCGGCGAAGTATAATTTCTTCACTGCCACTATTGCTGTGGCATAGGCATTCCAATGAGCTCTAGGCTGTTTTCAGTCAGCCTTGCTCTGAGTCTTCTGCCAGCGTCACTAGTCTACAATTGCGTCTGCCTCCCAGTATTATTAACTTGTAAACAGACTGCACTTGGCAACAGCTAAAGTGAGCAGATAACAATCACTTGGCTCTTCATAGTGCCTGTGTTAACTGAATATTCTGAAGTTCTTCAGTTTAGAGAGAAGTACTGGATGAATTCTTCATAAATTTAATACAATGTTAATGTTATGCCACATTCGTTTCACATGGTCCTTCTGAATGAAGTGTAAGAGTGCCATATGCAAAAACCTGTATGATTTCTGACCTGTGTTTATCTTCTTAGGAATCATAGAATCATATTGCTGGAAGAGACCCCAGAGGCCATCAAATCCAACCCCCTGCTATGCAGGAACACCTGTCAAAGCATTCCCAACAGAAGGCCATCCAGCCTCTGCTTAAAAATCTCCAAAGAAGGAGACTCCACCACACGCCATTGAGGCAGCATGTTCCACTGCCAGGCATCTCTGACTGTCAGGAAGTTCTTCCTCAGGTTCAAGTGGAATCTCCTTTCCTGCAGCTTGAATCCATTGCTCCTTGTCCTAGTCTCTAGAGCGGCAGAGAACAAGCCCGCTCCCTCCTCAACATGACATCCTTTCAAATATTTAAACTTGGCTACATAGGACTAAGGAGAGCCAGTGTGGTGTAGCAGTTTGAGTGTTCGATTAGGAGATCAGGGTTCACATCTCCACTCATCCATGGAAACCCACTGGGTGACCTTGGGCAAGTCACATTTTCTCTGTTGTAGAGGAAGGCAGTGGCAAATGCTGCCCCAGGAAAATGCTACAATAATATTTCCATAAGCCACAATAGACCTGAAAGCACAGAATTGCAATATCAGAAGAGGAGGCCAAAAATCTGCTGTTTGCTTCTTATGTGTTGGAAATGCTTAGTGGGGGAAGGACATACAGTGTACTGGGGGAAAGGAGAACATCTATGTAACAAGTCTGAGGGACATAGAACAACACAGTCCCGTAATACCTTAAAAACCTAGCAATAGTTAAAGGGAAACATGATCAAATGCATATACAGCCATCCCTCCACATTTGCCTAGGGTTAGGACCACAGCACCCCCATGAAAGTGGAAAACCCATGAATAACTCTAGGCCCTCCCAAACCATATGTAACGCACAAAAAAGTATGATCGCCATAGTCAACCCATCATGGATTCCTTTGAGGCATCAGGGTTCCTTCACAGGGCAGAAGTGGGTGGCTGGTGGGGCTTACTGCACCTGCACTGCTGCCCCACACCATTTTTAATATGAACTTAAAAGCCTTGTTCATATTTTCTCAGTTGCACGAGGCTTGCAGTCCCTATTAAAAATGGTATAGGGAGGCAGCGGAAGTGACAGCAAATAATCCGTGAATAATCAAGTCCACAAAAGTGAAACCTGCAAATGTGGAGGGCTGACTGTACTGTTTTCCTAAGCTGATAGACACACAGTTGTGGGGCCAGAGATTGTGAGCAATGGACAGAACTCCAGTTCTGGTAATATGCACTGAGGAATTTGCTGTTAGCAGAACTGGAAGAAGAATGCTTCCCCACCCAATGCAGTCCCACATCCACCCCCAAAACCTACTCTGGAAGGATGAAACGCCCCCCACCCCACTCAGCCTGGAGCTCATATAGTGGCTGGAAGATAAAAAATGATCTGTTACACTGACAGTTGTACATAAGCTTGACTTTGGCTTCAAACCAAATTTCCAGAAGAAATTTAAATTCTGGAACTGCAGACATCACATTAAATCCTAAAGATTGCTGTGACAATACACAAAGCAGCATCTATCACTCAAAGCAGCATTTGTAACACAAACCCCTTATTCCCATCCATAAAGGGATAGAAATCTATTGCATTCTGCAGCAGCGCCTCATTTTTCAGACCTTGCTATACAACTATAGAATGTAGGTGTACACCATGTTATTCCAGAAACCTATTGACTGCATGCTGCCATTCAGACCACATCAAAATCCTTTGTGTACATTCAAGTCTGATGATACAACTGTATCTATTCTGACTTTGGTCAGAGATTTCGAACTTATATATGCATACACGAGGCATCCTTTGTGTGAGTATGTGTGTCTTCAAAAATATCATGGTTTTCTGAGACAAGAAATACTCAGAGATGGTTTTGTTAGTTACTTTCTCTGAAATATAGCCTACAGCACCTGGTATTTGTTAGTGGTCTCCCATCCAAGCAGCGGCAGAGGTTGGAGTACATGGAGGAGAGGCGGGAGGGCCAGGGTGTACGGGGGCGTGGCCACGGCATGCAGGACCTTGGCTACAAGTTGGGATGTCCCAAAAATATTGCTGTCGGGAGTGAACCACCCCCATCGCTCCTGTCCCTACGCGACTGCATCCAAGTACTAACCAAGTACTGACTCTGCATCCAAGATCAGACAGGATCTAGCACATTTAGGGTGTTTAGGATGCATTTCCACATGTGTAAGAGAAGAATATTTCTGAGCTTGATTTTTTAATTGCATTTGCTACCAAGAAAGTAATGAAACTGTGTTCTGATAAATGCTGTGAAAGCCAGCATAGTGTAGCAGTGTAGTTCCAGGACTCTTGGAGACCAGATTTTAAAACTCTGCCATGGAAACCCAGTGGGTGAACTTGGCCATGTTACACTCTCTCAGCTTAAGAAGAGGACAATGACAAACCTCTGTATAAATCTTGCCAAGAAACTCTAGAATAAGATCATCTTAAGTTGGAGTTGATATGAAGGCTAGTAACAACAACATACCTACAAGGTGAGGGAAAGAAACTCAGAATCAGTCATCTTCTACAAATAATCTTTAAGAATACTAACCAGAAATGTTAAGAGACTAAAACTGGTACCAGGAAGGATATTTCACTTTGCTTTTAAGTACACAGTGAGTTTCTGTTTTTTTTCCTCATGCTTGAAATAAACCTTTTAAAGGCTGTGTTTGTTTTAAGGCTAGAGTTGTTTGATCATTTTGTTTTCATTTTTCTTACAACAGGAAGCAAACTCATTGAAAATATTAGTCATCTTCTTCTTTTTACACCTGGGTTTGTTAAAAAGATCAGACGTTCAAGGAACAAAAATTCCCAGCCCGAAGAATGCCATGCCCCATTCCCTGTTTGCAGTCATAGTCTTGGTATTGTGCCAGAGGCTCTAGTCAGCTGAATCATACCTCTCCACCATGCTTTTTCAACTTTCTAAGTCTGAGCTACTGATTACAGAGCCATATGCTGAAAAAATCTGGAAAGTACTCTGGCATGTAGATCATGAAAAAACAATCCAGTGACTTGAACTTGTCTCTGAACTTGTAAGTCTGTGTGGGGCTGTCTCTGCAGAGTCATCAGCACTACCTTGCCTTATGAATGTCCACAGTATGTGTGATAGCAAGCAATAGGCTCAAATTTCAGAAACTGTTGGTTGTTTCTTTTTGTAATAACACTAACGCTTTCAATCTTCAGCCCATGCTTGGTAGGGAAAAGAAACTTAAGCACTTCCCTGTATTTTCTTGCTTTAATCATCTACATTATGAATCAGCTCCAGTTATTTTTCAGGCTACAATCCTGGCCCTTTCCGCACTAGGCTGTTATAGCGCTATGACTCCACTTTCAACATCCTATGGAATCCTAGTGGCCCCTCCTGAAACTGCAAACCCCAGGATTCCATAGGATGTTGAAAGTGGAGTCATAGCACTGTAACAGCCTAGTGCGGAAAGGTCTATCCTATCTTAAATCCAATTCACTTCTATTTATTTATAGAGTGGAAACTAAACTGCTTATATTGGTGTACTGGTTTGCGAGGTGGGGTATGGCTCTGGATCCTCAGGCTCAAATCCCTGCTCAATCATGGAAACCCACTGAGTGACCTTGTGCAAGTCACACTCAGCCCAATAGGAGGGCAATGGCAACCCTTCCTTAAATAGATTTTGTCAAGAAAACCCTATGACAGGATTGTTGTAAATCCGAGTTGATGTGAAGGCCATTAACAATAAAACTGAAATAACTTTAAGCCAAGTATGGCTAAAGCTGCTAGGTATAAGTCACCTCCGAGGGGCAGATGAGAGATACATCTTTTAAAAGCCTATTATGAAGTTTGTGCTGGGAAGTAGAAATGCAAAGGTGTTATTTCGTTCAAGAGAGCCAGCACAGTATAGTGGACCGAGCACTGGACTATGGCCATTTCCGCACTACGCTTTTATAGTGCGATTGTTCCGCCTGGCCCCTCTCTAAACTGCAAACCCCAGGATTCCATAGGATGTTGAAAGTGGAACAATCGCGCTATAAGAGCGTAGTGTGGAAATCTCTTATGATGCTGGAAACCAGGGTTCAAATCCCCACTCAGCCATGGAAGCCTAGTTGGTGACCATGGGCAAGTCACACTATCTTCAGCCTCAGAGGAAGGTAATGGCAAACTCCCTCTGAGCAAGCTGGCCATGAAAACCCCATGATAGGGTCACCTCAGGATTGCCATAAATCGGAAATGGCTCGAAGGCACACACCAACAGCAAAATGTCAGAGGAGTTTTTCTAGCTGCCTATGCAGATGAAACAAGCAGTGCCAATGTTTCCCTGCCAACCCAGTAAGCAAGCTCTTTCTTGGAAGCAAACATTTACTGGTTTTCTTGGTGTGTAGCAACAACATAGCCTATATCAGAACTCCCTAAGAATAAATTCAACATGACATAACTTCTGCTATGAGCTTTGCTTTTGCTCTTCCTCTTTTTAAGTGACCTCTGATTAAACCTGGAATGTTTTACATGCCTTCTTTAGATTCCACCACAGGTGATAAATTAGGAAGTGAAATGTGTAGTATGCCTCAATAAATGTTTCTGAACATTAAAAAAATGTTGAACATTAATATAAACTGTACTGCAAGCAGCATGTGTGTTGTTGGTAGCCAGTGAGCCTCCATAAATTCCTCATGCTTCCTTTAGTACAGTACATGGGTTCCACTTTTCAACAGTTCTGTTTTCTAACAGTGCTCCGGTCCCTAACCTGATGGATAACTGGGGGAAGTCTGCAGATTTTTTTTTAAGATGTTGGCTAAAAACAACATACAATGTAAATTTTAGCACTGAAAATACATACTTATAATATATGAATTTTAAAAATATCAAAACCATTTTCTCATGCAGTCAACCAGAAGGATCTGATTGCCTTTGGAAATCCAACATTATCTTTCCCCAGCTGTTTCTCCATAAAATAATTCCAAATCATTTAGCCATGAGAGGTTTATTAGTTCATATTGAATCAAAACTAGCTGCCAGCTCCTTGTTAGAGCAGTCTGTCTCAAATAATTCCTTTTAAGTCCTTCCAAAACTAAGCAATAATCAATCTGGCAGCTGCTAATAAATAACGAACTGGAGGTTTGTGAGATGTCTTTGCATTAGCTCCCTGGAAAAACACCCCACAAGAACCAATTCTTTGCAGCGTTGATTGCTAATATTATTTATTTTAGGAAAAAACTACATACCAGAATTTAGACACTTTACATCATAATCACCCCAGGTGCTAAAAAGAGACTTCAGTTTTACAACCTCATTACCAAAGAGGAGAAAGAGTGAGGACTACGTAAGACAATTGCACCAGAATGAAGAGCAGATTTTTTAAACACATTCTACATTATTGAAGCTGAGATAGTTTTAAAAGTGCATACCCAACACAGCATCTCATTTTTCCTCATCTAAACAAATATCTCAGTTAGTTTTCCATACCCAGTTGACACTGGTTGATCAATATCAAAATCAGGCAAACCAGTGTGTATACAGAAGGCAAACCTCTTAAAAACTCCATCCATTGCATCTAGCAGAACTTTGAATGGCGTAGCCTTCTATAAAGCTTTAGTTTTTATTATGTGTTTGATAAAGTACGTGTCTGATATCACACAAGTCATGCTATGTTCAAATCTTTAAATTGCTTGTTCCACAAATCTCATGTGGAAAGACTGGGAGTCTTTTTTTTTAAACCCTTTATTGAAATATTCACATTAATTTTTTTCTCCTCTAAATGAAACTCTGGATAATGGGATTAATGGAAAATTTCCAAACATCAGAGCTGCTTTTAATGGTTAATAAGTACATTTCATAGATATAAACGATTTCTTTCTCACCAACTGAATTTGTTCCACCATTTGAGAATTAAACAATTTTTCAATTTGTATCCAATGTTGATTTCACTTTATATTTATCAAAGTAAAAAAGTGGTGCAATTGATAAGCTTCATAATAGGCTTTTAAAAGATGTATCCTCCTTCAGAAGTGACATAGGTATCAGCTGTGGCCATTGTGGGCTTAAAGTTAGGGTTTTTTTTGGTGGGGGGAGTTAATATGCTTTCAAGTCAATTCTGACTTATGGCAGTGTTGTCATAGGCGTTTCTTGGCAAGATGTATTTAGAGAAGTTTTGCCATTGTTTCTTCTTAGAGTGAGAAAGTGTATTGCCTAAGATTACCCAGTGGATTTCTATGTCTGAGCAGGGATCTGAAAGCTGGTCTCCCAGAGTCCCAGTCCAGTTTTCAAACTACTGTACCATCCTGGCTTTAACTTCCTCTGCCAAGTTTAAGTAAGCATATTTTCAGAGAGCTCAAGGTTAAGTACATAAATAAGAAAGCATAGGAAGAACCATGGTAGTAATGTGGCGTGATTGGGATACTAGATTACCATTTTGCTATACCTTCTTCCAAAATACTCCATATTTTGCATCATTCTAGCATACTAGCATACTTGATTTTGTCTTTGTTTGCATCCTAGACAATGGAAATGTTTATTGGTTAAGGGAATGTTTAACATGTAGGAAACAACTATTTTGGCAGTAGAAGGAATATTTTTTAAAAAACTGGAAATCCTGTTGGTGCTTTACACAGGTATCACTTCCATTATGGAAGCAGTTGGACATTTTTGTCTGTATTCAGTTAAAAGTTTTGGAAGTAGAGTTGTGCATGTCTATTACACATGCACCTGTGTGTGCGGTTATGCACTATTCAGTTGCACAACATTGCCACCAATGAGTAAATTCTCATGTGAGATTTATGCTACAGAGTCCCAGCACAGGATCCTGTCTTAAGGTGAGATTTATAAAATGTGATCCTCAACCGAGATTGTTTTGCAAAATCATTCAATTGCCAAAGTAAACTCTTCACCCCAAACAAATCCAGTTACTGAAGAAAAGCAGTGGATAATGGATATCGTTTTTTAGTAGTATTTGTTATCACAGTGGAACTGTTGATCTGCATTTGAGTGAATAATGGAGAAAAAAGAGCCAATTTTAATTTGATGCAAATTTTATGAAACAATGGAATTTTTTTTAAAAATTGTTAATAACACACTCAAAAGCTATAAAAATATCCAATGATATAAGTGCCCATGGGAGCTGTTCACACTTACAATAATTAGTTATGCCCAACAGCCTACATATCTGATTGGCAATATATTTGTGAGATAAAATAACCAAATTGATCAGGAAGTACAAGGTTGCTTACTCTGTTACAGCAGAATGAGCATAATAAGACTGAAAAATCTGTGTCTTTAAAGTGAAGAGACTGAATGATAAAAATTCATTTTCAATGGATCTTTGCCAAGCTTCAGTAAAACAACAATGTACAACAGTATGCAAGTGTTGGAACAACGTATTGACAATATTTATAATATTTTCCTGAGAACCCATCTGGTCCTGGAGCCTTATTTGGGTTAAGTCTCTGTGTTGCTTCTTGATTTTTTTCTCCAGGAAGATTCCCCCCCCCCCCCCGGCTTATCTGAGCTTTAACAGAAAGGGGTAACTTACCTGGAAAGGATTTTATAAAATCTTTAAAACATGAGGCAAATTTATTCAAAATCATTCTAGGATCAAAATAAGTAGTTCCAGTTTCAACTGCTAATGGCGGCAGCTTCTGCTGCTGCTGCTTCCTCCTCCTCCTCCTCCTTCTTCCCTCAATTAGCCAGCTGTTTGCCATCAAATTCATCATTTCTTCTGCAGCAAATGTAACTTTTCCTTCATAGTTTTATTGATATCAAGTAAATTTAATTCAACCTTTTTCTTAGTCAAGCTCCTCTAAACTCTGTTAGGACCAATCTCTGTCGCAACCAGTCAAATGTTGACAAAACCAATATTTCTTGCTTAAGGATTGCTAACTCAGGAATAACATTGTCTTTCACAATGTTTAATTCTTTGATGGATATCCTATGCAATACAAGCTTCACAGCAGCCAAAGACAAACTTGAGTTGGCAAAGTCAGAGGCATTCTTGTGAACAACACTCTGTCCCCATGGTCAGTCTTCACTCATACAGATGAGATGATAAAAATGATCAATGCCTTCCTCCACAAAAGGGAGGAGGTAACAAGTAAGTGGAAGTGGCTGGTTCCTGACGCAACTTCTCTGCAAAACTCTGGAAAGGTGGTCCCCAGCCTGCCTAGCCTCACAGGGAGGATGTTGTGCTCTGTTTGGTGCCTTGTACAGGGCCAGGGGTGGGGGAAGGAGAAGCAAGGGACATGCAGGTTGGGGCAGATATAGCTCGTGGAGGAAGTTATTCACTCACAGAAAAAAAAAAAAGCCATGATCTGAGACTTTCTTTATACCTATATCTGTATTTACTATTTCATGTAATAGATTCTCCACTGGAAGAATCATGAGTATTCTCATGAAAACCTTATGAAGTGTTGAATAAAAAGTAAAAACTAAATATGAAGATATAATTCTGCCAATGTATTTCTCAATCCATAAACTGGAAACAGTTGAAAGGTTTTTAATATATGAACATATTTTTGCTCAGGTAAATATTTTAGTTTTTTTTTAGAAAAATTCAATACTACTTAAAGCCCCTGGATTCATTTCTTGGAGATGCCTGCAAGAACTTTGCTCTCAGAGGCAAAGTTATTTAATTTTTAAAACACTGTGAAAAAATCCCATTTGGCACATAAACTGTGGTGAAAGTCATTATAAAATCATAGCCCAGCAAGCCTTTTTATAAATAGATAATACCTGCTAGATTTTCTCTACAACATTAGTTAGTTTAAGATTTAAATCGGTATAGAATAATATAACAAGTCGATGAGATTTGTTAGTTAGAAGCCACATCTTTTTAATGCAGTTCTCTGCCTGTGATTATTATATCCTGTTTTGTGGTTCTGTGAAGTTCGTATAAAACAAGAACTGAAGATCTAAGATCTTTTACTATCCTATACAGCCAAGTTCTCCTAGCTGCATTGAGGATTGCCCTGACATTTAGGGCAATTCCTAAATGTCCCTACTTTTGAATTATACAACCTAGAAATGATGTACAATTTAATAACATGCTGTCATTCACTTAAGAACAGGAAAACAACTACTGGCATGCTAACTCCACTCTTTCAATTTCCTCTCCCTTGTCCTTACTTGTGTAGATCATGAAAAACTTTGGATTGCTCTTAAAGAAATGGGTGTGCCACAACACTTGACTGTCCTAGTGCATAACTTGTATTTATGACCAAAAGTTACCATCAAGACAGAATAAGGAGTGACAGAATGGTTTCCAATTGGCAGGACTGCATTTTATCACCCCATCTGTTCAACTTGTATGCTGAACGTACCATATGTAAAGCAAGATTAGACCTGGAGGAAGGAGGTGTGAAAACTGGAAGAAGGACCATCAGAATTTAAAGATATGCAGATAACACCATACTACTAGTAGCAAATAGCAAAGACTTGGAACGATTACTGAAGAAAGTCACAGATACTGAGGATTGTTAAAAATACGAATAAATAGGACCTATTGCAAGTCAAACCTGAACTCCACCTAGAAGCCAAAATGACTAAACTGAGACTGTTATACTTTGGACATATCATGAGAAGACATGACTCTCTAGAAAGGTTGACAATGCTTTGTAAGGTGGAAAGCAGTTGGAAAAGAGGAAGATTCATTCAAGGAAGCCATGGCCCTGAATCTGAAAGACCTGAGCATAGCCAATGATGAGAGGATGACTTCGAGGACTTCCATTCATAGTAGGATCACCATGGTTATTTCCTCATTAGGCTGTTATATTGCTATTATTCCACTTTCAACATCCTATAAAGGCTCCTCCTTAAACTGCAAACCCCAGGATTCCATAGGATGTTGAAAGTGGAACAATTGCACTATAACAGTCTAGTGCAGAAATGGCTCATAACTCAAAGTTGGCTGGATGGCAGTTAACAACAACAACAAACTCTAGCTTCAAAGTGCCATCATCCATGGCTGCATTTCAAACTGGAAGAAAGTCCTGGACTAACACACTTCAATATTTTTGTCAATGACTTAGGTGGTAAGTTAGAGGGAATCCTTATCAAGTTTGTGGGTAATAAAAAACTGGGAGGGTAGCTAACACATTGGAAGATAGGAACAGAACTCAAAAGGACCTTGATAAACTAGAAAATTGGGCTGAAACTAATAGAATGAAATTTAACAGAGACAAATGCAAAGTCTACATTCAAGCCATGAAAACCAAAATCTCACATATAGGATGGGGGATACTTGGGCCCTTCTCGCATGGCATTTGCCATGCAAAAGGGCCCCTCGAGTGTCGCGTGATTGTGAGGAGCGATCTGCATGACACACCCACAATCGTGCGACACTCCAGGGTAGGGCAGGCACCGCTCGCGCACTTTTTCATTTTCGGCTTTCAGCCAAAAATGGTGCATGATTGCACATTGCTCCAGGGCCCTGCGCACACTTGCTGTGCGTGTGGAGCCTCCGGAGCCACGGCGGTCACGCTTCCTGCCCCGGTGCAGCCTGGGAAACTCCCAGGCTGCGCTGCAGAAGGAAGAGGAGGAAGAGGCAGGGCTCTCGCGCCACCTGGGCAGCAGCAAGAGCCTCTCACTGGAGACTGCTCGCGCGATCCCTGCACCCCAGCACCGAAAAAAGGTAAGGGGCGGAAAGAGCCTTGGTTTAGCAGCAGTACTTGTGGAAAGTACCTTACGATTATTGTTGATCATAAGCTGAATGTGCCACAGCAGTCTGATACTGCAGCAAAGAAAGCAAATGGTATTTTAACTTGTCTTAATAGAATTACAGTTGTCAAGACAAAGGAAGCAATAATACCAGTATATTCTACACTAGTCAGGCCTCATATGGAGTACTTCAGTTCTGGACACCTCATTTTAGGAAGTATACAGACAAGTTGCAGCAGGTTCAGAGAAAGGCAACAAGGATGATAAGAGCTATGAAGAACAAAACACATGAGGTAAAGGTGAGGAAGTTGGATATATTCAGCCTGGTGAAGAGAAGGCTAAGGATGACATGGCTATACTCTTTAGAAGACTAATAGCCTCTTCACGCTGCACTGTTATAGTCCTATTATTATTATAAATTATTAATTAATTAATTTTAATACATAATTTTATTTATTATTTAAAGTAAATTATTAAATTAGTTAAATTAAATTAAATGATTTATTATTATTATTACTATTTAAAAATAATAATTTTAATAAATAATTACTTTAATTGATTGATTGATTGAATGACAATTAATTAATAACAATAATAATAATTCCACTTTAACTGCCACGGCAACAGCCCATGGAATTCTGGAATATGTAATTTAGTGAGGCCAAACAGCTCTCTGGCTGAGAATTATAAATGCTCCTACCTAAATTGCAAACCCCAGGATTCCATACAATGTTGCCATGGCAGTTAAAGTGGAATAATAGCACTATAGCAATGTAGTGTGATAAGGCCCTAAGAGTTACAGGATCACACTCTTTAAATATCTAAAGGGCTGCCAGAAAGAGGAGCATTCAGGTTTGTTCTCTGCTACCTCAGAGGATAGGATGAGGTCAAATCATTTTAAGTTACAGGAGACCAGATTCCAGTTGAACACTTGAAGGAACTTCTTGACAGTAATTGCTGTTCAATAATGGAATTTTTTTCCTTTGGGTTCTTCAGAAAGAATCTAGACAGTTACCTGCTGAGGATGCTCTAGCTGAAAATTCTGCATTAAGCAGGAGCTTGGATTTGATGGTCTGTGGGGTTCCTTCCAACTCTATGGTACTTTTCACATGCCAGTCCTGTTGCAAAATGGCCTCGGGAGCTTAGCATGATTTCAAGGACCATTTCACATGACATCCTTGCAATTGCACAACGCTCCTGATGCCAGTAGGCAGCAATCATGCATTATATCATTTTTGGCTCATTGCCAAAATGATGCGCGATCGCGTGTCCCTCCCAGGGCCCACACACATTTACCCTGTGTGCAGAGTCTCCGGACACACAGCCATCATGCTTCCTCCCCCAGTGCAGCCTGGGAAAGCACCTGGCTGCAGAAGGAAGGAAGGAAGGGGTGGAGCCCTCATGCTTCCTTCTGGCCTGTACGGAACTGATGTGGAGGGGAAGCAGAGGGGACACAAGTGCCTCTTGGAAGAGGCTTCTTGCGTGACCTCTTTGCAATGCCAGCCACACCAGGTAAGGTGTGAAAAGGTCCTATGATTCAACAACACAAGTAAGGACTTTAGCTCTGTCACCTGTCCCATGGAACAACAAAAGGAACACTCTTCAAGGGTTGTCCCCAAATCCTAAAGCCAAAGAATTCAGTTAACTTCACCCCCAAATATCCACTCCAGCTGAGAGGAGAATAAGTCAATTCAACTGAATCAAACTATACACTCATAACTGAGAAGCTTTGCATTCTATAATAAAACCAGACATAAAACCAAAAACATGGCCACCCAACCAGACTTGATTTCTTTCAACTTGACAACAAGCAGAAAGGTTTAGTGACCCAATCAAATTGTAGTGGGTGTTTTTGACACTGGCATATATCTTTAGATGTTATTTCCAACTTTCTTCTCTGGTGCTATCCTTAGGCTCAGCATGTAACTTCAGCGGATCCAACTTCACCTTAAACCCGAGCTTTGCCAATGTGGAAGCCAATAAACCCTGCCCCATTGTAAATAATCAATAAATGAAAGGAGAAACCCCAGTTACGTCAGATTCTGGCATCTGGAAGATTCAGAATAAAAGAACAAAATTTCTTTCACCTCCTAAGTTTCCTTGGTACCAGGTCTTGATGAGTCATAACTGAGTTATTCTTAAAATGTAAGTCTTTAATGGTGCATAATTGTCTGACAACTTCTTTATTTGAAAAGTGGGCAAAAGAAGACACTAAGTGCCCTAGCCACTCTGGGAACATGTTCAAAGTCCTCCACCCTAATTTGAAACTCTGTCATTAAAGATGTAAATCACTTCACCAGGAACTCTTTCATGCTCCTATGTTTTGTTTCCTCTGCCTCAAAATTGAATATTAATTCTTTAATAATCAGTTTTCAGTTTCTTCCTATTTTAATTTAATATTCAATTTATCCCTTTCCAAACCTTGAAGAGTCTCGCTGTGAGAAGTGATTAAGTCCAGGGCAGCAGATACTACATTTTCCATACATTCAGTTTGAGTGCCAAGCCCAGAGAATTTTATATCCAATCACTCTGTCCAGTCTACCATCACTGAGTATCTGAAGGTACTATATTATTTCCTTATTACTATATCATTTCCTTATGGCAGTATCAAGTCAACAAAGATAAGAGAGGGAGCTCTTCTTTCAGCAAGAAAAAACTTGGTAACAACTTTGAATTTTTAACTATTTTCCTTCACATGCATAAAACTTTCTCTTTTGCAGATACTCAAGCGTATTGTTCTTTATTGGAAAAGACGATAATGCTTGGTAAAGTGGCAGGCCATAGGAAAAGAGGAGAATCACATTACAGATGGTTTGATTCAATTGAAGATACCATGACCCTGAATTTGCAAGACATGAACTGGACTGTTGATGACCAGGGCTCTTGGTAGCCTCTCCTTCTGAGGGTTGCTATAAGTCAGCACTGACATGATGGTACATAACAACATTAATCTTTACCCTTCTAAAACCTGTTATGAGGGAGAGTGTTTTTAAACTTGGTGAAGAGCCTCGTTGTTACATGTCTCAGATTGGAAACCAAGGTTCAGTTTTTCTACCTCAGATTGTCTTCCAAAATGAAACTGTATTCACTTCAGTAGAACTGAATTGTTATAAATCTGACATCTGCCCCAAATGTCCGGTTGCTCCATCAAATTAAATGGCATTTAAGGTATACTGATGTGTAGAACTACCTTGATTTTGGAGTTGGTATAAAGTATCAAAGAACAAATGTGGTGTAGTGCTTTGGCAAAACCTCTCTGAATAAATCACAAAAACCCCATAAAAGGTTTGAGAGGGGGAGGAAGAGACAAATTTTTCTTTTTCCAGTGAGTTAGCTGTAGTCTCTCCTAGCTTGTGAGTTCTTTCTCATTAAAATCTTTTGTCATCCTGACCACACTCTGATGTTGCTTAGCCTCTTGGAGGATATTAGAAGGTATGCAATGCATTTTAAGATGGAGAATTAGGTTAGACTTCCAGTGAGGGCTTAATGGCAGGTTGACGCCTCTCTGCGGATTCCACAGAGACAGCTTTGAAAGAGAAAATTGCTTGCTAAAATTGAGCTCCAGCTGGTGAAAAACTCTCTCCAAACAAAGGAGATTGTCATGAGGCCACCCACATGGACTCTAGAACTGTTGGAGGATCTCATAAACCTGGGTCCAAAGTGAGTGAGTGGTGGTGGGGGAAATATCAATCTCTGTCATCAAAGTGAGCCATAAAGGATGTTGATCCTGTTAACATCGTTTCATAAGCTTTGCATTTTCATATTTCGTAAGCATTCCTAATTACACTTATTTTACATTTGAAGATAGGTCTTCTGTTTTGGTGGTGATACTGATGCCTTGGTGACTCTACCTTCTTTTGCTGACTAAAAGCTAAGAATGAAGCTTATTCACAATAGTATAATTTAAAAGCAAAAAGCTTGACAATAAAAGTGATTTAGTGAAGATTTCTACGAATAAAGGGAACAGTGATTTTGAAAGAAGGTTGAGGATTTCCTACTGGAATGTATTTTGGGAACTTGGCAAACAAAGAGTTAAAAGTTAAAAAATGGGAAAATGGAAGATGGAAGATGGAAGGTTGTAGCTGTTGTTGTTTTAAATAAGACTAGATGGATTTGTTGAGTCTGCATGAAGATCTTTGCTTTTAACCCCGTAATTGCTGTTTTTGTGATGTGGGTAGAAGAATATAACAACTTTTAGAATAATGACAAACGTCAAGGAAGAAGAGCAAGTTGCTGGAGCAGATGCTGGAGGAGTTTAGATCTTTGAGATGGGATATGAAAGAGACAAATGAAGAGCTAAAAAGGAAGGAAGAGCTGAATGAAGAATTGACAGGAGATGAGAAACCAAGCAATAATACAGGGGAAATGGTGGAGAATCAAATTCAATTTAGAGAAGAGATGAGGGAAAACTTGGACAAGTGGGCGTTGATAAAAAAAAAATTCTGATGTGCTATCACAATCTGCTTTAATAAGAGATATGAGTATGCAGGAACAAGTTGAGCTGATGAAGAAAATGGGTTTTGAAATTTAGAAGTCTCTAGGGTACAGCCCAACGCTCAAACCACTACACTGCATTCAGAACTTTAATGACGAAAAGGCTAGTTAAAAGACAAGAAAATATGAAGTGTTGGTGCAGATTAAAAAGCAGCTATAACTGGGAGACAAGCTGTCTTCTTGTTCTTATTTTAAATTAACTTTTCCCTGATTTTATTTGCTCTGGGGCTTTGGAGTCTTAGTTTGCCTTCTTCACTTTTTACACTCAGCTAGATTTTCTAGTACAATGTCTTCCACAGATGCTTGCATCACTCAGCTTATTTTTCATTACTTTATTTTATTTTGGTGAGGCTCGGGCCTCACTGCTTAACTTTATACTCTCATTCTTCCATTCCTCCCTGGATTAATTTTCCTACTGGTGTTGTCCAGGACCACATTTCTCCTGCCTTTGCCTGAATTTTTAGGAGCTTCCCTTTTGGAAGAAGTAACTATAAATCTTCCTTCTGGAATCTTTAGGTCAAACTGCTAAAAACTGGGAATACTTGAAGCTTTAACTAGAGGGCTGATAGAAGATGGAGGGAAGTCTTCCATTCTGGGATCATTAGTTAGGATATCAATTAATGCAATAACTGTTCATGTGAATCATGTGTGTGCCATATAAGACATTAAGAGGTTGGGATCCAGCTACTCACTGGCAGATGGAGGTGAATGGAGACTGGCTGTTTCCATTAGCAAAGTCCCCTCAAAATTATTTTCCCAAGAGACCCTGCTGTATGGGGTGGTGTATGGCATAGCAGGAAGTGGAGGCTCCTAGAAAAGTGGCAAAGAAAACTTCTGCCCCATTCCAATTTTCCCAAGACCCTGGAGGAATATTTTCAGTCAACTGTCGGGGCTGACAGGGAAAGGAGTGGCAGAAAAGCCAGTTTCTGTCCATCTTTTGCCAGTGAGATATTAGGAGCGAAACTAATGTTCGTACATCCATCAAAATCTATTTTTCACTCCTCTGGAGACTTTAACATTTTATTTTTCAATCACTTTTCTCAGTACATTTGTCATGTAACTACTTCTTGTACCTTCTATGAAACCATGGGCACATATGCATATTCTATGACATTGTAAGCCTCTATGATGCACATGTCAAAAGATTGTTTTGCTACTGTGTTCATTTAATCCATTTTTGGCAGTAAGCTGAGGGTGGAACTAAGTTGAAAACCTACATTCAGGTGCTGGCAAGCTGGACTTCATGGACTATTGGCATCTCTTTATGGCACTAACTGAAGCAGCTTGGAGCTATAAGGGGCATCTCTCACTCTCGTTCTGTTGGGGTTGCTTTGAAAATCTTTCTCCAATTCTTCCAAAATTCTGTCTTGGTTTCCTGCTGTTGTGTAGTAGAACCTTCTTGTTGCCTTTCAAAGGGCATTTAGCATAAGCAAAGTGCTCTCTTCATGCCATCAAAGAATTTCTGGTATCCCCAAATATCCTTCTAAGATAAGGAAGAAGGAAGTTGGGTTGAAAGTATTCTCATTTTTATTTGTGGTTAAAAGTGTTTGCGCAAGATTCTTAAAGGATTAAGCTGCATCACTATAAAGAAGTATTTTCTTGGAGGCTGAGAAATATTTTCTGAAAGTATTAATTTCTCTTTTGGGGTTGACAGTTGGAGGAAACTAGCTTGCTAGCAGCAGACGTTAGCGGGTGGGCAGCTTTGTGAAATGAGGAATCCTTTCTCTGAGGAGAGGTGTCACAGTTTTTGAAAACGTCATTTGGTGGTATGCAATTGTTTCAAGCTACAAATGAACTCCTGAGTGCTTCAACATGCAACCAGCACTTTAAGTTCAAAACTAACAAGGAGGAGAGAGCTCTCCTGAAATATGGGAAGGAGGGGTAGGAGTAGCAGCTGAATGAACAGCAAAGGTGCCAGTAAGCATGTGTGTGCGTCAGAGGCATTGTGACAAGAAGGGGAAGCTGGCATTGATCCACAAGTGTAATAGCTGTGGTTCCTGCTTCTCCTGCACCTTTGTACACGCATAAAGACCTCAATTTCAATGAAGCAGAGACACCAGGCATCTGTGAAAGTCTCCAAAATGCTTGAAGGATAAATGAAAATTGATATTCTGGGAGACCAGTGGCTGATCCAGTGAAATGTAAGAGATGCTAACATATCTTGTTTTGTTTCTGTAGTTGTGAGATTCTAGTCATACCACTCTGGGTGGTCTATTTAGTAGAGTTTGTCTTAAAGCAAAGTCTGATTGCTGTCTGGGATGTAACAAAAGATTTATAATATTTTATTGCTCTAAGGGATGGATGAGTTTTTCGGGGAAAGAACGGATGGAAGAATAGCTCAGGAGAGGGTGAAACTGTGTATGAGGGAAAAAGAGGATGACAAGGCTGAGGGGAAGAGTTTGGAAATAGAAGTCAGCTACAGGTCAGAAGCACGCTGGTCAGAAGGTCAGAAGCACATTTCTGGAGATGGCAATTCTATTGCTTGGTAAGAATGCCATGCTGTTTTGCCTTTATTCAGGCACACTCAGTAGGTTTGACAAATGCCTGGGACAATCCCTGCAGATGTCTTACAAGAGTACTCCAGGTCATGGAAGGTCACCACCAACTCCTCTTAGACAACTCCATGCCACACCACCACAGCTCCAATTCTGAGTGATTGGAAATGACATTCCATCATGTCCATTCACTTTTGATGAGACCTTGGGATTCTCTCTTTTCCTATGTCAGGGTAGTCCTCTGAAATAACATTTTGAAGCCAAAACTGGCCTTTGAGTGATTTTTTTTTCCAGCCAGAAACCTTTCTCGATTTTTTTTTTTTTTATTATTCAGCATAATATACAAAGAACAAAGCAGAAAAGAGAAAGCATACAAAAGATAAATGAATAATTAAGACTAAAGGAGAGAAAATTAAATGACAATCCCTCAAATACAGACATTTTGAAGGACTACAAAAACTACAAAACTACAAAAACAATTGGAGTTATAAATGAATGAAGAAATCAATAACAAAGTGTTATATAATAAGCAGAAAAATTTTGAATGGGCAAATAAAGTGGACAAATGGCTGATGTATAGATTTAGGAAGAGAAATGAAAATTAATTAATAAACTAATTATTAAAATCAAGAAAAGAGAAAAATGTACACTAATTTGGAATTTTTTTTCAAAAAATGCAAATTATTATTCTGAGTTGTATAAGGATACTAATTGAAACATGAGTCAGGTGGATGACTATTTATCCAAACAATTAAGAATGCAATTTATAGAATAACATCAGAAGATATTAAATAGCTCAATCACAATTGGTGAAATAAGGGAAGCAATAGAGAATAGTAAAAAGAAAAGGCCCTGGGCCCAGATGGCTTTTCAGCAGTCTATTATAAACATTTCAAGATCTAGTAACTCTTCCCTTTCATGAAATGATGAATAAAATAAAGCAAGGTAATACACCATTGATCAATGTGGCTTTATACCTGGGAGATATCTGAGAAACAACATAAGGAATGTGATTAGTTTGATTGAATATTTTGATAGGAACCCAGGGGAAAAAATCAACTTTTATCCTTTTTGATATAGAGAAGGCTTTTGATTTGGTAAAATGGGATTTTATGTTAGACATTATGAATAAGATGAATGTCAGTGGAAAATATCTTCAGTGGCTAAAAGCAATATATACTAAACAATCAACCTTTTGATTGTTGTCAAAGAGGAACAAGGCAAGGTTGTCCTCTCTTCCCTTTATTATTTTTGTTAGTAATTGAAATATTAATATTGAATATAAGAGAAAATAACAAAATTAAGGGAGAAAGATTAAAAAGGAAAGATTATAAGATATGGGCATTTGCCAATGATCTGGTGATTGTATTAGAGGAATCAATAGAAAGTATTAAGAAATTAGGGAAGATACTTAAAGAATTTGGGAAGATGTCGGGTTTACTAGTAAATAGAGAGAAAACAAATATTCTAAACAAAAACATATCTTCTGAAGAAGAGTTAACACTAAGTCAGGTATCAAGATATAATATATCAAAGAAAGTAAAATATTTAGGGGGTGCAATTAACAAGGAAAAATTCAGATGTATATAAGAATAATTATGAGAAGGTATGGAAAGAAATTGTAAGAGATCTGAAAAACTGGAAAAATTTGGAATTGTCTTTCTTAGGAAGAATTTCTGTGGCTAAAATGTGTGTGCTACCAAAGATGCTCTTTTTATTTATTTATTTTTCTCTTTACAAAATATATTTTATTTTAAAAAAAATAAACTGTTTACAGCCAGCTGAGTATAACACAGCAGCTGAACTCATTGGGCAGTCTGTAGGTCAAAGGCAGTTGCTTCAGAACTTAATTGTGCTTCTCAGAGGTCCATGTGAGCAGTCAAGTGTAGTATCAAAGTGAACAGAACAAATACCAAACAACAGCACCAGTGCTTATGCCCATTATTCATTTTCTCACCCAGAGGTTCTTATTTAGTTTCTCCACCAGCCTTATTTGCTATAGCATTTCAATCCACCCGCTCACACCATAACCGAATAGCCTTTTCCATCACTTGGCAACTTCCAGTCTCACAGCTGCTGCCAGTATGCTCTTTTTATTTCAAACTGTACCGATAATTTACAGAGATGCAAGTTTTAAAAAATGGCATAGGGACATTGCAAAATTTATGTGGGAAGGGAAGCTGAAAATTCTTCAAGATGGAAAAGAAAGAGGTGGAATGGGTTTACCTAATTTAAAATTATATTTGTTTAGATAAAATGCACTTATTGAATCTAGAAGGTAATGGTATGTGGTCGGGCTAGCACTTTTACTTATGGCATAATAAAAAAAAAAGCAAATAGAGAATTCAATAACCATTATGTAAGAAAAGCCTGAATAAATGTTTGGTAGAAGTATAAATTAAGATGTTGCCCTAAAACACCATTATGGTATCACCTCATGAGGCTTTCTATAAGGAAGAAAATATTTTGTTAGACAAATGGATATTATATAGGGATTTAGTAGGATTTGATAAAGAACAGGTTAAAATCAAAACGCAAGAGGAAATTAAAGAATCAGGGATAAACTGTCACTGGTTATTGTATAGACAGATTAGAGAACAAATAAAGATGAATTTAAAAGTAAACAGCTTTTTAGAAGAAGAAGGACCACTTATTTCAATATTACTTCTGGAAAACACTAAAATTATTTCTAAAGTATACAAATTATCGCTATCATGGGAGACAGAAGATGAATTGGTTAAAGACTCTATGATTAAATGGTCTCAAAATATGGGCTACTCAATAAAGTTAGATCAGTGGAGTAAAATTTGGACAAAAAGAAAGTAATGTACTGCTTGCCAAGATATCAAAGAAAATGTGTATCAAATGCAATATAGATGGTATTTAACCCTGCATAAATTATGTAAAATGTACAAGAAATATAGTAACAAGTGTTGGAAATGCAGTTTGGATATAGGTACTGTTTTCACTTATGGTGGTCTTGCAAAAAAGTTAATAAATTTTGGATAGTTATTCATATGCAAATTGAAAGAATATTAGGGATACAATTTAAAATGTCACCCGAATTATATTTATTGTGCATCATGGATGATGATTTGGAAAAGAAAGTAGATAAAGTATTATTTTATTTTTCAGCAGCTGCAATAGTTTTAGCACAGAAATGGAGACAAAATACTCTTCCTACTATAAGTGACTGGATCTTGAAATTAATGGATATAATTCATATGGATAGACTTACACATATCTGGGGAGGGGAGAAGTATAATAAATTTATTGGAGACTGGGATATTATCATTGGATACTTTAAGAACACGTGGGGGAAGTTGCAGGTGGTGAACTTTGAATTTTGAGATTTATAAAGAAATTTATCCTTGGATCATATTGGTTTGATGGGAAATAAGAGGATAGAATCAGTAGAACATATGATGTATAAAGGGAGTCAGTCATTAAAGATAATATATAGTATAAAGCTATCTATAGCCAAGCTGGAACGGGAGGAAGTTGAACGAATGAGAAGGTTTAGGTAGAAGGTTAGGTAAGGAATTTAAGTAAGTAACTTTGTTATTTTAGAAATAAGTAGAAATTTTCTTTTCCTTTCTTTCTTTTCCCCATCTTTCTTCTTTTTCCTTTCCCCTTTCTTCTTCCTTTCCTTTTTTCCCTATGTTATGTTTTGGGGGTGTTGTTCTCATTTTCTCTCATTTTCTCTTTTATTCTTTCTGTTCTCTCTTTTCTATTATTATTTTCTATTCTTTTCTTTTCATTCTTTTCTTTTTTTTGGTCTTTATCTTTATCCATTTTGACTTTTTTCTATACAGTTTCTATACTAGATCTAACTTCCCAGATAAGAAGATTCTTTTATATTTATCTTTTAAAATCTTATGTTCCTTCCTAGTAGGTATATGCTATTTTGAATGAATTTAGGCTGATTTATGAAGATGTTACACTTTCTTATGTGAGTAGAGGATAGAATGTATGATTGTTTGTAATTTTTAATGTAATAAATAAATAAATTAATTAAAAAATTGTTCTGGAATGGTGGTTGCCTTAAGACCCAAGCAGGGTTGAACAGTGCTCGCCCTAGTTGTCACTGCCACTTGCCTGCCATATTTGGTGGTAGATGCAGTCGCGTAGGGACAGTGAGGCAACGGGGGTGGTTTGCTCTGCAGCCATGTTTTTGTGGCATCCTGGCTCATAACCATGCCCCTGAGTGCCACGGTCATGACCCCGTGCTGTAGCCCTGCCCCCTTCCACCCGCCATCCACACACTCCAAGCTCCACTGCTGGATAGATGAAGCAGTAACAACCACTGACCTGTCCAGCATCCCCTGGATAATGATGATATTTCTTCCTTCTTTTCTTGATAATTGCTTTTCCCCCTTCCCATGATTAGGGAGGTGCTGATGACAACTAGGAGCAGTTGTTGTTGCCTGGCTTTTACTACTCTCAGCTGAGGGACCACTACCATACTACTGCCATTACTTGCCTCTCCAGTTCTTCAGAGGAACCATTAGCCACCGAAGCAGTTAACGCCACTTTCTTCCCTATCTGTGGCAGATCAGGAGGAGTTACTGTCACAATAATACCTAAAATCTGATAAAGCTGACACATAAGTTTCCATAGCGTGCCTGGGCTAGCAGCCTTCATTTGGTGCCATGTACCCAATATTCCATCCTGCTGCTCCACAAAGCAGTCTGGCAGAGAAGAGTTAGCCACTGCCTTGCATTATTCTTGCCTGCCTGAGGTAAGCTGTTGTACCGATCATCCCTTTTCTTGGGCATCACCTGCCTAGGTGAATTTCTGCACATCCATAAGGTTGTGGTAGGAGTGGAGGGGAGGGTGGCTATTATTAGCTAAAGCTGCATAACCCCAACAAACATCATGAAAATGTGGTATAATGCCCCATACTCAAGGGTGCATGTTCTCCTCATATTGCCTAAATTACTCGGAGTAATGCTAACCAAATAAGACACAGGGCCTTTCTGCACTAGACTGTTATAGCATTATTAGTCCACTTTCAACCATCTATGGAATCCTGGGGTTCGCAGTTTCAGGAGGGACATTTAGAATTTTCAGCCAGAGAGCTCTTTGGCCTCAGTAAACTACAAAACCCAGAATTCCACACTTACAACATTGTAGAGCAGAAAGGCACACAGTCACAGAAGTAGGGAAGGAAGGATGGGCCAAGCACTGGGTTGTAGAGACTGTCTAGTTATTTGGCTACTCCTGAATAATTTAGCTTGAAATAACCCATTCACCTTAGCTGAGGGAGTAAATAGGAGGGCTGACAGCAGGGGAGATTGAGAGAGAGAAGCAGGGGAAGATTAGTGTGATATTGAATTCAGACATAACTTTTACTCTATGACAACAGACAACTGGAACACTAATTTTTCAAAATGGATCTGGGAAAAGGAATGATCTAGATAGCTCAATATCTGTTCTAGGCAAAGGGGTGGAAAATTATTAAAGTTAAAATTTTCAAGCATATGGAAGGCTAAAGGCTGCTGAAATAGAATCAGTACAACCTCTGAAAGGTAAATACTGTCTCACTGTACTTTTCAAATTCTTCAGGCAAGTCAGTGAGAATGTGGACAGATGAGATACAGTTGACTGGGCTGGACAATCTTGGAAGAAGAGACATTAATCATCACTTATTTTATTCACATAGGCAAATATGAAGGATTTCAAAAGATTTCTCTGCTAGGTGAAATGAGAAGGTTTTGCATATTTTTCCATGATTATTTTTTACATTTTTCATTTTTGTTTTGTTTTTGTGCAATAAAAGTTTTCCTTCAGAAAATCAAGACACTGTTTTGGGTCAGGGATCTTGCACAAACAATGTTTTTCATAGCAATCCTGAAATGTGAAAAATCCCACAGTTGTTCATGCTTTTCTTAACAAGGTGTCTAATGTGTTGGGGCAAATCTCACTGGGAGTGAGAAAAATTTGTGAGAATGCTTGTATTCATTCTTGGAAGTCCAGATGTCAATTTTTGGTCTCTGGAACACCCTGTGGGCTGCACTAGGCCTATGAAAAAAAAAGAAGTGACTTCTAGTTCAATTCCAGTTAGATTTTTTTAATGGTTTGGGGACTTCGGTGAAAGTGGCAGCTATTGCGTTCCCAAAACACAAAGACATCTTTTCTGGAAGTCTACAGATGCAGCTAAGACGATTTTTTTCATCTTCATCATCCTCATCCTCATCCTCATCCTCACCACCATCACCACCATCACCACTGTTTTGGATCATATTCAGATTCTATCCAACAATCTAGGAAGCCGTGAGGCACTGCTGGGTAATGGGGCACATTCCAAGCATGCTATTGTAATCCTATCTGTGGTGATTTCCTTCAGAAATTTTGTTGATATATTTAGAATTTCTCACAGTGTATCTATCACTACCAGTACCACAATTGCCTTCTTTTCCTCCCCCTCCTCCCCTCCCCCTCTTCCTCCTTCTTTGATATAATGTGGACAAAAATATTTTGAGGGATTGTAGGTCACAGTTGGTGCACTTTTGTAGTAGACATTTATTTGCCACTTTGTGCACCATTGCAGTAAGCATTTATTTGGACTTTAAAAAGGCTTTTGACAAAATCCTCTGCCAAAGATTCTTGGTCAAAATGGGATAACAAGAGAAGTCTTCTCAAGAAAGTTAGATAACCAATTATTTTTGAGAAGTGACATTCCAAGCCCTAGTATGCTAATATGAATGTATTTATAGCTATATTGGGCATTATAGGAGGCATTATAGGAGGGTCATTACAACTCCAGAACTTCTGGTTGTTTAAGTCACTGTGAAATTCTTCTCATGTGTGGTGTGATATGCTTCCAGTCCCATTTATAACATCCTGTCTCTGTCATTCCAGTTGTCTAGAGTTCTTCAAAAAGTTCTTCAAAAAGGCTACTACATTTGGCTTCTTGGGAAAACAGTATGAATCGCCTGCTTGAAAAATTGTTCATTTTCCTTCTCGTCATTATTCTGGTTGGATTTTTTTTCCTTCACATATTTCCAATCTGGGGGATGAAAGTGATAGGTAAGGGGCAGAACCATGAAGTAATTAGATTCCAGCGCTGCAAAGTGGCAAATTAATTTCCACTAAAACATATTTAAACCAGAAAGAATATAACAAGATGTCTATAGGTAACTTGTACAATTATACAAATACTTTAAAAAAAAGAAAGAAAGACTGAGAATGAAGGAAGAATGGTGAGGACAAGTCCATGGTGATACTTCTGTCTTGACCAATCACACCAAGTTTTTAAAAAGAAGCCAAAAGGAAGCTCCTCCATGGCCTGAAAAAAACACACAGAAGTGCTCAATGACAATTGTGCATGGTAGATCATGAGATATAAACTAGATCTATACCTATACTTATAGATCTATACTTATTGAGGTCTACACCTAGATCTAGATCTAAATGGAGATGGTAGTCAAGAAATCAGAAGATTAGGATTTAAAAGGCACCTATGAAGAAACTAGATGTGATCTTCAGTTGTAAAAATGTATGATTAAATATCAAAGTCAGGATCATCCTTGCCATAATGTTTCTGATTTCTATCTATGGTTGTGAAAGCTGGACAGTGAAGAAAGCTGTCAGGAAGAGAATCAACTGATTCAATTTGTGGTGTTGTGTTCAGTGGATACCATGGACTGCCAAAAAGAAAACTAAATGGGTTCAGGTACCAAACATGTCAAAATTCATACTAGAAACCAAAATAACTAAACTTCAGGCTATTGTATGTTGGTTGTATCATTACATAGCACAACTGACTGGAAAAAATAATGCTTGGTAAAGTAGAAAGCATTAGGAAAAGAGAAGGCCTGCACTATAGGTGGATTAACATGATCAAGGAAGCTATAGCCCTAAGTTCACTGCACCTGAGCAAATTTAATGACCAGGGATCCTGCAGGTCTCTCCTTCATAGAGTTGCCACAAGATGAAGATGACTTGACAGCAATCAACAAGAAGTCTAGATTTTGTCATATTTTTGTGTGATTATGAATAGGAAACTGAAAGACTATGTACATCTTGATTGTTTCTAGAAAAGAAGCAGAAGAGTCAAGCTAATGCTTCCCAAGTCTGCTACTGTCAAAAATGGCATGGTCACCTCTCATTTCAATATACAATCATCCCTCCACATTCACTAGGGTTAGGGATACAGGACCCCCATGAAAGTGAAAAAACTGTGAATAACTCTAGGCCCTCCCAAACCATATTTAGCACACACAAAAAGTATGATCACCATATTCAACCCACTGTGGATTCCTTTCAGGCGTCAGGGTTCCTTCACAAGGCAGAAGTGAGTGGCTAATGGAGCTTACTGCCAACTCCACTGCTCCCCACACCGTTTTTAATAGGGACTTAATAGCCTCATTCGCAGTTTCTCAGTCTCACGAGTCTTGCAGCCCCTATTAAAAATGGCATAGAGCAGCAGCAGAACTGACAGAAAATAACCTGTGAATAATCAAATCCACAAAAGTGAAACCTGCAAATGTGGAGGGCTAACTGTATTAAAAAGTGTTTGATTATTCCTGACATATATCCACCTGTTATTTTCCTCTCTAATGTTTGTTCTCTAAAAGCTCGCAAACAGTCAACTGTCTCATCTTTGATTATCACAAGAGAAAAGTGAGAGGCAATCTGAATCAGTTTAGGAAAGGGAAGCCAAATACTGCTTTTATCCAAAAGCTAGCTGGATCACTTTTTTGGCAAGTGACTCAATCGCATAGTTTACAGAGACATCCCAGTGAAATACACATTTTAAATACTACATAAAAATAGGCTTAAAAGTACTGGAAAGATTTGGGAAAGACAGATACCAGCAATTCTGGTAGCATTTATAGTGTTCAGTGTACTATTAATGATTGTGCACTATTTTAGTTGCTGTGACATTGTTTGCACACTATGACTTCTCTAGAATCTTGGCTTAATTATAAAACCAATTTATGTTCCTGGGATAAGACTACTGCACATTCTATGGGTTTATTACAGCTTTGATCTTTTCTTGTGTTTAATTTCGTGGATCATGTTTTTAATTTTAGTGTTTTAAGTTAGTGTTTAATTTTAAGGTTAGTGTTTTAATTTTAATTTTCTATTACATGGTTTGCTGCCATTAATTTTTCTATACCAAAGAGGATAAAAATGTTGAAAATAAATCCAAAAGTTATTGAATTTAAAAAAACCCTATAAGCCCATGTTGTTAATTTTCAACTGGTGCCCTCCCTCTGGCCCAAAGAACATGTTGTCATTCTTGTAAGGTCATCGTTTTATTTCCAGATCTTGAAGAAGATTGGCTAAAAATGCAGCGTGATCGGAGAAACATCTTGAATACCACATGTCTGAAGAAGACTTTGTCAAGTTCAGAATGGCAACTGGAGCACAAGGTCGCTCGGCAGCTCTTTCTGGTTGAGAGTCACAAATTTATTTACTGTGAAGTACCAAAAGTCGGCTGTTCCAACTGGAAGAAAATCCTTCTGCTTTTCACACTCAACATAAGCAGAGATACATCTGAAGTAAACCATGGGAAAATCCACACAACAAATCTTCTCAAGAGGTTGAGTTCATATCCTCCTGAACAACAAACAAAATTTCTCAACACCTATACTAAAGTGATGTTCACCAGGCATCCCCTAGAAAGATTGGTCTCTGCTTACAGAGACAAGTTCTTGCACTCTGAGCCCTACTACAGCATCACAGTGGCAAATGAGATCAAAGAATTCTCCAGGAAGAACCAAAATTCAACAAAGAAAGTGACATTCCAAGAGTTTGTAAACTATGTGGTTACAAGGAATCAAAGAGATATGGATGTACACTGGAAGCCTATGTTTTTGCTCTGTGATCCCTGCAACATCCATTATGACATTCTGGGGAAGTTTGAGACATTGGTTCAAGATGTTGACCATGTTCTCAGGACAATTGATGCTCCAGAAAGTCTCCATTATCCAAATAGTAAAATGTATAGTTCAGAGGAACGGACCAGCAAGGATATCACCTTGAATTACCTCAGGAAACTGAATTTTGACCAAATACAGAAGGTCAAGGAAGTTTATCAAATAGATTTATCTTTGTTCAACTATTCTTTTACTTTCAAAACAGATTTTTTTCTGTAAGGTTCAGTCATATGTCCTGTCTCTGGAACTCTAGCTCTTCAGGGGTAATGCAGAAGATATTACATTGTGGTACTGTGACCAGAATTCCCTACTTAGGGAACTTTAAAATTCAGGTGCCACATTCAAGTTATTCCAATCAGTCACAAATTGTGTGTTAAAAATTGGTTTCATACACTGATTTTTTTCCTTTTACATAATAGTTTTTTGCCGATAACTGCTATTCATCTTATTTTGGCTTTACTCATAATTGCAATTTTAATTTTTATGTAAGTTGCCTTGAAGTCTTTGGTAGTAAAAAAGAAGGAAAGGAATGGTAAAAAACCTATCGAATCTATCTTCAGTCTATAAAAGGGAATGTGTCTCTCTATATGTATTGTCCCAAGACTGTGAAATATCAACACATGAAACTTGTCATGGATTCTAAGGATGTGGGCCTCAGACTACTGTTTTTAAAGGACCATGGTATCTTTATTTTGTGTTCCTGTTCCCATTTCATGCTGCTTGTGACTGTTGTTTGAACTATTAGTTGATAACCACATATACCACAGGTGTCAAGGTCAGAGACCTGGGCAGCGAGCCAGCCCAGAGAAGGGAGAGTGAGAGCCAGCAAAGTCCAGCTGGGAGGAGACAAGCAAGCACTTTACACAAGGGAGTCCATTTACCGGAGCGTCAAGCGAAAGCCGTAGTCAGAGTTCCAAAAGCCAAGGGTCCAGAGATCAATTCAAAGTAGCAGGAATCGGGTTCTGGGAGCAAGGAAGAGGCAAGAGGAGGGCTTGGAAGAAGTTTGCCACAAGCAAAGGAAAGCCTCCAGGCAGGCAGTTATATAGCCCAAGACACAGGTGTGGCTATCACTGCTTCTTGAACTTAATCAAGGAAGCCTCCCTTTGCTCAGCTCTCTTGAGTCTCCGCCTTGTTTGTGGGCTGCTTGGCACAGGCTCCAAACCATCTTCAGAATCGGATCCCTGTTGCCCTAAAGGAGCAGGCAGAGGGACGTCCAAGCCTGCTTGGTCCGTGGCAGCAAGGGAGCTCTCAAGCTGCAGGACTCATCTCCAGCCAGAGCCACAGGACCAACAGCTGCTGCTTGTCATCTCCAGCCAGAGCCACAGGGACCAACAGCTGCTGCTCATCATCAGCAGCTCTGACAGGGGCTTCAGTTATCACAACAGGTGGAAAAAAAGAGGATTGAATATCTGGGAGCTACAACTATGAAGAATAATACTCTTTTGTTTCAAAATAATTACAAAAAACGTCTGGAAAGAAATTAAGAGTTTTAGAAAACTAAAGACAATTAAATTCATCTCTTTTGAGAAGAATTACAGTAATAGAAGCAAATGTTTTGCCAAGACCTCTATCTTGCTTCCAAATAATCTCCATTACAAGAAACGAAATACCCTTCGTACAACATCAGAAAGAAATTTTCAGATTTGTTTGGCAGGCAAGGAAACCCAATAAAATTTAAGACTTTATATGATGTTAAAGAAAGGGAATTCCCCTGGGAATTCCTAACATTTAATTGTATTATGAGGCCTGTTTATATGGTTGAAAGAATGGATATTGCTTAGAAATGAGACACTCTTGGGACTTAAAGATCATGGTTTAAGATTTGGGTGGCATGATTATCTTTGGTATGATAAAGTTGATTCATGCTGAATTTAAAAATCACTGTATTAGAAAGACTCTTTTATGAGTTTGGTATAAATGCAAGCAGAAACTTTCAGAGACTTTTTCCCACCACATTGCAGGAAGTCTTTTTTAAAAAAAAGAAAAAAGAGATGATTGTTTTTGATGACCTCTTGTATTTTTACCAAGACAGCAGGGAAGTTAAATCAAGTTAAATGCTTCTTAAGGAAGACAAACCGCTCAATTGGTTTGGTTATATGCAACTTAAGAACTGATTTAATCAAGGTAAGAGAGATTTAGCCATAAAGGCTGGAAAAATGATTTTTATTTAGAGTTGTGCAAAGACAATGACCATGTAATTTAAAAAAGTGTACAAATATTTTTGAAACTAAAAACAGAAGATGAACCTGTAAAAAAGTTTATAATATAGTGCGCCCAAAATTTTGGCGCAATATTCAAGTGGATGATATGGGGAAAAATGTGGTCTAAATATATAAAATAAGATGATGTATAGATTATATTTAACCCCAAATAAGCTGTTGAAAATGTCTAAGAATATTTCATTCAGTGTTGGGGATGTTAGGATAAGGAGGGCTCCTTTATGTGGATCTTTATGAAAATGAAATTGGTCTAAGATTTACATGTTAATAAAAAAAAAATTAAAGATGGTTTTTGTAATGTCATCAGAAATATTTTTGCTAGATATTATGGATAAAAGGGATAAATTCTTTGACATATGATAATAGCAGTAAGAACATTATTTGCTCAAACCTGGAAATGGACTCAGGGACAAATGATTGGAAGAATGGATTGTTAAGGGTGCTGAATTAGCCCAAATTGCCAAATTAATGTGGGCTTTAAAGGATAAGCCAACTGAAGATTTTTTGAAAGACTGGAAACCATTTATGGACTTTTTGAGCAATAATAAATGTAATGATGTAATAATCTTTGGTTATGCTTACTAGTAATTTCAGTGGATCTCTAATTGTAGATTTTTTCTTTCTTTTTCACTAATGTTTCTCTTGGAGGCTCAGATTTCTTTTGTGCTTTAGTAAGTTACAGTTTAGTGTTTTAGTTTTAGTCTAATTTTAGTTCTTATTTGTGAATCAGATTGCTTATGTTTGTGTTCAAATTAATTTAATTTAAATATTAAATGATTTTTAGAAAGGTAACCACAAAGCCCACCTGAACCAGCTGTGAATGGATCATGAAATAACAAACCCTAAGAATCAGTTAGTAAACGAGTATTAACTCTTGTTATGCAGGTTTTGGACATGCTTAGCAGCTTGATTGTGAAATGTTCTAGAGTCTTCTTTGTGAAGATTATATAAGGTTTGTGTCAAACCACTAAACTTGTCTAACTCCTCCCAGACTGGGTAGCATGGGCGGGGGTTGACCCTTTTGATCAAAAATTGTATGCGTGCATGTGTTTCTTTTCTAATTGAGTTTCTATTACAGCTTTGTACCTACTCAAGTGTAGAAAGGTAGACCGGAGAGTTAGCTTACAAGGGGACCCTATAGGTCTGTCCCTAGAGGTCATTTTGCTTTTAAAATAGATTAATTAATTTTCATCAATTAAAAGCTGATTATGTAGTGTGAGCAACAATAATTAGGTGGAAGGTTTCCTTGGTCTTCTGTGGATTTGTCCAGAGCACCTCTTGACTGTGGCCATTTCCGCACGAGTCTGTTATAGCGTGATGATTTCGGGAGGGAGCCGGCCCCTCCCGAAACTGCAAACCCCAGGATTCCATAGGAGGTTGAAAGTGGAATCATCGCGCTATAACAGACTCATGCGGAAATGGCCCTAGTGAAGTAGTGCTTCCCTGGGCAGAGCACTTAAACACTTCACATAGCTTTGAGGGAGAAGAGATGGGGAGAAACAGTATTTCTGCCTGCAAGGTAGGGGAGGTGAATGAGGAGAAGAACAGGCTGAAAGCTCAGCCATGAGGATGGAGAAAAGGAGCAGAGCAAGAAAAAAGAGCAGTAGTCGAGAGACAAGAGAAAAAAGTAGAGAAAAGGAACTAAAACCTTGTGAAGCTGAGTACTTCTGATGCTAAGGCCCTTTCCGCACGGGGTCATTAACGTGGGTCAATGTGTTTTGGCATGGAGCTGTTCTGCATGTGAGAGCGAACTAGATTCGCTTTATTTACCATCGTTCCACACGTAATCCCAAGTTAATGAGCCCCCATGTGGTGGAAAAGCGTGCTATTTGAAAACCTGAAAAAATCCAAAGCAATTTTCAGGATTGAGTGGATTTGGACTTTCGCAGTGCTGCAGATATGTACAGTTACACTGATGTGAATTGGTGGGCAGTGGAGGGTGGGCTGCGGGCGTGCTCACCTTCTCCAGCTGTCCCCGCCCACCAAAGGCAGGTGCCATTTTTTGTTTTGTTCAGCAAACTTTAGAAAATGGAGTAACCGCACAAAACATGGCACAGGCATGTTAAAAGGAGAGAGCTGTTTTCTATTTTGCATATATTTTAGCATAATTGCCGGTGTTAGGTACACTGCCCTATAAAAGCACCCTATTTTCGGACTATATTATTTAGGAAAAAATATTTTAGTACTCTGTTCCTGGTTCCTGTCCTATCTGGTTGGGTGGGGGGACCTCCCTGCCCAGGCAGAAAGAAGGGGCTGTGTGTGTGTAAAAAGCTCCTTTCCCCTATTCCTCTCCTCCTCGTGAGGAAACTTTCCTGCCAAGGTTGGAAGGGGAGAGAGGGAGGGAGTATGTGTGTGTGTAAGAAGCTCCTTCCTCCCATTCTTCTCCTACTCGTGAGGAAACTTTCCTGCCAAGGTTGGAAGGGGAGAGAGGGAGGGAGTATGTGTGTGTGTAAGAAGCTCCTTCCTCCCATTCTTCTCCTACTCGTGAGGAAACTTTCCTGCTGAGGTTGGAAGGGGGAGGGAGGGAGGGAGTGTGTGTGTGGAGAGTGTGTGTGTGTATGTGTGTGTGTATGTGATGTGTGTGTGTGTGTGTGTGTGTGTGTGTGTGTAAGAAGCTCCTTTCCCCCATTCCTCTCTGGGGCAGGATCATGTTGGTGGCAGGGTGGAGATGAGTAGGGAGCGCGAGATCGCTCTCCCAACTTTGCTCTGCCAGGTGATCTGCCTGAGTGGGGGGAGTTACCATATTCGCACTCCATTTTCAGAAGACATTGGAGGGGGAGGGACTGCCTCTTATACAGTGGCAATTACCTACCTACATAGGTACATATAAACGTACCAACCCAAAAGAGGAAAAAGCCAATCACAGCCACTGGGGTGGAGTGAGGGGAGTAGTAGGAGTGGCCACTGCCCAAGTAGTGCGGATGCATGAACTCGCACTCTTCTGAATCAAAAGGAAACATACGGAGGAGCTGTGAAAACCCACATTATTTGGATCCAATAAGACATGGTAAGAAAGAGCATGAACCACTTCATGTGCCTTGTGTAGAAAGGGCCTATGTCAATAAGGAGGAGGAGGAGGAGTGTGTACTTGTCTCTGCTGTAGTATGAAGACTGTGAAATGGAGACAGGTGTCAGATACTATCCCATGGATACTCAAGGGACCCTAGGAATTTATAAATTGAAGCCATTTTTTAAAAAATGATCAGTTCATTTTAATACATTTGAAAGTGTCTAGCCTGCAGCTTTATTACCACCACAACTAGGAGAAAAGCTTCTAGTTAAAAGATTTACCAAAAAGCAGCTAGCAAATACTGCAGTAACAGAGTTACAAGATAAAGCTGTACATAGCAATGAGTTACAAGACAAGCAACAGACAAAGGGGAAAGGGCTCCATCCAGGTGAAGGCAAAATCCCAGAGCCAAAACATACAGGAGAGGAAATAAATAGAGTAGGAATAACTTCCTCTGGAGCAGTCAAGCTCTTTCATCTCCAGCCATGCAGTCGGACGGTAAGGAGAAATTTCAGGAAGCTGGTTAAAGAACAGGAAGCAGAGGACATGAATAAATGGTTAGTTCTCACAATTGAAGAAAGTGAGCAGTGGAGTCCCTCAGGTATCTGTATTGGGGCCAATGCTTTTAAACTTGTTCATTGTAGCAGGTTATTGCAGTTCACCACAGTGGCTCTGGACCCTTTAGCGGCAATGATGCCTGTAGTGGAACAGCCAAGTGGCTGGTTGCCTAACCACCCTTCAGGGCCTCAGATGCAGCTGCTCAAGAGAAGAGGTCAGGGAGATATAGATGCTTCAGGAGCAGAAGAATGGGAAGGAAGGTTAAAAGAGACAGCCATAGGAGTTCTACCAAAGGTCCATTCTTTAAAAGAGTCCAGACCTAGATAGAAGTAAGCCAGTCTCCCAATGGGCAAGAGTATAACCCATCAGGTCATCTTATCCTAGGGGAGAACAGGTTGAGTCTGAGGAGGACATTTGACTTGCTATGAGTGAATCCAGAGCAACTCTGTCAGGGCAGTGATTTAACTCTGCCAGTCTGCACTTAGTACTGCCCCAGTGGTTGAACATTGCCAACCCACTTCTCATGGGCATCACCTAGGGCCTAATCATGCACAACTTGGCCTGCCTGTGAGAGTGGAGCTTGGAGTCCAGCACTTACCTGAAGAGATCAGGCCTTTAACACCTTAGTAAATCCTGACAGGGCTGAAACCTGGGAAGACTTCACTAATCCTGGTATGAGAAACAAGGAATTGGCATCAGCAGTCAGACTGTGGTGTTGAGACAACTGGAAAAGTGAAGAAGCAGGATTCTGGAACACCTTACCACCAGGAGCTGCAGGTTTCAGTGTCATATTGCTGGGCCCAGGTTCCCAATCCAGAAGTGAGTTACCATTCCCACAGCTAGCCATACATTGCACTGGTATGTATCAGAGGGGCCAGACCAGGCTTGGCTTGGCTCTTTTCTCTGAAGAGGGGCTCCCGCTGCATGTCCAAGATCAGGTGGGTTGAAGAGACTGGTTCCAAGGCTTGTGTGAAACCAAACAAGGTCAATTAAAAAAAATTTGACAGCCACATGGCAATCTGATTTTGTATTGTCAGCACAATGGAAGGGTGTACCTCCCTAGGACAGTGGTGGAAACTCCAACATTTATAAATGAGCTGGAGTTAGGGACGAGCAGTAAAGTGGCCACATTTCATGATGACTACTATTGTTTAGGGAGATTAGAACAAAAACAGATTGTAAAAAGATGCAAAAGGATCTTTTCCAGTGGGATGAATGGTGTCTTTCTTACTACACAATTAAAGCAATTTGTTATCTTTTTAACTGTCATAGCTGGATAGTATGGAATCCTAGTGGCACTAGAACTCTCAAGCAGAGAATTGTAAATACATTTCTCTAAACTTTCAAGTCCTAGGGTTCTGTAGGATGGATCCATAACAATTAAAGTTCTATAAAAGTGCTATAATTGTGTAGTCTGAAAAGGACCACAGTATAAACAAGTTTAAAAGTCCAGAGACTGGGGCAAAATATCCCAGTTTCTCATAAAAGTTGATGGGGTCTGAGCTATCAACAAATGACCAAGAAAGATATGCAAGGGTTTTAGCAGATAGTTGAAATTTCCATTTGGAATTAAAAGTCAAACTGCCAGTATCATACCGTTCTTAAAGAAAACTGTTGAAATTTTGTGTACAGTTCTCGTCACTACATCTGAAAAAGGATATTGTAATGTTGGGAATGTGCAAAAAAGAACAACCAAAATTATCAAAGGACTGGATTAACTACCTTATAAGCTTGGCAAATTTATTTAGGTTAGATAAATGAGGGGAGACATTACAGAGGTGTATAAAGGCCAGCAAAGCATAATGGTCTGAGCTTTGGACTATGACCCTGGAGGCCAAGATATGATTCCCAACTCACCCATGGAAACCCACTGGCTGATGTTGGGCACCTCACACACTCTCAGCCCCAGAAAACCCTGTGTTGGTTCACCTTAGGGTTGCCATAAGTTGAAAACAACTTGAAGGCACACAGCAACAATATGAAATTATACATTACATGGAGAAAGTGGATAGAGAGAAGCTCTTCTCCATTTCTCACAATACTGGAATTGTGAGTCAGTCACTGAATCTGAATGAATGGAGGAGGATTCAGGACAGATAAAAGGAAAGACTTCACACACAGCACACAGTTAAACTGTAGAATTTAGGGAATAATTACTTGTTTGTTTATTTTTTCCCTTTTTCTCCCAAAGTGGGACCAAAGGCAGCTCATAGAATAAATTGAAACAAAATGAAATTAAAGACAATTATTAATACGTATGTTTTTTAAAAAAATAAACTTTCCTATTAAAAACAGCATTAATTTAAAACAGTTTAAAAGCATTTAAAACATTACTATTGAGAAAAAAGACTGTATTCTCCATTAAATGACCCTTCTCCAACAACCAGTTAATGGTCAAAGGCCTATCTAAATTAAAAGGACCTTTGTCTACCAGTAGAAATAGAGAGTCTAGCCTCCTGTAGGAGAGAGTACTTCAAAAATTCTTGAAAGATAAGGCTATCAATGGCTACCAGTCCTGGGGAATATATACACATCTGATACCAGAGGGATGTGTGCGCGTGCGTGCGTGTGCATGTCATCGCTTGGGAACACATGGTAATGTGTAGTTTCATGTAGTTTCATTCATGAGAGCCAGCATGGTTTGAGTGTTGGACTATAGCCATTTCCACACTAGCCTGTTATAGTGCTATGATTCCACTTTCAACATCCTATGGAATCCTGAAGTTTGCAGTGTCGGTCCCTCCCTAAACTGCAAACTCCAGGATTCCATAGGATGTTGAAAGTGGAATCATAGCACTATAACAGGCTAATGCGGAAATGGCCTATGATTCTGGAGACCAGGGTTCACCCCTCCCTTCAGTCACGGAAATCCACTGGGTGACACCTTCTCAGCCTCAGAAGAAGGTAGAGGCAAACCCGCTTTGAACAAATCTTGTAATAGGTTTCCTTTAGGGTTGACGTAAGCTGGAAAAGACTTGAAAGCACACAACTGCAACAACAGGTTCATTCATGTCCTGTTTCATGTCTTCCAGTAAAGAACCTGATGGCTGTTGTGTGAACAGAAGCTGGGCTAGATGGGTTCTTGGTCTAATTCATCACAGCTCTTCTCTCACATTCTCAGTTTTTATCAGTGCTTATGGCTATGTACAAACCCTTGATTATCTTAAACCAATAGTGCAGCAGATGGGGTGATGTGGTGTTGGGCTATTTGTGTTCACTTCTACTGTCTTGATTTAGCAGGGACAGTCGTGATTAGTCCTCTGTTCCCCACTTTTTCAGCTGCTTTTAAAATGTCTTCTCTAAAAATTAATTTCTTTCTATTTATAGAAGTACACAAGAAGGTAAATAAAATTCCCAGTTTCTTCCTCCTCCTTCCTTGCCTTTTCCTTGGCTTACTTCCATTAGTACAAACTGAGTTCAAACTGAAAAAATAATTTGTGCTCAATTAACTGAGCAGAGGGGAGAGGAGAAGCTAGGGTTTTCCAAACAGTGTGCTGCAACACATTAGTGTGTCACCTGAAGTGTGTAGGTGTGTTGCCTACAATCTTGGAAATGTATGTTATTATTTATAAATCATATATTTGAAAAAATATATGAAAGCTTTTGATGAGATATGTTGTGTCCCCATACATTTTGTTATTACAATGTATGAACGTGTTTGTATCTCTTATCAGGGGTTAGTTTAACCTCTGGTTTGCTAGTAAAACTGAATTATTGTGTCATGAAATCATGCATGTCTAAAAAGTGTGTCACCAACATGAAAAGTTTGGAAACCTCTGGGCTAGAATCTTGCCCTTCCCTGCAAACTCAGGCAAAAGCAAACTGCTACAGTCTTTTCTAGCTTGTCTGTTCTTCCTTATTAATAACCTTTGCCATCTTAACCACACTCTGATGTTATTTGGCCATGTGTCCCACTTTTTGTATGTGAAATGTTGGAGGGTGTGTACTCCTGGCGAACAAATCCAGTTCTTTTCTGGGGGGAGGCAGGAGAGGGAAATCCTCTGCAGTGGCTTCTGCTCCCTTTCCCCCACAGGGACTAGCAGCAAGCACAGGGCAGAGTGAGGAACTTGAACCTTCACAGTGATCAGCCAAGAATAGGAGACTGGGCCGTAATTTGGGAGGAAGGAACCTCATCTCACTTCATTTTGCATAATGCTCTGGCAACAGCCTGGAAGAGATGATAAAATGAGGGTGGGGATGAGGAAAATGACAGATGTGAGAGAGGTGACTGCTGGGCGGAATGACTAGAACAATTCTTTCCGTTGTCTCTTTCTCTCAAAAACCAAGGAGAGTATTTATCTTGCAATAGTCATTTCAAGGGGGAAAAAAGGCAGCAAATGACAAAATTGTTGAATACACACAAACTGTTACCAGCACTACACCCTCCATCTTGAATCCAGGTTGTGAAATGAGAAGAATTAGAGTAAGCTGAGAAACAAGAAAACTAACTGAAGGCATGTTGACATTAAGGATTATAAAATAACTCTCCATAAATAAACATTATAAAGGTTTAAAAGGTCTTAATGCCTGAGGCAGCTTTCAGATGACATGCTCATAGTGCCTATCTTTTCTGTCTTTGTGCACCTTCTCTTTAATTACAATCAGGATACTAACTTCTACCTCCTTAGGCTTAACTGGAAGCATTTTTCATTCATCTGTTTCTGTGCGTCTTCATTTCAATGCAATCAGAATTTGTACTAACTTACATTTCCACATAACTTAACTGTGTATCAGAAGGTATTTTCATATGCTCTTCACCTGGCATTTAATGTGGTGGGATTTTCTGTCTCAAGTGCGCAAACAACTTGGCCGGCTTTGGATACTGTGCCTGTGATGTTTTGCCTCGGGAAGCAAAGTGTCTTGGGCTGGTCCCGGAAAGGGTTTATATGTCTAGCAAAATCTCTGGGTTCTGAGCAAGTCTTTCCATGGACAATCCCATCTCTCCTGCATTTTAGGAAGCAACACTTGGCAAAGTGATGAGCTTCTGCTTACAAGGGGGTCTCTCTCTAGGCAGGACTACCAATGGTTCTATTTAAGCTTATGTTGTGCCAAACAATCGTGCTACGTCCTTTATGCATTAGGTACACTCAGATACTGAATGGTTGGCTTTTTCTTCAGTGATTAGGCAAACAAAGAAGAAGTTGGAGTTTTATGCAAATACATGGGCCTCTTCACTCACTGGGGTGGTACATGTGCCCCACAGAAGCAGACAGCCCAGAGGTATCACCAGTTCCTTTATTCCCTGAGGGTTGCAGGCCATACCTATCTGACCATTTGAACAAAAACGAGCAGTGGAGAGGTGTGGTTGTCAGGGTAGTACAAGGTAGCTCCTCGGAGCATGTGCAGAGTGTTGACAGGGCAGCAGCATCCAGCTGCAACCAAGCGACTCCAGGCAAGCCAAAAATTGTTCTGGAGACTCATAAAGATAAGCTCAGGGCTATTTATTTAGTTAAGCACACTGAGGTTAAAGTTAGGGCTTCTGGTAGTCAGCATACAAACCAGCAGCATGTCTAGATGCAGTCCATAAATTAGTCAGTAGAGTGGCATGACCATCAGGGGTTGACCTGAATGGTAAAATATAGTGCCATACCCAGCCTTTTTAAGGACTTAACATGAACCCAGACCCTATGAGGTGATCTTATCACATTTACTGCAAGCAACCTTCTCATGTCGATGAGGCAAGACCTTCTGGGGCAAGACCTTCCAAAACATTCTTGCAGCTGCACTCAAGGTCACCTCATCCCTGCCATCCATGTAGAAAAACTTTTTCTGCCACACTGCACTCACACTGACAGTGCTGTAGGTGCCTAGTCTGAATCTCTTAAATACAGCCTTTTTAAGCAGGTCATAAGTTAAAGCCTATTTTGAAATAAAACAGTCCCTTAACAAATACAGGTATACCTCAGTTAATGAAGAAAATGTGTTCTTGGGCATTACTTCTTTAACTGAAAAGTTGTTACTAGAGGCCAGTAATGTATTTAAATCTTTTACTCCAAATCTCAAGTCAAGTCTCAACTCCTTACCTTCAAGTTTCACATTGAATCTCAAGTCCTTGCAAGGTAATTCAAGTCAAGTTTCAAGTCTGGGAGCCAACTTTAACAGCAAAAAAGGAGGTGATGGTGGTGGTGGTGTGTGTAGGGGGTTAAGTTTCAATAACCAGAAAATCAAAGCCCCATCCTGTCAGTTCCTTTCTCACCTTGCCTCAGACATGCTTTAGCCAGACTTTAAACCCCTTCCCATCGACGTAAGTCTTCAATCCTCCTCTCTCTCTCCTGCTTGCCAAAAGCCCCATCTTGTAACTCCCTTTTCCACCTTGCTTCTGTGATGCTTCAGCCAGACTTTAAATCTGTCTTTAAGTGATTAAACTTTAAAGGAGTGCAGCACACCTATCCTGGTGGCTTCCTTGTGAGTAAGCAGGATTTGATCCAACCCCTAAACCATGGAAGGGCAGGAAGCATCTCCAAAAAGAAGCTACACCCCAGTTTCTCATGGCTGGCAGAGACAGCACAACTATCCCAGTTGCTTCCTTGTAAGTAAGCAGGAGGTAGGCTGAGGTATGTCCGTATAGTGGGCCCTCAGTATCCACTAGAATTTGGTTCAGGGACTCCCCCCACATGGATACCAAAATTTGTGGATGCTCAAGTCATGTTGTTGTTGTTGTTGTTGTTGTTATTAGAATATTTTCAAGCTGTGGTTGGTTGAATCTGTGGATACTGACTCTGCAGATATGGAGGGCCAACTGTATATTTTACTACTGGGTATTTCTCAGATTTGAGCAGCCTTTTCAAAATATTACTGTTTACTAGCCTTACTTTGGAAAATATTAGATATCATTTTGATATCACAATTCGGTCTCATTTTGCCACCCTTAGCCAAGTGTTTGTGAGGCCCCCGAACAAGCACAGAGCTAGGCATGGCCATTAACTGCTGGACATTCCATTCTCCACCTAGGCAGGCCGGACTCAGCCAGATCTTCGCTTTAGGAGACCTCCCTAGACAAACACCTCATTAAAGATGCCCGCTAATACAAAGAACTCCCTGCCCCGAGCAGGTAACTTGACGAGCTAGACGCTTAACTGTCAAGCATGCTGCATCTGCATACTGGCCATTCCATTGTCGATTAGGACTTAATTCAATCATGCTAAATTCTGACATTGTCTTGTGCCCAAACCTCATGTTCTTCCCAAAGTACAGACTAGCCTATGGTCATATTTCCCCTATAAAAACCCCCAGTTCCGAGAGCTTCCTCAGATCACTCTGAACTTCCACCCCGCCTTGCTGCCGCTGCATCCGCTGAGCTTTCCCCTCGGTCTCCGTCCAAGACTGTGCATCTACAGACCTCTTCACTGATCTACCCTGGGCTTCGGACAGGTGTAGTATCTCCCAATTCAACAATCCCTCTCAAAATCCCACTATACCACTACTACCTTTATTTCCTATAATTACTTGTGTGAGTGTGTTGCATACACTGCCTATATTTAATAAAATTCAAAGTTATTATTTCACATTTGGTGTGCTTCTTGGCTTGGCCTGACCCCATAGACACTGGGTAAAAGATTCCGCTGTGTTGCCCTGCCTCTCATTTTGCTAACGAGTGCTCCAGCTAATTTCCCCCATAATTGTGTGTTGTTGTGTGGTTATTTTGGTGTCCCTCCCGGGACCCCCAGTAGACAGGGTAACAAAAAGTTGACATGAGTCTTTCTCAATCACCACCACGTTCATAAGCCACAAAACCTACGAGATGTGTGAGACTCTCTTGCTTCAAACTTTCCCCCTCTTCCAGCTTTTCCCGATCTGCTTTGCTTTGCTCACATTCTGTTTTCATCTCTGGCGGTTTCTGTACTATACTGTTAAGTGCTATTACTTCACTTTGAACATCCTGTGGAATTCTGGAGTTGTTAGTTTCTTGAGGCCAAAGACCTCTCTGGCTGAGAATTCTAAATGCCTCTCCCTAAACTGCAAACCCCAGGATTCCATAGGATGTTGAAAGAGGAATAATAGCAATATAGCAATGGGTAGAAATGGCCTTCATTTTCATTTTTTCAACTTTTCAACTCCCACTGCATTTACTCTTTCTCCATTTATTGTCTCTGTTTTTCTCTCTTTCTTCTAACTCAAATTTCATTCTTTCAGCTTCATATTTCTATTTTACTCATTTTCTTCGGCCTGAAAATTCTTTTCCTTTTCCTCTAATTTCAAGATTTTAATCTTATTTTGTTCCTGCAAACTCTCTAACTGAACTGGATCACTGGTTGAGGTTTCTGGATGTTTACCTATCTGTGTCTCATCAGGGTCTCCAATCTGATAGGTAATTATGATTACTTTTAATGCCTGTGCAGTTTTTCCTTCATATTTCAGGTTCAATACCTTCCACCTCTGAATCAGTGCCTCTTTCTTTAAACCCCAGACTTCTGCCATATTTCCTTATGCATTTCTATTTGAAACATACAGTACTTTTGTTTAAAGTATACCTTCTGTTTAAATACACACATTTTAGTACATACGTTGGGTTTAATCACACTACTATAGCAGCAGATGTCTCACTACTTGTCCCACCATCGGCACCACTTGTGATAACCCTCTTCTGTTATGTAAGCTGCTATGGACACCCAGCTTAAACCGCTGCTGTCACCTGTTATACTAATCACCTTTGTGACTCCTTTTGAGTGAATTCCTTTCCACCACCAACCTAGTCACCAAAAATAGCAGCTGTGCACCCGTGGCCACCACAGACACTGGTGTGCTTGACTTTATTAATAACCTTAATGTGGTGAACTCAAAAAGCGTATATGAATAAATCAAATAATTTATTTAACAGAAGAAGATAATGAAATTGTTCCCAATTATTTGTTGTTCAGATGCCTGTGGTTGCAATAGAGTGTTTTAGCTTATTGTTACAGTTAGTTACACACTTACTCTAATTAGCTTTCCTCAAACACATCTCACACATTTATATCCCAGACTGACTTACTTAATTCTGACTAAATCTGATTGTTCTAACCACTGTCCCTGCTTTAACTCTATCCACTCACTTACTTATCTCTGCCATACACACCAGCCTTTTAAAAAAATCTCACTCACTCAACGAATCACTACTTACTTCCAACATTCCGTGCTATTACCTCTTTCTTGAACCCCACCTATCTTAATATGTCTACCATACATACAATGCGTGACAATACTTTATCTCCTCTAATATACATTACATAACAAGCGTACAGAAGACCAGAACATCATTATGTTGACTTTAAGGATTATAAAACAAGTCTTCATAAATAGAGATTACAAAGGTTTCAAAGGTCTTTGTGCCTGACAGTGCTTCCAGATGAGAGGGTCCTAGTGCTATCAAAAAGCAATGAGGACTGTTAACACTCAATAGAAGGGATATAGGAAAGGGAAAAAGTCTCAGGATGTTGAAAAAGATGAATTTATTCTTGCAATTAGCCCAATGTGTTTCAGCCTACCATTATTTAATGGCCTTCTTCAGGGGTTGATAAAAGATAAAAAAAAGTGATTTTAGGACTTTGGGACTGGAGGTTTGCAGCTACAGATGTGTGTGCTTAGAGGTTCCTCCGTAGGGATATTGTACTTGTGGAGCTAGCTTTCAAACTGATGCAGGAGAACAGTATCTAGGTCAAAGGGAGTAACAGTACCACTGTGTTCTGCTTTGGTCTGACCCCACCTGGAATACTATGTCCATTTGTGGGCACCACAATTCAAGAAGTATATTGACATGCTGGAACAAGTCCAGAGGAGGGAGACCAAAATGGTAAAAAGGCTTGGAGACCATGACCTATGAGGAGTAGTTTAGAGAGCTGGGTATGTTTAGCCTGGAGAAGAAAATGTTAATAGCTGATATGTTTAAATATTTGAAGGGGTGTCATATGGAAGATGGAGCAAGCTTGTTTGCTGCTGCTCCAGGCTCCAGAGAGTAGGACAAGGAGCAATGGCTTCAAACTTCAGGAAAAGAGATTCCATGTAAAGATTAGGAATGAACCTCCTGATGGTAAGAGAAGTTTGACAGTGGAATACCCTGTCTCGGTATGTGGTGGAGTCTCCTTCTTTGGTGCTTTTAAACAGAGACTGGATAGCTGAGAGAAATAAAATATATTTCAGTTTTTGCAGTATTATTAACATATATGTATTAGCTTATAAGTGTGACACATTTTAGATATGCTTACACATATATTTTGGTATATTTTGTATTTGAGCTTTTGTAATACAATAAAGTCTAAGAGGCATATTTTTAGAACTGGCAGCTGAGGAAGGTCTTGAAGTGTCAGGAGCGAAGAACAAGATAGATAAAGATGAAGTGTCCTCCTCTCTTGGGAGGCACCTGCAAGTCTGAAGGCCGTAAGGAGTAAACCAAGTTGATAACAGAAAGTTGGCATTGTTTAGTAAAGGGGCAGCTGTAACTTTTGGGTCCTGTCCAAGACGAGGGAAACCTGTGTTGGGCAGGAGGATAAAATGTGGGCGATTCCATGGGGGTGTGTGTCTTCTCTCTCTAAAAGAGACACCTGGCTCTGCAGAGATGTAATTTCTTTTTTTAATAAACATCTGATGCTTCAGCCAATCCTGTGTTAAATTGCTTTATGAGTCTTATAAGCTATTTCTTACAATAACCATCTGTTGAGAGTGTGCTGAGTGTGTATTCCTTCAGGGTATGGTGTTGGGTTGGGTAGCCCTTGTGTTCCCTTGCAGCTCTATGATTCTAGAATATGCTGCCTTTATCCAGAAGATGAGTGTGCAGAAGAAGATGGAAGACAGTGGAGGAAGTCAACCAGAAATCAGATTCCTGGATTATAGATTCAGGCTATATAGTCTCAGTACAATTTGGATTAGTAATTGGTTGATTGAATGAATCCAAAGGGTGCTCACCAATGGCTGCTTTTCTTCCTGGAGAGAAGTGACTAGTGAGGTGACACAGGGTTCTGTCCTGGGCCCAGTGCTATTCAACATCTTCATCAATAACTTGGATGAAGGAGTAGAGGGCATGTTGATCAAATTTGCAGATGACACCAAATTGGGAGGGGTTGCTAATATGCCAGAGGACAGGGTCAAAATTCAAAATGACCTGGACAGATTGGAGAGCTGGGCCAAAGCTAACAAAATGAATTTCAACAGGGAGAAATGTAAGGTCTTGCACTTAAGCAGAAAAAATGGAATGCACAAATATAGGATGGGGGACACGTGGCTGGATAACAGTACGTGTGAAAGGAATCTAGGAGTCTTGGTAGATCACAAGCTGAACATAAGTCAGCACTGTGATGTGGCAGCCAAGAAAGCCAATGCGATTCTTGGTTGCATCAATAGGAGTATGATATCTAGATCAAGGGAGGTAATGCTACCAATCTATTCTGCATTGGTTAGACCTCATTTGGAACACTATGTCCAGTTCTGGGCACCTCAATTCAAGAAGGATAGTGACAAGCTGGAGCATGTCCAGAGGAAGGTGATCAAAATGGTGAAGAGTCTGGAAGCCATGCCTTATGAGGAGTGGGTTAGGTAGCTGAGTATGTTTAGTTTGCAGAACAGAAGGTTAAGAGGGACATGATAGCCCTGCTTAAATATTTGAAGGGATGACATGTAGAGGAGGGAGTAGGCTTATTTTCTGCTGCTCCAGAGACGAGGACAAGGAGCAATGGATTCAAGCTGCAGGAAAGGAGATTCCACCTGAACCTCAGGAAGAACTTCCTGGCAGTCAGAACTGTTTGGCAGTGGAATATGCTGCCTCAGAATGTTATGGAGTCTTCTTCTTTGGAGTTTTTTTTAAATAATTTTTATTCAAATTTCAGCAAATAAACAATTATCTCTGCAATGTTTACATGAAATGTTTTTCCTTCTTCCTTTCCTTTCTGGATTACAATTATTAATATTCCCTATATTTATTATACCACGTATCACAATAAAATGTTAGTAATCTATAATTTGTTAGTTCCTGCTGTATGTCTCTACTTTACTTGTTACCTGATATTTCATTGACTATTAACCTGAATAGTAATTGATATCATAAAAAATGTATTACCTTCTGTCTACCCCCAACCCAAATCTGTAACAATCTTCCACTCTTTATTAATGTCTTTGTCTGATTTTCCTTTTAGTCTTTGTGTAAGTATATCCGCATTTCTATTTTCCATAAAAGTTGTCCACCACTGTTCAGTTGTAGGTGTAGTTTCATTTTTCCAAAGTCTTGCATGCTCAATGCAGGTCGTCATCACCATGTGCAATATTATTCTCCAGTATTTCTTAACTGACATTCCATCTAATATATGTGTCATGTTTAACAAGTAGAATTCAGGTGTCATCCCAAATTGGATCTTCAAAATTGAACTTATTTTCTTGTGTATTTCTTTCCAGTATTTTTGTGCTCTGGAACATGACCACCACATATGAAATAGTGTACCAGAGTTCTCTTGACATTTCCAACATTGACCTGTACCTGTCTTGTAAATTGTCTTTAATTTTTCTGGTGTCATGTACCATCTATGAAATAGCTTGTAATAGTTTTCTTTTAAGTTTTGAGCAGCAGTAAATTTCTGTGTACATTGCCAACTCTGTTCCCACCATTCTAACTGTATTGAGTGCCCAACATTTTGTGCCCATGGTATCATTACTGCTTTAACTGTCTCCTCCTCACATTCTTGGTGTAAAATTTCTTTCTACAGATATACTAAGAAATGTGGTGGATTTTCTCTTAACATTCGCAGTAAATGAATTTGTTCCTTTTGCTGTATTCCATAGGTTTGTACACCCATTTGAAATCTTTCCTTTAGCTGTCTATAGGGAAACCAGCTTAATTTTATTCCTTCAGTTTCCAATTTCTCTCTTGATTTCATCTTCACACTGAAATCTCCTGTCGTGTCTAATAAGTCTTCATACCGTAACCATTTGTCTGTATCTTTCCATCTCCCAAAAAAAGCTTCTTGTGGGGAAACTAAATTGGGTAACTGCCTTATATTCTTCTTCTTGTAGTCAGTCCATATTTTAAGCAGTGATTTCCTTATAAAATGATGCATAAAATCTTTGTCTATTGCTGCTTTTCCACTTCTTTGGAGGTTTTTAAGCAGAGGCTGGATGGCCATCTGTTGGGTGTCAATGTCAGGCGATGGCTAAGCAGACACAGAGGCAGGAGCTGGGTTTATGGCTTTAGTAATAAATAAAGCAACAGGTTACAGTCACCAAAACAAGCATTCAAGTCCCAGGGGCAGCAAACTCAAACAGCAAGGTTTAGCCTGGAACAGAAAGCCCATGACACAGGACGCAAATTCCCGGTTGGTAGACGGTTGTTGCCCTGTGCCCAACTCCAACAGTGTCTGTCTTAAATACACAGTCTTTAGCCCAGCTGGGGCTGATCAAATGTCCGTTGGCCCAGCTCACAGCTGGAGCCCCTCAAGACTTCAGGGCTGGTTCATCAGACGCTTCTCCTGCAGCCGCTGAGACCTCTGAACCGCCCCCTTCTCCAGCTGCCTCTGAAGGAATGTGGGGGGAGGGTCTGCTGCAAATTCCAGGCTGGAGTCAGAAACACCAGCCTCTGTCGGGTCAGAAGCACTAGCCTCTGCCTCTGGAGCCCAAACATCTGCTGCAGGTACTGGCTCGGGATCCGTACCCGGGACAGCTGTGGGGTCGCTGGCAGACTCCTCCCTAGCCTCTGAAGGAGCCCCCTCTCCTGAAGGCCCTTCCAAGGGATCCTCCCCCAGCTGGGAGTCTAAGTCTAAATTGGAGTCCAAGTCTGAATCGGCAGCATGCTCAGCCTTGCTCATGACATTGGGAATGCTTTGATGAGGGTTCCTGCATGGCAGCGGGTTGGACTGGATGGCCCCTGTGGTCTCTTCCAACTCTATGATTCTATGATTCTACAAACAAATGAATGCTAGACTTCTTGATGTGAAAACTGTATTTCTGAGTGGAGAAATAACAACAGTTATGCACATGCATATTTTCTGTTACCTCCTGGTATGATCAGAGACTTTTTATGCCAGCTTCCTGAGTCAGTTTACTTTAGCCCAGTATAAAATTAGAAAGAACAAGAAGAAAATCTGGGACTTTTCAGTCAATGCAGTTGGGGGTCTCAATTGTAGCCAAGCAAAACAAAACAGAAACCTAAACAAAAACAGTTATAATGTATAGATGAAACAAAAGTTTAATCCCTATTCTTTAGATGCCAAATACCTAGACATCTACCAATGCAAACTTGCCATGTAAGTAATAAATGGAGATCTCACCATAGAATTCAATCTACATGAGTGTATGTATGCTTCTGTCTAACACTGGATTGAAAATATCTTTGAAATCCATCAACAGCAAAAACAAATTATTGTAACTATTGTTAATGACTTAAAATTCTCAGGAAACATGACAGGTGTACATGCATTTGAACCATAAACATCCAGCAATGCAAAGATAAGAACAGCACAATTCACCACTTGAATTGTTTGCATTGCATTGCTCTGTTTTGCATGTCATTGAGTCACATGATGAATTTTTTTTTGAAAGCAACTTTCCAGGCTCTGGTAAATTTATATTTATTTATATACGAGAGAGGGACAATCATTACCGGTTTAAAACAGAGTCTTCCTTTTCATTCAAGACACTGTGGAATACTTCTCAAGTCTGGTGTGATGTATGTATTTAGTCCTAAGATGCCTAACACAGCCATTCTGATTCTTCATAAAGGCACTACATTGAAATTGTCTGGAGAACATTATGAAAAACCCTCATCAAAAGTTGTTCCTTATCCTCCTCTTCAATACTTTTTTTGGACTGCTTCTTCTTTGGATATTCCAGATTTGGAAGACAGAAATGACAGGTAAGAGATACAATCATGAATTAACCAGATTCCAGCATTCTAATGTGGTCATTTTTAATGTCAGCTAAAATACCTTGTTTTAAGAATATGAGTATGAAGACTAGATTTTGGCAGGAGACTGGAATAGAGTTATGGATGTTAAACTGGATAAAACAACTTCTCAGAGTAAGGAAGATCAAGAAAAAAGGGGTAAATTGACAAAAACCTTCTTTGAGATCTGTGATGAGTTACCTGTTTCAGATGTGTGGAGAACTAAATACCCAAATGAGAAAGATTTCACTTATTTCTCGGAAGTACATCAATCTTGGTCTCGAATTGATATGATTTTTATCTCTAAACATTTGTTATCAGGGTAAAGAAGACAGAAATACTGCCTAAGATCATCTCAGATCATCACCCGGTGATGTTGCAAATACAAGAAAAGGTAAAACAGTTCCAATGGCGACTGAATGACAGTTTGTTAAACGATGAGGAGATAGTACAGCAAGCAAAAGAAGTACTTAAAGATTACTTTAAGGAAATCATAAAAGAAGATATGAAGATGAAAACAGTTTGGAATGCATCTAAGGCAGTAATGAGAGTTTTTTTCATACAACAATGGCAAATTCAGAATAAAAAGAAGGAAGAAAAACACCAAGGGCTGATGATCAAACTCCAAGAGAAAGAAAAGGAATTTAGAGAAAACCCAATGAAGAAATCATTACAATTGGAGATCAAAAAAATACAAAAAGAGATAGAGATGATCACAATGGAGGAAATAGAAAAGAAGATGAAACAGATGAAACTTACTCAATTTAAACAAGCAAATAAAATTGGGAAGTGGCTAGCATATAAACTGAAGAAGAGGAGAGAGAGGAATATAATTGTTGAATTGAAAAATGGGAAGAAGTTGATTACTCGATATAAAAAGATAAAGCAGAAATTCGAAGAATATTTTGGAAAGTTATGAAACAAAATCTTACCATCGAAATGAGAAAAATCTAACCGAATTTCTTCAAAAGGTTAAGATTCGCCGGAAACACAGGAACATTTAAATAAACCAATAACACTTACTGAAATAGAAGAGGCCATGAAAGACCAGAAAGTGGATAAGGCATCAGGACCGGATGGATTTACTACCCTATACTATAAAAGGTTTACAAAAGAATTGATCCACCCACTTCAAGCAACACTGAAGGAAATAGAGAAACATGGTAAACTGTAAACTTGGGGAGATTCTAATATTGTATTGATACCCAAAGAAGGCAAAGACAAAAGAGAAGTTAAAAATTACAGACCAATCTCCTTGCTGAATATAGATTATAAAACATTTGTGTCAGTGTTGGCAAAACATTTGAGGCACATGCTGCAGGATAAGATTCAAGAAGGTCAAACAGGCTTTCTTCCGGGTAGATACATGAGAGATAGCATCAGAACAATCATAGATGTGATTGAATTTTATGATAAAAATCCGGAGAAGAAAACAGCACTTATATTTTTGGATGCTGAAAAAGCTTTTGATAATGTTTCCTGGGACTTTATGTTACGGGTTCTGAAAGAATATGATTTGGGAGAAGATTTTTGGAAATGGATGGAGATGATTTACCAAGACCAATCAGTGAGGTTAATTGTAAATCGAGATACCATGGTAAGCTTTACAATAAATAAGGGGGTACGACAGGGGTGCCCGCTATAGCCACTATTATTTATAGCTGTTCTGGATGTTTTGCTGATAACAATAAATGAAGATCCACAGAGAAGAGGTTTGAAATAAGGAAAAAAGAATCAAAATTAAAAATGTTTGCAGATGACGTAATTATAGTCCTGGAGGACCCACAAGAATCACTTCAGGTGTTGATGGAAACTTTACAAAGATGTGGACTAAAAGCAGGTTATAAGATAAATAGAGAAAAGACAATGATGATGACTTTCAATATGACTAAAAAAGAGCAGGTGGAATTGGAGAGAAGATCCAGATATCAATTGACCAAGAAAACTAAATATCTGGGAATTATTAAGACAAAAGAGAATCAAGAATTATTTGAAAATAATTATTCAAAAACATGGAAAGAAATTAAATGTGATACGGAAAAATGGAAAAATTTAAATTTATCTTTCTTGGGTAGGATAAATGCTTTTAAAATGTCTTTACTACCAAAGCTTATGTTTCTCTTTCAAAACTTACCAATAATAGGGAAAGAGAAGATATTTAAGGAATGGGAAAAGATCTTACAAAAATTTATTTGGCAAGGGAAAAAACCAAGAATCAGAATTAAAATACTTCCAGATGCAAAAGAGAGAGGAGGATTTGATTTACCATAATTAAAAATCTACTATTATGCATGTTGCTCAGATTGGATCAAAGGCTGAATACAATTAGAAACTACAACTATTAAAGAATTAGAAGAAATAAACAACAGATTTGGATGGCATGGATATTTATGTTATGATAGATCAGCAGTGAATAAAGAGTTTAAAAACCAAAGTATCCAAAAGACATTGTTGAAGGTTTAGTCACAAATAAAGCAAAAATTTTATACAAAACTACCAGTATGGACCTTACCAAAAGAAGCTTATAAAATCGCCCCAACAAAACAAGGAAATTTACTAACATATCAAGAGTTATTGAAATGGGAGGGAGACAAACCAAGAATGTGTACAGAAGAAGAATTAAAGGCTGAAGGACATGAACTAAATTGGTTTCCATGGAGACAACTCAGAGAAAGATTTAAAATGGACCAAAAATTATATGGATTTGAGAGAAAAGAGAATGAGTTAGACTTATTTATGAAAGGAAACCAAAAGAAAATACTTTCCAATTTGGGACATTCAATTGAACTAGAAACTTGGGAAAGAGTGTGGAAAATAGATATAAAATAGATATAGAATTTACATTAAATCTAAACCTAAGAGAAAATTTTTATAAAATGTTTATGGATGGTACATGACCCCAGAAAGATTACAAAAAATAACAAAAAATGGGAATTCAAATTGTTGGAAATGTGATGAAAAGACGAGGTCTTTTTTTCATATGTGGTGGACATGTAAGATGGCAAAATTTTTTTGGAAGGGGGTATATAATGAAATTCAAAGAATTTGTAAGCTGAATTTTGAAATGAAACCGGAGCTTTATCTGTTAAATATGCTAGGGCAACAAAGGGAAATAAGAAGTCATCAGAAGATATTATTATATTTAATAACTGCAGCAAGGTTGACATATGCGCAACATTGGAAAGGAAAGAAATATATTAGTATAAAAGAATGGAAGTTAAAAGTTGTGGATATGATAGAGATGGAAAAATTAGCATCTTCTTTGAAGAATAAATCTATCCAGAATCTATCCAGAACTTTGAGAAGGAATGGAAGGGATAAATGTATAAGAAATCAAAGAGCAAATAATGTAATTATTCTTCTACATCAATAATGTAATAATATAATTGCTCTTCTCTCTGTAAGATGGAAATTATGCTTGTATGGAATGGAAATAAGTAATCTCAACTGGAAGATTTAAGCATGGAAGTGTGGGGTTTTTTTTTGAAATTAAACTTTTAATAAAAATTACTACAAAAAAAATAAAATAGCTTGTTTTCAAAAAAATAATTTAATGAGGCATGTTTGATGGATTGGTGAAATTATGTATATTTCGTATTTCTAAAAGAGAACAAAAGATTCAAAGAATGAAGGAGGAAAGCAAGGGGAGAAAGCCAGGGTGAAATTCCACTCAGGCTATCCACAGGAAGTTTTAGGAAATCAAACAAGAGACACACTTTAGTGAAATTTTCCCATCCTCTGGAAAAGTACACAGATATGTTAAGCACTGAAAAGCAACAATGGATAATATATAATCAGATATTGTGTACGTTTTGTGCTGTATCAGAATGAATTCTGAAAGATGTACTCCTCAAAATGAATGGTTCCAGGCATTCTGGAACTAATTAGGTGTTTGTGGGGTTTTTTTAACAGCAACAAGAAAATTAGCATTTTGTCATGCATAGGCACTCATAGTGGTATTTTCATCAGAGCACTGTACATTTTTGCCATCATTCTTTTGCTGAGGGCAAAAAGCTACAGATCCATGGAAATAAGAAAGGATGCCCCTGAGAATGACCGCCATCTGATTTATAGGGTAAAATGCAGAGGAAAGTAAAGGCAAATAACAATAGTTGAAGGGGACAGGCACGATGTGATTCTTTTCAGAAATACAGATTAAATATTTTAAAATACATAGAAAATAAAATAATCCAATTTTCTTTAACCTATTTGAATTTTATTGACAATGTTCATCTAATCAGCCCATCTGTGTTAGGATGTCTGTGCTCTCACTCAATTATTGTTTGTTAATACCAATATTGTTAATGATAAATGTTTGTGCTTTTCACATTGCTATTGCTCTTGCCTCACTAATTACATCATTCCACCTCAATAAAGTGTACAGAGATCTGCTGCCTCAGGCAACACCCCATCATGTCTGATGAAGGGGGCTGCAGCCCATAGATGTTTATGTCTTCAAAAACCTTGTAAATCTTTAAGAGTAGAGAAAGGTAGATACTACTGGGTAGATAAGGTGAGATACTAGATATTTTCATTTTTGCTGGAGAAGACCAAAACATAGCTGCCCCCTTGAAAACTTTGATGGCATTCTTTTGTGTAAGAAAAATAAAAATCTAAGTGCCAATCCATTGTGACAGATGTTTCTCCCTTAACACCAACCTTGCACTTCTCTTTGATAGAAATCTTTTCTACAGCCTCACCTTTATAGCTGATGTTTTGTTTCCCTGGTAGTTTACTTTGTAGAAGTAAATGGTATTCTTGATAAATATAGTACAAATATATTAATCTCCTATACACTTTAGATTTATTATCCATTTAGGTTCATAGGACATATCTGTGCAAGGTTTAAATACCCATACCATATTCCCAAGACAAATAAAGGTGGAGCTGGCATTGTTTGAATTCATTTCCCAAAAATCTGAAGAACTGCAAGCTTCCATCTATCCTCCCTTCTCTCCTTTTCCTAGCTCTGCTTTAATCGGACTGGCACCATGAGGTGGCCATCTCAGGGAGCTGAGCACCTGGAGCAATGAACTGCACAGTGCGCCAAACTTGTCTCCCTCCAATTCTTCTTCCTCCATGGATTTACCTCATGCCTCTGCCATGCTCCCTCTTTTATTTTTTGCACTCTTCTGCTGAATCTCTCACCCCATTTCCTCCTCCCTTCACCTTGTAATGACATACTTCCTTCCCTGGCAGCTTACTTCAGGTCAAGCCTACCTCTCTTGCCCCTTGCAGCTGGACTCTGCATCTTTCATCCACCCTTTCCTCCTTTCCTCTCACTTCCTTGCCTCATTCTCCCTTCTCTCCTACTTCCTACCTCATCTTGTGTCCCCACAATGCCTCTTTCCCTTGGTTCTAGCCTCCATTTGCGCTGTTCCCTTTTCCTTCCCTTCTACTCCTTACCTTACCTCATCTTTCACTCTTGCAATGTACCTCTCCCTTCGTTCTTGAACTTCATCATTCGCACTGCTTACTTTCCCTTTCCTCTTACTCACTCTGTTGCTTTATGTCCTTGGTATGCCTCTGTCTGGTTTGCGGCATGCTGCTGTTTGCATTCCTCCACTGGTCTCTCCATCACTTCAGCAAGTGTCCTTGCAATGCAATGCAATTGCTTGTTTTTGCACCTTGCCACTTGCACCTTTCATTCATCCTTCCATTCATCCTTCCTACCCCCTCCTTGGTCTCACCTTGCATATGAAAAGCAGAGGCAACTTGTTTAAACTAATATTTAAAAGTTAAAGTTTGTCTGTCTGCGTTAGGTGAAGACTTCATCTGATTGGCTGCTATGATGATTCTATGGAATCCTGGAGTTTGCAGTTTAAGGAGGGGCCTTTAGAATTCTCAGACAGAGAGCTCTTGGCCTCAGTCAGCTGTGTCTGTCTTGAATAGGCTGGTTGCTATGGAGATGTGGTCTAGCAGCAAGGAGGAGGGCAGTGTATTTCCTCAGGAACCAAACCTCTCTATGATAATAACTCCAAATACAAAGACATATTGGGGAATGTGGGGAAAAGTTACAACTACTGGACAAAACAGCTTGGGGAATTAGAGACACAGGATATTACCTATGAGAAAATAAAATCCAGGGCAACGCCAGGTATATATGCTAGTCTTGTATGTTTTGATTATTTTATTTATCCATTTGCTTTACATCATATTGCATTGATTTTTGTATTTCTATCTGGGTAATTTGTTTTACAATTGTACTGCATTAATTTTATATTTGTATTACTCCTATCTTTTCCTAATCTACATATTAGATTCTATGCCTTTCACAGGGCTGCCTGGTGTTTGTTGTTTTACTTTGTAAAGCACCTTGTACACTGATGGCACTATGTAAATCAATGGTGGTGATGACGATGATGATGACAACAGCAACAAACACAATTATTTCTTACAAAACAATTAGACATAAGAAAGACTACACATAAGGGCTAGAGACTTGCTTTAAAAAAATTAAAACTTGGAATCTGGGCCAGATGACAGTCCAGACACCATGCCTAGAATCTGAGTAAAGCCCAGGCAAACTGGAGGTATAACAACCCTTCTTCTGCAAGAAGGCAAGGAGTCAGACAGACAGACAGACAGCCTAAGGTTTGATTTTGGTTTGTATTTAAGAGCAAACCTTGGGCTATTTCTCTGACTCCTCAACAAAGAGACAAGCCAAAAGCAATTTGTCTGGACAGCCTTGTTCCTAGGAAGACAGAGTTTTCAGTATTCCAACAAATCTTACTCCTTATATCAGAGATAATGTACTTTCCAATTTGTAACGGCAATGAGCAGAAAGTACTATTGCACTCATGTGTTGCTCTGTAATTCCAGAAGGCAACTGTGGGAAGAGAATGCTGATTCGTAGAAGCCTTCAGTATGATTATCTGCTTCTTCTTGTATTAAAATGATCCCTGCTTCTGAAATGAGACGTTCCAGCAGTCTTCATGGGCAGTGCTACCAACATTACTTTTCCTGAAAAAAAGGCTACACTTTATAGCTTTTTTCTGCAGTCAGCTTTTTATTCCCTCTGCAGACTGTTGGAAAATCCAGACAACACATTGCCTCTCTTTCCCATGCCAGTGTTTTCCTGTGTTTACTTTCTGCATTCGTTCTTCTGCACCAGTTCTAATTTGTGTCTATATATTTTTCTTTTAAGTGTAATTACAGTGCCACCTCAACATTTCACACTCGTTCTCCACAAATCTGTCTCTTTCCAGAGCCCTGAACTCTACATGTTGAGGGAATTTCTGGACTTCTATTTTACACTCACAGGTTGTCGTAGGACCAGCAAATTGGGCTTCTGTCCACGGTGGCTGAGCAAAGTGTAACTGAGGGCTATCAGGCCTTCTTTCGTATTTAATTAGTTACTTCCATCCAGAGGCGTATCTAGTGTAAACAGCACCTAGGGCAAGCGTGGAAATTGTGCCCCTACCTCCAGGGTTACTTCCACCTCCTTCTCCTTCTCCTCTGGGATGGAAGCAGAGGCATACCTAGGACGGGGCAAGTAGAGTACATTCCCTTGGCGTCAATGCCAGAGGGCACAGAAAAGCTTTTCTGCGCCCTCTGGCATTGGTGCCAAGGGAATATACCCTACTTGCCCCGTCCTAGATACGCCTCTGCTTCCATCCCAGAGGAGAAGGAGAAGGAGGTGGAAGTAACAGAAAAGCTTTTTTGCGCCCTCTGGCATTGGTGCCAAGGGAATGTACCCTACTTGCCCCGTCCTAGATACGCCTCTGCTTCCATCCCAACATGACATTAGTAATCAGTGTTTTTATATAATAGCCTTCAGCTTGCCTATATATCCTTACTACCCACAGTAGTGGCCACCATAGAATCATAGAAATGTAGAGTTGGAAGAGAGCACAGGGGCCATCCAGTCCAACCCCCTGCCATGCAGGAACACCCTCAAAGCACTCTCAACAGATGGCCATCCAGCCTCTGCTTAAAAACCTCCAAGGAAGGAGACTCCACTCCACTCCTTCCTATTCACTACGTGCCTTATTCAGGCTATCAGAGGAAGAGTTTCTTCAGAGCTATCATATCAGTTCCTCTAACCCAGTGGTTCTCAACCTGTGGGTCCCCAGATGTTTTTGGACTTCAGCTCCCAGAAGCCCTGAGCATTGACCATAGTGGCTGGGGCTTCTGGGAGCTGAAGTCCAAAAACATCTGGGGACCCACAGGTTGAGAACCACTGCTCTAACCTGATTCTGATTTTTACCATTAAAATTGGGCTTGTGGATAAAAGTTTTAAATACATTGTTTTAATTTTCTATTGCTTAGTTTTCACCCATTAAATTTACTATTGAAAAGCATAAAAATTCTCAAGATAAATTTCATAAAATTTATTGAATAAAACCATCACTGTCAACATCACCATCATCACCACCATCATCATCAGCAAGAGCATCATCCCATAAAAATGCTGTCAGTCTTCTAAGGTTGCAATCTCTCTTCCAGATCCTGAAGAAGATTGGCTAAAAATGCAGCTTAACCGTAGAGACACCTTGAATGCCACATGCCTGAAGAAGACTTTGTTACATTCAGGATGGCAATTGGAGCCTAGTGTTGCTCGGCAGCTGTTTGTGGATGACAGTCACAAATTTATCTATTGTGAAGTGCCGAAAGTTGGTTGCTCCAACTGGAAGAAGATCCTTCTGCTCCTCACACTTAATTTAAGCAGGGATGCATCTGAAGTAAACCATGGGACAATCCACACAACAAATCTTCTCAAGAGGTTGAGTAGTTATTCTCCTGAACAGCAAGTAGAGCTTCTGCGCACCTACACTAAAGTGATGTTCACCAGGCACCCTCTAGAAAGATTGGTATCTGCTTACAGAGACAAGCTCTTACATTCTGAGCCCTACTACAGCATCACAGTGGCAAATGAGATCAAAGCATTCTCGAGAGGAAAACAAAACTTTACAGAAAATGTGACATTCCAAGAGTTTGTAAGCTATATTGTAACAAGAAAACACAAAGATTTGGACATACACTGGAAGCCAATGTTTTTACTCTGTGACCCCTGCAACATCCACTATGACATTCTGGGGAAGTCTGAGACATTGGCTCAAGATAGTGACCATGTTTTCAGGAAAATTGGTGCTCCACAGAGTTTCAGCTATCCAGATAGTAAGTCTCATGCTTCAGAGAAACGAACCAACAAAGATATCACCCTAAATTACCTCAGGGAACTGACTTTTGACCAGGTACAGATGGTCCTGGAGCTTTACCAGATAGATTTCTCTATGTTCAACTATTCTCATCCTTTAAAAACAGATTTTTTTGTCTAAAGTTCAATCATATGCCCTTTCTATGCAATTCCAGATATTCAGGAGTGATGTGGGTGTGTGTATGTGTTACTGTGGCATTGTGATCAGAATTCCCCAATTAGGGGAATTTAAAGTTTAGGTGCCACATGCAGATCATTCTAATCAATCATGAATAGTATTTAAAAAATCAGTTTCTTTCTGCTGATTTTTTACCTTGAGTAGTAGATTTGTCTCTGCAATTGTCTTCAGGCATAAGACAAGGCATATTCCACTATGGTACTGTATATGCCAATTTTCTCCTCAGGGAGGCTTACCTGATACCTTCATGGGTTATAATTGATCTCATGCTAATCAGTTATAATTTGTATTTTAAAAATTAGTTTTATTCTGCTGTTTTTCTTCTTTATAGTTGATTTGCTAATAACTATTCAGTTTATTTTGCTTACATTTTCAATTGTGATTTTTTATTTTGATGTAAATTATCTTGAAGATTTTGATAACGGACAAAGTGAGATGAAGTGAAAAGTAAATCCATAGAAAATATAATGATAAAAATGACATGCACCTTTCTCTGGCATTACTTCAAGACTATAAAACCTAAGTACATGAAACGTGGGGTATATTCTTAAGAGAACTTATACATATGGACCTTAAGGTTTTTTTTAATGGAATAAGTAATACTAATTTGAGATCTGGACATAGTCTGCAGTACCATCAGCAATGACTACATGTCAGATCTTCAGATCTGTAGAAATCTCTAGTGATTGCAAATGATGCTCTTCTCTGTGCCCCCCCAGCTCTTCAAAAAGAGTTCTCTCTCTCTTCTCTCTCTCTCTCTCTGTGTGTGTGAGAGAGAGAGAGAGAGAGAGGTGGAGGGATATGTGTTGCTGCCTGGAAAGTGCAGGAGGTCAGTGTAGTGAAAGAGTGAATGAGTAAACAGAATAAAACCAGTGAAAAAGAAAAATAATGGAAGAGATGAAGAGAAGAAAATAAACAGAGGGAAAGGAGAAAGACCATTAGGATGGGGAGCCTAAAAGATTTCCAGCTCTTGAAAACCAGGATACTTCTAATAGTAAATCTGAAATGGGTGTGGGGAAAGATATATATCTTTTTCTGCCATAGCTCCAAATCCTGTGAAACCTAGACTACTGAAACAGCCATGCATACTAGAGGGACACTAGAAGTTTATACCTCATGTGAGATACTTAGAATAGTCTCCCAGAGGGATCAAGAGCACTCCCTTGAATTCCTATTTCCAAGGCAGCCTGAGAAAGAGGACTAAGGATTAAATCAGTGTACTACTGGAATGTTAGTTCTGGAAGGAGTATAGGCCATTTCCTCACTAGCCCGTTATAGTGCTATTATTACACTTTCAATATCCTATGGAATCCTGGGAATTGCAGTTTAGGGAGAGGCCTTTTAAGCCCCTCCCTAAACTACAAACCCTAGGATTCCATAGGATGTTGAAAGCAGAATAATAGTACTTTAACAGGCTAGTGCAGAAATGGCCATAGAGTATTCTAGTTGGTATATCAAGAAACAACTAATCCCAGGATCTAAGAGAGCAGAGTCACAGCAATTAAAGTGGCATGAAATAGCAATAAATGTGTATAGTAGCTCCCTGCAGCACTTATGGCTACATCAACATTCTCTTGTACAAACTGTCTCTTACATTATATTATAAGGGCAGTGGGGATGGTAGTACAATGGTGATGTACTTCTTGCAAGGGAAATGGTTCTTTGCAGAGTGGGGGGACCCTCTGTAGTAGCTTCTTCTTCTTCTTCTCTTCCTCGGCTGTTGGTAGTAAGCACAGCCTCGGAAACTTGAGTCGCAACACAGCACCAGAATGGGAGGCTGGGCTAGAAAGAAAGAAAGCTCTTCCCACTTTGCCTTGGGCTCTGCCTTGGCAATGGCCCGAGTGTCAGGAGTACGGAAGGGATTATGGTAGGGGGAAGTGTGGCAAAAGTAAATGCTGAGAGGAAAGACTAGAACCCTCCATATCTCTTTTTCTTCCTCCCACCCCAAACTAGCCCAGATGACCCACACAGTGAACACAAGGAGGGGTAGAGATAGGTGCTGTCCCTTACTATATATGGACTATATACATACATACATACATATACACATATATATTATATATATTACAGTAATCTTACTATATATGGACAAGTTCTGTGCAACTCAAGGCCTTTACTTTTCCAGGCAACATGGGATCTAAGTGTCACAGGCAGAGCCTGCTGTCGCTCCTCCACTCCAGTCCTACATCTCCGCTGACTGCTACAGTGGGCCTTCAGTATCCACTACAGTTTGGTTCCAGGACCCCCAGTAGATACCAAAATTCATGAATGCTCAAGTCCCATTATATGCAATGCTGTAGTAGAATGCCATCCCTTATATAAAATGGCAAAATCAAAGTTTGCCTTTTGGATTTTTAAAAAAACATTTTCAAGTCATGATTGGTTGAATCTGTGGAAACAGATATGGAGGGCTGACTGTACTTTCTTTTTTTTTTTTTTTTTGTATGAAAGTGTTTATGGAACTTACGGTACTGACAGCAGAAAGAGACTTTGTTTCAAAATTATATTTATTACACACTAATATAAAAAAGCTAATACTGATTATCTCATACATAGGAGAAAAAAATAAAATAAAATAATGAATAGTAGAAAAGAAAAAATATGTACATGATAAATACTTAATTGTAATATAATTCTGTAATCTTATTAAGTATGTACTCTCTGCTTATAGTTAACCTAATGAAGTATACTTCCAAAAAAACAAACAAACAAAAATAAAGCCCTTTCTTTTGATGGGTTTGCAATCAAAGCATAAAATAAAATGGTACTTCTATAATCACATTTATTAGTAATTTCAACCTTTTTTTTTAAAGTATCTAACTGTCATCTGTTTTCTGCCAATATATATATATGATTTTGTATCATGCTACGTGCTAACTCAATCTACTAAATATACCATACGTGGCAGTTATATTCAAACAGCGCAGCAGGCATAAATTAGTCAATTAACATTCATTACTGTACAATTACATTTCACACTTAGAATGTCTGAAGGTAATAGACATATACTATCAAATACACATTTGAAAATAAGATTGAACTTGAGACCATTCTGTCTCATAGTCATCTTTACACCTCTCCTTCAAAGTTAAAATGTCACAGCTCTTCATTTCAAATAATTTTAAAATCCATTCCTCTATTGTAGGTATTTTATCAATCTTCCAGTACTTCGCATATACTATCCTAGCTGAAGTTATCATGTATAAAATAATATGCCAATATTTCTTTGTCAGGATTTGTTCTGTTTCTGGTAGTATGTTTAATAAGAAAAGTTCTGGTAGAAATAGAATGTTAATATTCAGGATATCAGACATTGCTTTGTGTATTGTTTTCCAATATGTTTTTGCACAAGGGCAGGTCTACCATATGTGAAAAAGGTCCCCTCTACCTCATGGAATTTCCAACATATATTTTTGGAGGTCTTATACGTTTTCTGTAACTTAGATGGATTTAAGGACTACCTATAGAACATTTTGAAATAATTTTCCTTCAAATCTTGTGACAATGTAAATTTTTGAGTTCTATGTCAGCTCTCATTCCGTTCTTCCAATTGAATTTCTTTCCCAATATTCTGAGCCCATTTTGTCATCACATCTTTGATGGTTTCTGATTTTAGTTCTTGATCCAAAATATATTTACAAATTTGTGAAGTTAAATGTGTGGACTTTTCAAATATTACAATTTCAAATTCATTTTTATCACGTATACTCTGAAATCCTTCTAGTTTAAAGTCCATCTTATATCATTCTTTTATCTGCATGTATAAGAACCATTGACAAGAAAATCCATCTTGTTCTAACAACTCTCGTGGTTTTAATTTGAAGTTTTCTTTCTTAATTAGAATGTCTTTATAAAGAATCAATTTTTCTCGCTGCGATTTCCACCTACCGAAAAAGGCTTCGTGCGGTGACACTCACTGTGGAATTCTCTTATAGATCTTATTTTTGAATTTTAACCATATATTTAATAAGGATCTTCTTATATAACGATTAAGGAAGTCTCTGTCAATCTTTGCTTTGCCATAGCAGAGGTAGACATGCCACCCAAACCTTAAATTTGAGCCTTCAAGTTTTAAGATTCTTTCATTTTGCAGAATAAGCCAGTCCATGATTCATGTAAGTTCATTCATGTAATAACATACCATATTTGCCAGCATATAAGACACACCAGCATATAAGACGCACCCTATTTTCAAACAGTAATTTTTTTGGAAAAAAGTGAGTCTTATATGCCAGCAAGTACAGTAATTTACGATTGGATAGTCCACAACCTCCTTGACAGAAAGAGACTTCGAAGGCCAATATTCCACCAGAAGAAAGGGCCATCAGGCTCTCCTCCTCAGATCAGCTCACATAGTTCAGATCAAAGCATATCACCAGGAACTACAAGGGGTTGCAGATTGGAGAGATGCAGATATCTCACCCAAACCACCCACTGTCACAAATGAAACTTCCTACCTGGCACTTCTACTGTGAATTTAGGATGGCATCGTAAGTATCCTTTGAACCTAGAATAATAGAATCATAAAGTTTTGCAGTCTAGTTATCTTCAGATCAATGTTAGAGCCAAACTTCTAAACCTCTTCATTCCTCAGATAATTATTTAGTTTGTTTTAGGACTTTTCTTTTTTCCTTTCCTTTCCTTTCCTTTCCTTTCCTTTCCTTCCCCTCCCCTCCCCTCCCCTCCCCTCCCTTCTCTTCTCTTCTCTTCTCTTCTCTTCTTCTCTTCTCTTCTCAGTCTGCTTTTCCATATAACTGCTTCTTCCCTGATCCTGTCTGACAGAGGCTTCAATTCTACTATCTCCCCCATTCACTAGCTTATTTTGTTGTGACTGAGGAATGATTCATACAGTCTTCAGGCTGAGGCTGGCTGCTTGAAATTGCTGTTTCCAGCTTATGGTCTGCAAGTTATAAATTGTTATGTGCTTTCAAGTCAACTCCAACTTACAGGATCCTATCATAAGGTTTTCATGGTAAGATTTATTCAGTAGAGGTTTGCCACTGCCTTCCTTTTAGCCTGAGAGAATGTGACTTGCCAAATGGAGTTACATAACTGAGTAGGAATTCAGTCCCTGATCTCACGAGTCCTAGTCTATCACTCAAACCCCATATTACTGTACATTGACACTCAAGTTACATGTAACCATGTGCAAATTATATTTGTTAGATACTGTTACAAATATTTGTACTTTATTTTGCAGTCTTCCTTGTTTTCAATTTAATGTTGAGAATGTGAACTGGCATTCCACGGGTATGCAGCTAGTGAACATCAGTGCTTCCCAAGCTACCTGACATAGGGGACTGGCAATTATTTTTTTCATATGTGCCACGGATAGATATCATATTTGTGCCCATTAGCTACAATTGTTTCTTTGTCAAAACTTATCAAAGGACAGCAGTCCAAGGTTCATATATTGGCATCAGTCTATGATTACCACTTTGAGGAGCACTGGCATACACCACTTGGAAATACATTGACTATCATACAAACAGACTTGCTTGTGGTTTTGAAACAGGACTTTCTCTTGTTCTCTGCTCTCTCACATATGCCTCCCATGCATGCTCCCAATCCATACAGCTGCAGTGGGAAAGCAGGACTTGTTCCACCATGGGTTTCCATTGGCAGATAGACACCACTGGACTCAAAATGACTGGATTTTAACTAAGGGATATGCATTTTCCCTGTTGGTCATTACAAACTGAATAATGATCAAATTAAAGATAAAAGATTTTTAAAAATCAAATTCATTTATTTATCTTTAAATGAAGTCAAGTGTTCCAACCCAGTAAAGAATTCTAGATGGTTTACAGATGACAGAATATGACAGGAAAAGGTGTGTAAAGGACAAATCTAGCCTAAAAAATATTTCCCCATTCCCTACATCCAATTTGGAATGCGCGCGCGCACACACACACACACACACACACGTTTCTACATACAGGGCTCCCCCCCTTTGCCCCAAAATGCCCTCTAGGGGCCCGGGGGGGTCCTAAAACATTGTCAGAATGATCCCATGTACCCTAAAGGGCATATGGGAGCAAAACTGGTTTTTGATTTTTTTGGGGGGTGGGAGTGGTGGTGCAGTGGGGAGGGGCTGCAACCCTTCAAGGTTTCCTGGATGGCTGAGGTGGCGTCCTAGCCTTCCACAGTTGTCCATTATTGGTCTACACCAAACAGGAAGATACAGCATTTCAGAATTTCTCCTGCTATACGTGGGCATGTTGGAAACTTCTGCAAGCACTAGGAAGTGCTTTGCCAAGACTTCTGCACCTTTTGTTACATGATACCCATTCAGTAACTTCCCAAGTCAGTGCTTCTGAGGCTATCTGATGTGGAGGCCCAGTAAGTGTTTTCTTTAGTGTCCCAGGGTCAGATACTGTATTTCCTCCCATTGGCCGCAACCATTTCTTTCTTTCTTGGAAACTCTCTGTGGACCAACAGCCGAATATTCACAGAGTAGCACCAGCCCAGGAATCACTGCTCTGACCAGCACTGCTTTGAGTTGTATCATCTGATCATCTTTTTAGTGTTCCACATGTAGTGCAAACAGGTTTATGCACTCATTTCCTTCCAGTATTTTATAGCTCATAGCTCTACAATATAAAACCATAGCAATAAGCCACCTAAATTATTTTAGGGCTAAATTATTGCTAAATGTATACTACTCTGCAGCTGCACTTTGCTCTTCTCCTTTTTTTCTTAAATTACCATATAAACATTGGAGGGAGCTACTGTGGTCTGAATATTGAACTAAGGCCTTTTCCACACGTTCCATGTAATTTGCGCTGCGACGTTTCCGGGTGTTTTTTTTTGTATCCGCGGTACCGCGGACATTATTGTACAACGATCTATACGTCTGCAGCCTGAAATGTTGTAGCGTGCGCTCACAATTACACATGTTGTAATGGCCACCCCCCAAGTCTCCTCACGTCGCCCTCCTTCGGCTGTGATTGGCAGTTAATTTTTTTTTAAATGGGCCTGTGCGTCATGATGTGCATGCTCACGTGTGCATGCACGCCCTGCCCCACAGTTCCTCCCACAATGACTCCCTCCTCCCATTCCTCCTGCTAGCCTTAAAATAAACCGGGACGATATTGATTTTTGCGCCCTATCTTGGAGGAGTGGTTTTTCGTGCCATAGCTGGCTGGAGTGAATTTTTGCTCCCTTTCTCTATTGGTTTTTCGCGTCCGTTTTCTGCTTTTATCTTTCCCTGTGAGCAATGGAGGAAGAGGTGCTTGCTGAAGTTGCAAGGTCCATTTTAGCTGTAGTCTCGCTTCTTGGAGTTGTGGTGGCTGAACTGGGACATCAATGGGCTACAGATCACGCAAGGAGGAGGCGGCGATTGGCCTCTATTGGTAACGCTGTGGAGGACTTCAGCTTTAATGTGCCGCTACTTGGAGGCTCCTCGCGGCGCGTTCCACGCCCGAGAAGATGGTGGGTCCGGGAGCGGATGCACAGGACGTGGTGGACTGAGGAGGTTCTGGAGAAATGGGATGAAGATCAGTGGCTCTGCCATTTCCGCATGACCAAGGCGACGTTCTTTGAGATCGCCAACCACCTGCGTCCCCACCTCGAGAGAAGAAATACTGAGATGCGCCAAGCAGGAGAGAGTCGCCGTTACAGTTTGGTGGCTGACAACCCCTCTGATATATCGGAAGGTAGCTAACACCTTTGGCTTGGGCATCTCCATGGTGGCCGCGATAGTCATCGAAGAGTGCCTTGCCATTGAGCATGTGCTGCTGAGACCCACTGTTTGCCTTGGCGACTATCGGAGGGTGAGTACTCAAAAACCCGTTCCCCTACACAACATTGCACAGCACTCTCTCTCTAGTGGCGCCACCAGTTCCCCCCTCCCTTCCTCCCTCCTTGCCTCAGGATCCCTTTGGCTGACACTCTCTCAGCCTCACTGAAGCACACGGCCCTCCCAAACTCCCAAGTTAATCCTTGGTGTGGGTGGGGGGGGCTGGCATGGAAGAGGTGGGGGGAGAACGTGCAGTCTTCCTGGCCACGCCATTCATTGCTCTGACCGGTGGGGGTTCCCCCTTGCGGGCACCTTTTCTTTCCACCCACCCCCCCCCCCGCCACAAATTTTAAATGCCATGCAAACCATCGCCTCTTTTACAGCGCCACCATTTCCATCCCCCCTTTCCCTTCCTCCCTCCCTGCCTGCCTCAGGGTCCCTTTGGCTACACTCTCTCAGCCTCACTGAGGCACACGACCGTCCCAAATTCCCAAGTTAATCCTTGGTGTGGGCGTGGGGGGCTGGCGGGGAAGGGCGGGGGGGAAAAGTGCATCTTCCGCCCACGCCATTCATTGCTCTGACCGGTGGGCAGCGCTTCCCTTGCGGGTCATCCCTTTTGCTTTGCCACCCACCCAACCCCCCCGCCACAAATACTTTTCGAATGCTCACGAAAACCCTCGCCTCTTTTAGTGGCGCCACCGTCCACCCCCCCCTTCCTCCCGCCCTCCCCCCGTCCCTAGGATCCCTTTGGCTAACTCTCTCAGCCTCACAGGGGCACACGGCCTCCCGAAGTCCACCACAAACATGGCACTGCAACCAGTCCTCTGTGAGCACTGGGGAGGCTTTTGGCCCCACCTTCAAGAAAACCCCTTTTCCTCTTCCCCTGGGGATGGTGAGCACATGGCTTTGCACTTCTGCTCTAACTAGGGTCCGTTGCACCACATCCTTTTCTCGGCAGCAACAAAAAGGGGGGCTTGCCCCTTTTCTCCCTAGTCAATACTTCCCTCCCTCCCTCCCCCTCCCTCCCTCCCTGCCTCTGGATCCCGTTTGCTGACACTCTCTCAGCCTCATTGTGGTGCATGCATCAATTATTAGTAAAACAGTGTGATGTAGATTGCTGCAAAGTCTCACTTTATTTCTCTATCCCACCTTTTTCAGATCATGAACGGTTTCTATCGGATGGGCTTCCCACAATGCATTGGAGCGGTAATGGCACCCACATCCAGTGAGGCCTCCCAAAGGAAGAGGGGAGGAGTTTGTGAATAGGAAGAGCTCCTTCTCCATCCTCCTTCAGGGGATGGTTGATATGACGGTAAATTCCAGGACATCGTGCTTGGCTACACGGGGAAAACGCACGATGTTTTGCTTCCGGCACTCTTCCCTGTACCAGGCCATGGAGGTGGGAGGTTTGTGCCAGGAAACCCTACCTTGACCATTGGTGATGTTGCTGTTGGGCCTGTGATCCGGGGGGATGCCGCATATGCACTTTCCTGGTGGTTGATGAAGCCCTCGGAGGAAGATTGGACCCTCGGAAGATGGCCTTCAACAGGGTTTTCAACCGGTCCGGAACGTTGTGGAGCATGCCTTTGGAAGGCTCAAGGCGCGATGGGGCTGCCTATCTGCTCCATTGCATGTCAGAGAAATTTCCCCCCGGTCATGAGTCCTGCGTTTTTCTGCACAACTTTGTGAATCTAAGGGCCACATCCTCCACCCAACCTTGCCCCCCACTGGATCTGCAAACCACCACTGTTGATTGTCACGCTATGCCTCTGAACGGAGGATGGGGCAAGGGAACTTGTGAGGGATGCCATTGCCACCCTAATTGCTAGTGAGAGTGATTAGAGGTCCCAGCGTTTTTCCACACTGGTTGGCCGGGGGGAAAGGGGGGTTCTAATTTTTTAATGTTATTGTTTGTACACTTTCCCCCCAGTTCTCATTTTTCCTCGCCCCCCCCCCCCAAACCTTTATAGCACTTCGACTAAGATTTTTCTGTCCCTGTTTTTCCAATACATTGTTAAAAACTTTCCCCCATTGTCATGAGGTTGTCTTTCTTGGCATGCAACAGCAGGAGTGTGTAACAAGATTGGATGGGGAAACCTTTTACTTGTACAACAGCAACACAAACTGATAAGGGGGAATGAAATGATAGTCGGAACAAAGTATAAAAACCGGGGGGGGGGGTAATTAAGTAGCTGTAATGTTTCCTAGGGACTGTAGCGTTGTTGGGGTTTTTTTGGGCCCCCACAACCTTTTCCCCGTGCTGCTGGTGGCTGGGAATCTTGAGAGGTCCCTTCCCGGCCAATGCTTTGGCTACTCCCGGCCACCGGTGCTTCGGCTCTAAGGGGGCAGCGTCCTGCGTGTGAGGCTAGCCATTATTTCTGTGAGTGATGCTATCGTTGACATCAATGTGGTGCACACGTCCAGGGGGAGATGATTCTTCGGCAGTCCTCAGCCACCATAGCCGTTTCCTGCTGGAAATGTCTCTCTTTCTGTTCCCTGTTCAGTGCATGTTGCTCTCGGATACAGTCCACACTCACAATTGAACATGTGGGCGTCGCTGTGGGCAGCAATTCTGTTCCTGTACCTTGACATCCGTATCCGGGTTTTTGGGGACATCCCCGTCCTGGTGATCGCGGCGCCTGGGGTGCTTGGTGTTCCAGGGGTGGCATCATCTAGGGAAGTTGGAGTTGCACAGTAAGCGAGGGGGGGTGGGGGGCCGTGAAAGCATTCCTCCCAAAGAAACAATGAATGCCTCAACAATTGAACGGAAAAAAACACCCAATAACAGGGAAAAAGGGAATTTTTTTGCCTCCCCGATCCGTTGCTGCACCCCCCCGGATCTGGGGGTTGGGGGCCCCACCCGTGGAGCTGCTGTCATCATTCCCTGGGTGTTTAAAAAATTAACAGGTGGAGCAGTGGTGTCTACTCTTTCAGTGCATCACCCTAATCGCGGCAGAGCCCATGGGGGGGGGGGCGGGGGGGGGGTCTGCGGACGGTATGTCGCTATCCACCCCTGTCCAGCTCCCTCTTTATATGCCACAGTTACCTATGTGTCCACACAAGATTAAACACTATTGGCCCACACCACTGCCATGCTATAAGTCCACACTCCCAGTGTACCTCCTACCTGTCCCGTCCTTGCATTCCCTGCTCTGGAGGTTTCCATCCTGCGCATCATCGAGCATCCCTTGTGATCCCTGTTCAAATAACAAAGTCATTAGTTGGTCTCTGCTTTAAAAACTGGTATGGTGTCAAAATGGATAAATTTCATTTTTTAATAACAACCTTCAGGCCAGTGTTTGCCTCCAACCGGTACGCTCTCTGTAATCAAGGCCAGTGGCAGTGAGGGGATAGTGATTCGGGTTATGTGGTGGGCCGGGGAAATTTTGGCACAGTACTTGCCTTGCATTGGTAAATGACAGTTTAATTGGTTAGTGTTTTTGGAAGTAAACATCCACAAATATCTTTATGGCTGTATTGCTATCTTAATTGAGTTGGAAGAACATAAAAGGGGCAATGGGGCTTCCTTATGTCTATAGTTTAAAACATTGCTTTTTCTGACTGCTACACGGAGGAAATCAATTGAAGAAGCAATACCTATCTGGCCTAAAGGAGCAAAATAGCAAGACATTGCCAGAAAGGTTAATTGGCAACAATGAGCAGTATGTGCATGCGGTATTGGGAAACTAGCAATTCACGAGGTACTGCTGTCGGGGGTGGTCTTGGGGGCCTAGTGAAGGGGACTTTCCATGTGCGCAGACAAGGTGGGCCCCAAACTTTGCTCATTGATACGAACCAAGGGGGATGGCACACTTTTTATGCCCGGCTAAAAAGGAGAATTAAAAATTTTCCAGGTGCTGCAACCCATTCTTGACAATACTGTTTGAGCATTGGGGGGAGCATTCAACCTCCAATTAGAGAGGGTTGTGACTCAGGATTGGTCTGCAATACCTAGTACATTCAAGACTTGGCTTGCTTTGCCCGGTAAGAAAATCACGTGGGCCCAAAACATGAGTCCACCAGGAATACTGTGCTTTTGGGTTCCTGGTGGGGTCCGGGCAGGGGGAAACATGGGGCTCCAGATGTTGTGAGCCCACCCATGTCCAACAGATAAGGGCAATTGTATTCTAACAGGGATTCAGGTCACAATGCCTGGAGTATTTCTTTCATGTCCTTGCCATGTCGGCAAGGCACATGTGCCTTTCCAAATTTTGCTCCTTGTGGGCAAAGTGTGCAAGCATTAACCAATTAATTCCTAATGGAATCACGCCATGATTTCACCAGGAAGGCCACAGGGCTAAAGGGTTTTTGCGCGCTATTAACTTAGGCATGCACATCTTGTGGTGTGCCTCAAGGCTTACCTGAGTTGTCGCCGTCAGAAGACACGTTTTGGGTTTCCGCAAACAGCTCCTGGCTCAGCTGGGAAAGACCCTGTTCTGCATCTCGAAAATAATGGAGAAGGAAAGGACTTTAGTGAACAGTTTATGTAAAAGTGAACATGTGGGAGTGGGAAGGCTGTGCGTGTGTTCTTTCGTTCCCGGGAGCGGAGCTGGGCACCTTCCCTGCTATCCTCTGCTACCAGTAAGCTCTGCACTACTCTTGGAGGGTTGGCGCTTGCGTCCCCCCAGGGTCCCGGGGAAAACTCGTCAAAACGGGACGTGACTTTCTTGGCCCCTGTTTGCTTGTTAGCGGCCACCACGTCCCTGAGTCGAGGCGCATTCTCTTTGTTTTGGTCTGGCACTCCTCGGCAGTGTGCTTGTGGCCCCGCCTGTTTATCTCCCTGGCTATCTCCACAAAAATTTAAAATTTCTGTGGGACTCTCAGAGGTTGCACTGATACTTCTGTTCCCCCCAAAAGTCCAGAAGTTCTCTGATCTCGGAGGGGCCCATGCCACCCTCCTCTCTTTGGCCACTCTCTGTGTAATGTGGAAACTCCCCTCCTCAAGGCTTCACCATTGGCCTCTGATGAGTCCACGCCTTCCATGTTTCCCGTTCAGCAGAAATCCTCCTCGCTCGCCAAACTTTTCCCCCCCTCCCCGGAACCTCACAACGAAACTGAGTTCTTAGGGTAGCATTATGATGTCCTCCATTTCTGAAACACATAGAAAAACCACTGTCAAGTTGGGGCTGAATGTGGGACATTGCGCACGCAAACACACACACACACACACACCAGAAGCCGAGGATAGTGAAGAATAAAATGGGTAGCAGAGGCAGCAGTGAAATCCATGGTTACTACTCCACCCTGCAAACATGGAATGGGACTTTGCGGTGGTTCTCTTTGGACTTGTTTTGGAAGAATGCATCTTTGACATATTGGAAGGAAGAAGCACAAACCAATATCAGTGAAGTATAGATATTCCATTGTTTGTTCCCTGGTCACACATTAACATTATAGCACGGCTGTTTTTCATTATAGGACAAGCAGCAAAAGAATCCCTAGGCTGCGAAAAATTTAAGTATTGTTTTGGAGTTCTTCGATGGAATAATCACTTTCATGCTCTTTTGGCTCCTTTTTTGGTAGGGGGACCTCACAAATGTCTTTGCTTTGATAGAGCCAAGCAAGTTTTTGAAACAGTGCTGGTAGGAAGGAAAGCTATGCAGTTTATAAACATGGCGCTGGGGCAGAGTTATGCAGATGCCATGAACCGTCAGAAGGCAAAGGAATGGATCCTGGGGCAAATCTAGGGTGAACTGTCCCTGGGTGGCATGATGACTACTCTGAAGGTGTAGTCTCCTGGCTGTAATGTGTCTCCTTCATTTTCTCTTAGTTTCCCCCCTAGATTTCATTTAAAACTCAACTAGTTTTAAAATTCCAGTTTCATTTTGCAAAGCATGCAAAAATAGTTATGAATTTGTTGTCTTAATATCTGCCCAGTGTCTCAAGAGAAGTACGTAACAAATGGGAGGACTCCTATTGTAGCCCCTACCAAATAGACCCATTTTAAAAATGGAACTTACATATGTGTCGATTTACTAATTCACCAGGGCTCAGGAGTTGTATAACAATAGGATTTAGACCATGATATACAGTACTGTGTAAGGAATTTTTAGCCAGCAGCCCGACAGGAAAAAAAAAACAGCAATTGGTAAGGAAGCAGAAGTCAGGGGGGGAAAAAGAATTTCCGCCAGAAAACCAGGCACGCCCCCTGTGAAAATCCCCCATTTAACCCCCCCCAGAAGGCCCAGTCCACCCACCACTTAAAAGGCCCCCCCCGGGCCCATCATGCTTGGGGATGCAAAAAGGAGAGGGGCAAAACCCTCACGGTGCCCCGCCCAAAGCCGATGGCAAGAGCTTTACATTTCAATAACCTTGTCGGTGTTTTTCTCCTTTGCTCTCCTTCCCCCCTCACTTCCCTAGTCCGGGGAAAAGAAATGGCTACTTCCTGCTTTCGCACGAAGGTTCCCACGAGTGGTTGCATGATCGCGCATGAGCACTTTGGTGCGGCCTGGACATCAGTGCCGTTCCCCCCCTAGGAGGCTGAGGTACTGCAGGCAGTTTGTGGGTTGGAAAAAGGGAAAAAGGGTGGGAGTTTTTGGAGACATGGGACCTTTGGTTTTGTGAGAGTGGAGTTATTTCAGTTGCCTTTTCTAACCCCCCCCCCCCCCCGGGAATTTTTTTTTTTTGGTTTTTACTTTTGTTGGTTGTAATGGAAGATTGGACTGACATGGAAAAAAGCAAATGCTGGCCATGGCCAGATGGTGCGGAGCGGTGCATGTGTTGATCACCGCGACCCCCCTGCCCAAGCACCGCACTTGGGGAAAAAGTGTGGTGCTTGGGCAGGCACGGTCATGGGGGACCCCGGCTGAGGTGGGCCTGCGATTGCGGGCCTAAGGGGGGGATCTTTTTGCCATGGCCCCCGGTGGCCACCCCCCGAGTGGCACACCCCCCAATATGGAACCATGCGGATCTAATGGATTGGGGGGGTCCCCCCCTTGGATGTATCCACCAAGGGAGGCGTAATGTTGACCCACCCCCCGCAAACAAAAATCTCTGGGGAAACAGTGGTGTGCCATTAATGGTGGCCTGCCCCTTCCTCCGCTCCCCGTACACACTTTTAATACAAAATGTGGAACTTACAGGTAGAGCCAGGGGGGACCGCCATCCTGAGGAGCATCCCGAGGGAAGCTTGGAGAGGGAAGGTTGCAAACCTCAGTTGCTATGT